>JAVYIG010000173.1:0-600000 GCA_035222895.1 Strongylocentrotus droebachiensis | reverse complement strand
CCAGAAATCGTTGTGCATGGTGGGATCGGGATATTTGACTCTGTCCTTCAGTCTAATGAAGACGGTCGCAAACTATCCCGCTAGTTGGGAAATAGTGGGATATTTTGCAAACTAGACCGAGATATCTTGGGATATTATCCCGACCAACTATCCAGCTAATTTGTTACTATTTGCTACTTCGGTCTAATGAAGACGCAAATTAGCTGGATAGTTTGCGATCGGGATACTTCAAATAGCTGAATATTTGGCAATCTCGAGATAGTGCAGACACGCCTTTAAAGGTACATATGGGCCTCTACTATGCTACATAATTTCTAGAAATACAGTTTACACTTTTGACATTTTCTTTATTTCTATTTTTGTTATTATTTTGTAATCATATATTTACTACATCCTCACAATGAATTTTAACCTTTACATACACCATCTTATTAAAAGTGATCTACATTATCTACCTACATGTAGTACTCTATATCTATGTCCCATACTAGCTTGGAGGCACTTAGGCGACAATGAAATGGACCTTTAATAAACGTGATATTATTTCCTTACTCTTTCATTACAGTTTGTTTACTTAATATCTCTTAATTCTTTTTTTTTTACAAAACTCAATAAAACAAAAATGTTTAACATCTGTCTTTGGGCCCCTTTGTCTGGCTCAGTTGTGTATGATGGTTTGACAAAATGGCAAACTGGTTTATTATCACAAACGCTAGTTCTGGAAGATATGCAGGCCAACATGCAATTGCATTAAGTTTTCGTGGGAATACTTGCGCCAAAATTTTGTACGCAGATACTGAGTTCCGTATGATGTGTAGTGCATATCAACAAGAAATGGAAATATTCCTGTTGAACATTGCAAGAATATGACATCAACGGTTGTTTTTTTACTTTTAATACGAAAATGCAAATGTTAATGTACAAGTTTATGTTGATGATGTTTCTATAAATAACTATTGTTTTTCTTATTTCCAAAAATGTTTCATTTCCAGATAACTCGTCATTTCTTGGAACACTTGAACAGAGTAAGAGCGCAATACAATGTACCACCTGTGTCATGGAGTACAGCTGTCCGATTCCTTATGGCTAGGAAGTTTGATGTCAAAAGAGCTCTAGACCTGTTCAGAAGTCACGGGGTAAGGATCTCATTCTTGATTCAGCTAGGTCAAGTATTTCGCCAACTGAGGCTTAGGAAAAATAAGCAGTATTTATTTATTTACTTCATCCACTTTCCACAGTTTTGTTGAGTTTATTCAGGGTTATTTTCAGCTTGAGAATGTGCAACAATGTTTATGTTATTATTATTATCTTCAAATCAGTATTACCTCTTAACATCATCACCGGCATCATCACCAGCATCATCACTATCATTGTAACCATCATCATCACCATCATTGTCACCATCATCATCATCACTACCATTGTCACCATCATCATCACCATCATTGTCACCATCATCATCATCACTATCATTGTCACCATCATCATCACCATCATTGTCACCATCATCATCACTATCATTGTCACCAGCATCATCATCACTATTATTGTCACCATCATTGTCACCATCATCATCATCACATCATTGTCACCATCATCATCACCATCATTGTCACCATCATCATCATCACCATCATTGTCACCATCATCATCACCATCATTGTCACCATCATCATCATCACTATCATTGTCACCATCATCATCACCATCATTGTCACCATCATCATCATCACCATCATTGTCACCATCATCATCACCATCATTGTCACCATCATCATCACTATCATTGTCACCATCATCATCATCACCATCGTTGTCACCATCTTCATCATCACTATTATTGTCACCATCATTGTCACCATCATCATCATCACATCATTGTCACCATCATCATCACCATCATTGTCACCATCATCATCATCACCATCATTGTCACCATCATCATCACCATCATTGTCACCATCATCATCATCACTATCATTGTCACCATCATCATCACCATCATTGTCACCATCATCATCATCACTATCATTGTCACCATCATCATCACCATCATTGTCACCATCATCATCATCACCATCATTGTCACCATCATCATCATCACCATCATTGTCACCATCATGATCATCACTATCATTGTCACCATCTTTCCATCTCTAACATCTTCACACACATCATCATAAACGTAAGTAAACTTACCCAGAAAAACATTAGCATGATAAAGAGAGCAAAGAGTTTTTTGCCTCAAAAATCCTTAAAGTTACTTTATAACAGTCTAGTGTTGCCACGATTAGATTACTGCTCTGTTGTATGGTCGAACCGATTTCATTCTCATACAACTAAGCTGCAAAAAATTCAAAAGAGGGCCGCAAGAATAATATTGAACAAGACATATGACACACCGTCGGCTGATTTGTTCACAAGTCTTAAATGGATGACACTAGACAAGCGGTTTGAGTTAAGTCGCGTTATGATGATATATAAATGCGTTCATAACTTAGCACCCTCTTACCTTCAGGTAGGCTTAATCAATCCTAATGATGTACATGAGCATCATACAAGGCAAATAGACAGTGGATGTTTACGTGTGCCTAGATTTCACACTGATTGTTATAAGTGTAGCCCAATTGTTTCTTCCATATTTGAATGGAATAAGCTAGATAATTCGTTGAGAACGGCTTCCTCTGTCAATTCATTTAAGAGATTGTTTAAACAAAGTTGTAATTTGTGAATGGCTCAGCCGTACATACACTACGTGCATGTTCTGTAATATTTACATGTCTTATTCACATAATTGCGACTTAATTAATATTTTCCTATTGACATTACTGCTTACTAGGTTAATGATATATGTTAATTTTGCAAACGAGTATTATTTTTGTAACTGTTCTGTATAAATGTTATAAACGATGTAAATATGTTCATTCAGGGCCCCATGGAAGACCACTACTTGCTGGTGAATGGGCTACCCTGTCAAAAGATCAGAAATAAATAAAATAAATAAATAAATCACCATCATCATAACCAGCATCATCACTATCATCGTCACCATCATCATCACCATCATCATCACCATCATCATTGCCATCGTCTTCACCAGCATCATCACCATCTTTCCATCTCTAACATTTTCACACACATCATCACCATCAGTGCCAGCATCATCCTCACCATCATCATCCTCACCATCATCTTCGCCATCATCTTTGCATCATCCCCACGTTAAGTTTTGTTTTATTTTCCTAATGTGTACAGTGTATTTGTTTTCTGTCATTGCCTACATGTATGTACCCTTGCAGGAATTAGAGTCCTACAGTTCTATCCATTTTGATAGTAGAAGAAATATTCATGTACACTGTATTTCACAGAACACCTTTTACTTTTTACTTTGAACTTTTAACTTGATGGTCTGACACTGTCAACATATTGTACATGTAATTGATATTTTACTTCTAAAGCCAAACCAATCTTGTGTAGGGCTGATCATGCAGTACAACATCAAGAGTTCCTTTGAATGTAAACTGAAATACAAACATCTGGGGAAATTCACCGGATATTTTGAACAAACAATTGATTGTGCATTATTTTTTTTTAATGTCAGACCATCAAGTTAAAAGTTAAAAGTAAAAGGTGTACTGTGAAATACAGTGTACATGAATATTTCTTCTACTATCAAAATGGATAGAACTGTAGGACTCTAATTCCTGCAAGAGTACATACATGTAGGCAATGACAGAAAACAAATACACTGTACACATTAGGAAAATAAAACAAAACTTAACGTGGGGATGATGCAAAGATGATGGCGAAGATGATGGTGAGGATGATGATGGTGAGGATGATGCTGGCACTGATGGTGATGATGTGTGTGAAAATGTTAGAGATGGAAAGATGGTGATGATGATGGTGATGACGATGGCAATGATGATGGTGATGATGATGGTGACAATGATAGTGATGCAGAGATGCCAACCGTTACGGTTTCGCCGTATTTGTTACGGTTTTAATGCTCTTGTTACGGCGTTACGGTCAACAATCAAAAGGTTACGGGGAAACGATAAACAAAAGTACATTATAGCGATTGCCGCCTTATCACATAGCCTCCGTACACAGTGCTGCATGTCGCACGCATTTACGAACTCATAAGTTCACTGAATTTGACTACACTGGATAGGCACTTTCGCGCACATGGTCCGTCCGCCGCCATCTTGTTTAATTCAGAAACAAGACGGCCGCTACGTATGCTACGTGCGGTCGTGCCTTTTGGGGGGAGCATTGGGGTAGATGATCGTGCGCGCGGCCCCCGCAATACGCATTCATAGTATAGTAGCGAAGACTTCTGTGATTCAGCGGGCGCATTGCAATAGTGCGGTATACGGTGTGTTGTTGTTCGCGAACGCCGGGCCTAGCGGCCTGGCTGGTGTGTCTGTGGTGGTACTGGTGAGTGTACGTGTGCGTGTGTAGGATACAAGTTCTGCCATTTGACTGTGGATTCGAATTTGCCATTCGACGCTCGAACGAGGTGTTTTATTCCTGAATATTATCATGGATTCACTCAAAAGAGCGAGTACCCGAGGAGGAGATCCTTTGACTGGAAATAGATTAAAAAAAACGTTTTTATGCACATCTTTATTTTGGACTTAAAAATGGTAGGTTCGAAATGCAGTAAGAGTGATTGGGTGTTTGTGTACGTTTTGCGCGAAAACTATGCTGCGATGTTTTGCGTTACGGGAAGACCCCTATTTGTTACGGACAAATATGGTAAATGTTACTGACAGCCATCCTATAGGGTTGGCATCTCTGGTGATGATGCTGGTTATGATGATGTGTGTGAAGATGTTAGAGATGGAAAGATGGTGACAATGATAGTGATGATGATGCTGGTGACAATGATAGTGTCAACATATTGTACATGGTGGTATAAAAAGTTACATTAAGTGCTGAAACTGAAACTGAAATACATGTACATGTAGGGAAATTCACCAGATACATTGAACAAACAATTGATTGTGCAACATTTGATATGGCACAAGCTTCATTTTGCCATGGAAATAATCAATATTCCAGTATTTAATTTAAAGGTACACCATTTTATAATGGACTGATGGTGGTGTAGAAAGTTAAATGCAGTTTCATTTTCCACATGGTCAAGTGCTCATGGTTTTTTGTATTTTTTAGTGTGAGTATTTATCAGCTTTTTTTGGTCTCTTTTTTCCCAGAATTAATGTAAACTATGAGTGAACTTTTGATACTTTTCATATTGAATCCAATATGCTTATGATACAAATGGATTTTTTCTATTCTGCCAAACAAACAGAAAGAAATTGTTTTCCCTCAATTTTGTTGTTCTCTTTCATTCCAAGTGATGCATGAGGGAGTATAATAAATGTGCCTTATTTTGTAATACTGCCTGAGTGGGTGTACAATATGTAGGTGTTGTTGAACTAATAGATATTTGCTCCCTTTCTGCCCCAATAATTGATTTCAGACCTCTGTCAATTTAAAGCCCTCCTCCGCTTTCTATCGTTTGAAGAGAATGCACAAATATGGTGTATCCGAACAGAGGATTTCTGACAAATTTATAGATAAAAAGTTTTTCACACCTTTCTTTCATAAGATGCACTAAATGTATTTCCCCAAAGCTATGAACTTCTAAAGTTCATTTTGTTCTTTTAGAGGAACATTGTCTATAAAGAACATTGAAATATCCATATCCTAAACCATACACTACATTTAAATGTGTATGTACTGTAACTGTACACATACTGTACACTGTACATCCTTGTACACTAAAGCGTGGTGCTAAATTTTGAATCTGAATTTAAGGAAACCTCATCCCAAGAAATAACTTTAGTAGTTATTCTGAGAGATATACCGTATTGTATTTTGCCCATTGATCTTTAACACTTTAATACCAACATTTATTGGAAAGGTACATTGTATTATAAAGCAAGATATTTTTAGCATATTGTTCAGTTTCTCAGCACATTATGGGCATTACCATTTTCTTGATAAAGTGACGTTCTATACAAAGTGGTTGTGTCAAGTAATTGTATTCAAATTTATGGATGCTTGATCCCCATTGTGTGTGGTGATGAATTATTTCATTCACCTGTAATTTTCTTTTGTACTATAATTGTATGAACACAAATGGCAAAAAAAAGGTTGTTGCCCCTCTGAGGTGAAGTTTTCACATGAATGAAATATATTTGTCAACTGCTATATTTCAGTATTTTAAATAGATGACTTAAATTGTACAATTGTTTCCCTGTTATATATTTTTCACCAAATATAATCTTGACCTTTTCAGCTATCATTTTCTCTCATTGAAAAGTAAAGGTTTTGCGATTGAATTAAAAGGTCTTTCCAACTAAAGCCTAGTATGTCACATTATCATGAAATGGCCCGGCTGCACTCATTGTCATGCTAAAAGGCATTATGCCATAAATAAATTAGATCAATTTATATAGTGCCGGAAATATAATCTACTGCACTGTGATGAAAAAAAATTCTTACAGTTTACAGTGCTACTTTACAACAACACAATAAAACTATTTTTAAAAAAAAACTATTAAAAAAGATCCTGAAAACATGAATATCTTCATTTATCTCTTTTACATTTTCATAATGAATATTGTACATCGTCAGGCAGGAATAAATCTCATCTTTTAGCATAGAAACACCCATTCTTTGTGGCAAGGTTTCCTTTAAAGGCATCCTTTAACAATGTTAAATCTGAGATGCACGGCCCTACGTCTTATCAGTGTCTGTGATATGGTGTAATATTAAAGCCCTAAAAAAAAAAAAAATGTGCTTCAAAAAGATCAAGAAGTGCCTCAAAAAAGTAAAAATCTTTGAGTGACCGGTTTTACCATACTCGTTTTCCCCAATAGACTGTAGTGTTATGAAAACCGTTAAGAAAACGCAAAATTTAATTTTGATTTTCAATCATAAATATCCTGATAATCAGACAGGCCATCAGCTTGTTAAAGGTAAAGACCAGTATTGGAAACGCCCCAATTTCAAAAAATTAAATGGAAGCTCTCATTACCAATCATGTGAAAGAATATGTTTTGACTAATACACGATGATAACAAAATTGCCGGGAAACCGCCTACTAATTCATATATTTGGTAAATTTGTTTCTCTCATGGTCTGTGAGAGATATAGGGTAGTCCCATATACACCTTTCTGTGTATAGTGCTTGTAACTTTACGAAGAATGGGCCAAATTTCTTATCAGTTTGATGATTCCAGAACCTTGCAGATGCTAGATGCTAGATGATCAACCTTTTCTGATTGATTCTACAACGTTTCTTTCACAATGCAATCGCATGACCATAACTGGTCTTTAGCTTTAAGCTAAAGACCAGTTATGGTCATGCGATTGCATTGTGAAAGAAACGTTCTGAAATTGATCAGAAAAGGTTGATCATCTAGCATAGATGTAAGTACTGCAAGGTTCTGGAATCATCAAAATGATAAGAAATTTGGCCAAGTCTTCATAAAGTTAGAAGCACTGTACACAGAAAGATGTATATGGGACTACACACACGTGCACGACACGTGCATTACATATCTCTCAACATGCAAGAGATACACTAATTTACCAAATATATCAATTAGTAGGCGGTTTCCCGTCAACATTTTTATCATCATGTAATATTCAAAACATATTCTTTCACATGATTGGTAATAAGAGCTTCCATTTCATTTTTTGAAATTGGGGCGTTTCCAATACTGGTTTTTACCTTTAAAGTCATGGGGTTCCTGAAGGTTTGTAATTATCATTGCAGCATGAGCTAAATCCAGGATTTTGTTCATGAGGAGATCTTGATATTTCAATGCATGGCCCATTAGTAACTAGGTTCTAATTTTGTCTACAGTACGTGTAGCTTTCAATATTACTACATGTACATGCATATTTGATAGTGCATATTTATTCAAAATGTTGGATTTTGCTGATGCTGTTGCAGTTGGGTTTTGTAAAGAGAATAAACTTGGTCAATTAATAATTGAAAACCTACCAGTATTTGTATGTAATATGCTAGATAATAAAGAACACTGTACATACATGAATGTAGGCATATATTCTACAATATGTACATGTATAATGGAACCCTTCTACATGTAAGTTTTAGTAAATACTTCAGCATAAACAATAACCATATTTATTTTAGTGGTAACTTTGGCAACCGTCTTCAAATTAAAATAACTTGATTTTACTCACTCTCTATCTGTTCTGAGGGTCTTGCATGTAATTTGCGATTAAACACAACTTGATTTTCAGCCAATCAGAATTGAGTATTTAGAAGTTGCGTTTGATTTCTTATAGTTGCCTTTAATCACATCTTTTATGCAAAAGCCCCGTGCACCTACATGTACATTGTACATTTACTCTTCTCTTTAATATTCCACCCTTCAATTATCATTTGCCATCCCTCTTTCCCCCTCGTTCTGTCACTCTTTGATCTGTCCATGTCTTGCATTGCCAATTTCGCATGCGTGCATTCACAAGGTTAATGCTAAGGATTTCTTGGAATGCTATGTTTTATGCAGGAGAGGAAGCATGTTTCACCTTGGTGAGGTTATACCAGGGTTGAACTTGAATTAGAACAATGGAGGCAATTCAGCCAGCTTTATTTATTTTTCATAATTGACAAATTATGTAAAGTAAATAAATGTTTTGTACTTAGTTTTAAATCAATGAAGGGGACACACACATCTACAAGTATAGATAGGCGAACAATGCCGAACATATGAATGTACTTATGGAAACACAATTATTGTTTGATTCATGAAGGCTACACTGTAGCCTTATAAATGTACATGTAGTACTGTTTGGGGATAATTTTTGCACTGATATTATAACCTGATGTAAGTGTACATTTGCTCCTATCTAATACTAGATCAGTTTACTAATTTATTCAATTTCCGTGCAAAATTTTGAAAACAATTTGGCCGTCAGATGATGGCAGACATAATGTACGTGTATCAACAAACAAACAATAGTTATGTCAGTCCTTTACAGAATGTGTCTTAGGGATGTTTTAAGGTCTTGAAATAAACTCCCTTTCTAGATGTACAATTGTAGCTATACAATTATCACCAGGAGGCTTACACGCAAAATGTCATATCCTCTCATTAGATATAAAGTTCCTCTTTCTGTTATACATACTTCAGGTCATGTGGGCTGTGTGTATGTTCTAGATTGCGTGATAATTAGCATATCTCATAGCTGAATGGTAATTAGTCACAAGTGAAAACCCAGGAATGGATGCCTGGTCAAAAAAATCTTTTCCTGTTTACATCAAGCTGATCTGTGAAATAACTAACTAACGAGCCATGTATTCACTGGGGAAGATGTAAAATGGTGCTGGAATGCTCATTAAATGGCACAATTTTTGTGAGCTTCCTTCCTGTAGGTGATTAATGAACAGGAGACTAAGAATCCATGTGGATGTATGCTCATGTGTGTGTCTAACGGAAGAGGAATTCATACATGTAGGAATAGCTGAAACTCTGCTGAAGTAAAGCACAGTAACAGTATGGTGCAGAATACAGCTATCATACTGCTTAATAACACATTCAGACTAACAATATTCATGGTCTTTCGTGCATTTTTCAAGTGCGGCCTTTGGAAGCGCTTGCCAGCTCGCATTTCGCGTTCCGAATATCTTAAAGCATATCGTGGCTTTTTGAGCAATTTCCGGGCCTCTCCATTTCTATTTCCAAGTCCGCTGCGATGGTATGCAAGTGTGCACTGTAAACTAGAGAATGCCATCCATTACCCAGAAATCAAGATGGCATTTCTCTCTGTTGTCCATTCATCCTATTGGCATTATAGAGTGGTAATTATCAGTGACACAAATAAGAGTCTGTTTGATCGACTCAGATCTTGGAAGTTATCTATCCTGCCCTTTCGAATGCCGCATTAATACATCCCGGCAGGGGATGGGTATTGGCTCTCCTGATAAGAGAGCGAGAGAATACTATCTCACTATTCAGATAGGAAAAAGTAGGGCAATGTTTCACTGCTATGAAATTTGCTAATTGTAAAGCGCAAAGCTAAACAGAAGTTTGGCTTCTCTTTCTATAGTCTGATATACATGTATGTATATTGCATTTTGACTTATTCAAGATGAATATTTTTTGTTATCAAAGCCATTAAATGATCAAGATGCCCAATGTGGAAGTCATGTATACATGTACATGTTAACATTGGCCTGTCTTTATAACTGCCCGATGAAATTCAATTCAAAATTATGACAAAAATCATCTTTGTTTAGAAGATAGTTGAGAGCTCTAGCAAGATGACAAGAAAAAGATAATTACATGTAGGTGATATGCTAGTGCATATTAAACTGTAACAAGAAACTTTAGGGGGGTGAAACTTTTATGAATGGAAATTTCACAAAGAGAAAAATTTAAAAATTTAAAAGTTCAGTGATGTATGAGTGGTGATTTATAATTTTTCAGTCTAAAGCTTTCACAAATTTGAACCACTCACAAAATCTGCCAAAGTTTCATGCCTCCGAAAGTTTATGTTTTTTCAGTGCAAGCATACCGGTTGGTGTGTCTGTACTCTCTTAAAAAAAAAGAGTGAATTTTCACTCTATTTTCACTTTCTTGGGAGTGACGTCCGTGATCACTTGTTTAGGAGTGAAAATCAATTGATTTAGAGTGCTCTCTAAGAAGAAAAGAGTGAATGTTCACTCTATTTTCACTACATTTTCACTCTCCAGAGGAGTGACGTCCGTGATTTTGAAAATTCACTCTTTTTTTTTAAGAGAGTAGGCTTGTCTGTAGGCTTGTCTTCATTTTATCAGCTCGAGTTTGCCAAATAACCCGCTATTTTAACTATCCCGATCGAAAATTAACCAGTTAATTTGTATCTTCATCAGCCCGCAGTGCAATTAGCGGGATATTTGGTCGAGAAATATCCCGAGAAATCATGGTCTTGTTTCCAAAATATCCCGCTATTTGAGAAATAGTAAGCGGACTTATTTGCGCCTGTCTGCTTTATGATGAGCGTATCGGTCCGGTGAAGACCAATTTCGAGCTTCGGGATAATATCCCGAGTCTGAAAGTAGCGAGTTATTTGGCAAACTCGAGCTGATGAAAACAGGCCTTGTGTCTGTGGAGGACAGCTGAAGGTAAACCTTGGCCAATGGATGTTGTAAACACAACAGTATTTGATCGAGAGGAAGAACACCTAGTGATATCACATGTTGTGATTAACTAGTTATCTCTTTTAGGAATTTCCTTTCATAATATCATATCCTATGATTATATCCTGATAAATTGCTAAATAGGTCAGAGTAGAAAGAAAACAAATTCATGGAAATCACATTTAAAACGAAATAGAAAAACAAACATTTCCATCTGCAGTAACTGATGGGATCATTATGTTTGGGTAATGGATAATTTACTGGTGGGGAAAATGTTGAATGTCAGAGTATGTCAATTGTATCCATGCAAGCTATGTACACTGTAGATATAGCCTTCGTCATTTCCGTATCTACATGACGTACATGTATACTCTGTGTGATCAGTTATGGGCTTGATTGAGACTACTGTATGGCTACCTTTCCATGAAACTGGATTTTTCATGAGTAGACTTCTAAATAATTAAATTGACCATCTAAGCACATACACATACAATGTACTTTGTATGTGGCTTAATTCTTAATGAGATAGGGAGTATTCTAAGAATTGAATCTCCATTTGGCTATTTATGACTCGAAGAGGAGCTTTTGATGAATTTTCAAAAAGATGTAAAGAATTACATTTTACCTTTTTATGTTCCTTTTTTTCATCCATTCTGAAACAGTATAACTCCCATTTTCAACTTTGTATGAATATATTATTATCATTATCAATGAAAGCATAGGTTTTGGACGTGGCATCATTGCAATCATCATCAACATCATCATCATCATCGTCGTCGTCGTCGTCGTCGTCGTCGTCGTCGTCGTCGTCGTCATCATCATCATCGTCTTCATCTCCTCCATCTCATCTTCAAAATGTTCTCATTTTTCTTAATGTCACTGTTTCAAACTAACAATGATTATGTCTGCCTTCTTCATCACATTCTCATTCTCAATTCATTTGTCCACTACCAATAATGAGATCCATTAAGTGAAGTTAATATTTTGACAGTGTGAGGAAAGATAGATACAATAGACTTAATCTAAAAAACATCTAGCGGCAGTCAGTATCAAACTCATATGATGTACGACTTTCAACAGGAGGTTTTATTCTATCATCATCTAGAATAAAGCCCTTAATGACTTAATGGTCATAATGCAGTCTTCACTATTACTTCCACAACAAATGGAGATCCTTTATTTTCTAACCCCTAACCCGGCCTCAATCAATTACCGGTCCAGTGTCTCCTGTGATCCTCTTTTGAAACGCTGTTTGCATGTACAATGTAGTATTTAGCAGTCTGAAAGGGTATCCTCTATTTAAGAAGCCTAGCTGTCTGCTATGTTGAAGTGCATCTCCCCATTATGCACTTAACGTAAAAATCTATACGTATCAGTTTTGTATAAAGAAGTAATGTGAATTCCATTTGAGATTTGTTGTTCTTTTTCTACAAAATACTTAACGATATGATAATGTATGTGAAGAAGCTGAAGTTGCATATTAAGCAAAATGATATTTTGCAGGATTTTGGAATAAATGTCCCTTAGTATTGAAAATTGAGCAAGGAAGGCTCTTGATTTAAATAATAAATATTAATAAGATTGTTTACACACGAGAGCCTCATCACCATCAGTGCTGTTTTTATTATGGCACCAATTGCCAGGTACCCATTTAAACCTGAGTAGAGAGTGGCAAATGTGGATTAAGATCTTGCCAAAAGTCACTAGCACCAGGCTGTGTTTGGAACCGTCAACCCCTTGGATTGAGAGTCAAGTGAATGAACCATTATACCTTGACACCTCCACAGGGCAGGGCTTAACAATTACCAGTACTTTTTTTTATCTGGCATGAAATATTGGGGTTTGGGTCCACATTAGGCCTAAAAAAAACAATGTTGTATTGCCCTATGCGACCGGCCCGAAAATCATTAAATCTACGGTCAGCTTTTTTAAAAAGTTTTTTTTTTTTAAACTTTTTTAGAGAAAAAAATATTAAAGCATTCCAAACTGACAAATATCAGCCCAAAGAGGGAGAAAAAAAGAAGAAGATTTCTGACCGACCGACCAAAGGGCAATACAAAATCTTTTTTGAGTCAGGGTCAAGATTGGGATCGTTTTTGACGACATACTTCACTAGATGTACAACAACAAAAATGTGTAAAAAAAATAAAAACTTTCATGGAAAGATGGATGAAGTGTCCAATGTATTTGGATGGCAATGTGAACTAGTTGAGACCCCACCGGTAATCTTAGCTGTTACTTCCTCCTCCCCTGTGAACAATAACGACCTAGTAACCTACCCAGGGTGAAAGCAGATAGTTTAATAAATGTGTCCCGCGATATCGTCACCATTGGGCCTGTCTTCATCAGCTCGAGATTGCCAAATTAACTATCCCGAAAAATTATCCTCGCAAAATTATCCAGCTAATTTGCGTCTTCATCAGCCCAAAGACTAGGACTAAGCGCGAACGCTGAGCAAAATATCTTGAGCTAATTTCTCGAGCTCAAGTTTCGAGGTCGAGTCTCGAGCTGAAGATGCGATTTGTAACTTAAGGCTTATTTTCCAAATCAGAAATAGCGGGATATTTGACAATCTGGAGCTGATGAGGACAGGCATATTGTATCAAAGATTTGCTGTGGACCAAATTGAATTGAACGCTTGCGTACCTGCTGCTGATGGATGGAAGTACTCTGGCATGCACATGGTTACTTCATGGATTTTGTCATTATTTGTAGTGTCAAGCATTTTAAGAATTTCAAGGAATGCATCAGTCCCAGGACAGAGTTTGTGATAGATTCATGTATTCCACTGGGTCATCCTGTGGGCTTTGGATTGGCAGTTGAACGTAGACAATGGACAAAAAATGCCTGCTTACGTTATAATCCAAGATGGCGGCTCGCATATTTTGCCTCTTTTCTATTAATTTCAAAGTCAGGAAAAGGCACTAAATATCAACAAATATGGTGTACAACAACTGCAAATGACAAAATAATCCCAGCTATGCATGTTTTTTTAAACATTTGATAGCCCAAAACTTGAAAATTTTCGTCATTAAAAAAAAAAAAAGTCTGCAGATTTTCCCCTGATCATTAGCATTGATCGGCGATCAGAATTTATTATCCGATTTCACCTGATCGGCCAACGATTGCCCCCCATCCAATGATCGATTACAGGGTTAGTCCCCTTTCATTTTTGCACATAAAAAAATGCAGCAGCTTTTTTGCGGCACTTTACCGCTTCCATTGCATGCATCATTATTATTAAAGTCTCTTTGAGTAGTCATTCCATGCCTTATACATGTCTACGTGATCCTAATGAAAGTATGAAAGAAAAATTTGCCAATGTCCAAAGAGGCAGACTTTGATCATCATCATCATTTGACATTTTTGGAAATTCATCATAATTCTACAAAAAAACTCAATCCATCTTATGACTCACCGCGAGCAAACACAAATCCCTCTTGAGAACCGTCCTGCTTTGTACCCCCCCCCCCCTCTCGCACCCACCAGACCATCGGACAGACGTGATGGATGGTGAGTACTTCTTCTCCTTCCTGTCATGTTGAATTGACACTGGAATGAGACATAGGGGCGGGATGGTGCAATTTGATACTTCAGCGCGGTAATTTCCCCCATTCACAGAGCTCCAAGGTGTAGTCAGCATGACACGGTGTTATATCATGCATGCGCTCACGTGTGCTTGATAATGTTTCCAAAAATCTGCTTTGTTATTCCCAAGATGGCCGACAAGAGAGTATGTGGTGCAATTCATAGCTGAGTTTTAATCCTTTGATAATAAAGCATCTCAAGTATGACTCACACAAAGCTTGATTCTGTGGATGATATGATCTGAAACCATGGTTGGAAGGAGGGATTATAATCACAATTCATGTACGGTTTCAATTAATGAGTTTCTTCAGACATAGTTAAAGAGTATGAATACATACTGATACAATCTGTGATCGAGATCAAAGTTCTCATTGTGATAAGATCATGTAACAGACTCGCGTATTTTCATTTTGGCTGATTTATAACTGTACCAGTGTTAAAGGTAAAGACCAGTATTGGAAACGCCCCAATTTCAAAAAGTGAAATGGAAGCTCTCATTACCAATCATGTGAAAGAATATGTTTTGACTAATACATGATGATAAAAAATTTGCCGGGAAACCAGCAAATAGGGTAGTCCCATATACACGTAGGGCAGCATATAGGGTAGTCCCTATATACATCTTTCTGTGTATAGTGCTTGTAACTTTACGAAGAATGGGCCAAATTTCTTATCATTTTGATGATTCCAGAACCTTGCAGATGCTAGATGCTAGATGATCAACCTTTTCTGATTGATTCCACAACGTTTCTTTCACAATGCAATCGCATGACCATAACTGGTCTTTACCTTTAAATACAGTAGTACACCTGTATGTTTCTTCCTTCCGTGTTTCTTCCTTCCGTGTTTCTCTTTCCTTTGTTAGAATTGAAAGAAAGATAAACCTGAGAGTTTTAAGAAAATGTTTAGCTTTGAGAATAATAAGAATAAGATTATCTGTACCACAACACAAATATATTAAAGGAATTGCATTTTTGTTGCCATGCCATCCCAGTAAATCATACTCTGTATCAACATTTTTGGAATGATTCTTTTTTTTCAACATATACTTCCAAAAATAGAGGTAATGTGGTCCAGTGGGTAATTCACTGGACTGCTAATCACAATACAAAGGGCTCAAATCGCTGTCAAAGCACCAATTTCCTCTGGCAAGACATCAAAGGCACTGTTTATTCAATGATCCAGTTTTACACATCTGAGATACATGGCCCTATGTGTTATCAGTGTCTGTGATATGGTGTAATATTGAAGCCCTAAAAAATGTGCATTTCAAAATGACCATGAAGACATGAAGTGCTTCAAATAAGTAAAAATCTTTGAGTGACCGGTTTTACCATACTCACTTTCCCCAATAGACTAGTGTTTTAAAAAACGTTTTTTGAAATTCTAATTCCAATCATATATATTTTGATAATCAGACATGCGACCGGCTTGTAAAGGTCATGGGATTCCTGACTGACCTTAAGCTAAAGGTTTACAAGCTAAATCCAGGACTTTTTGTAGAATCTGAGGCAAATTAATAGATACCCAATCCCTTTAACTACTTGTGACTGTAATTGAGTACCAGGTAGGAAGAAATTCCTTGAATGCTTCAAGGCACGCTGGCTAAAGCTTGTTTAATTGATGATATATATATATACCCGTAAATTTAACACATTTCTTTCCTTTTCCTTCTTTACTTTTGTTTCTCTTGATTGTAGGAGTTGAGGGTACGCGAAGGATTGTTAAACTTCAACCCGACAGAGGAACCAGTCAGCAGAGAACTATTATCAGAAAAATTCACAGTCCTGGTAAGTAATATCTGTTGAATAGAAATCAGAGATGAGCAAGAATAAAATTTCCTCAGAAATTAAGAATTTCTTGGAATCATTTTATTATGTGCAACGTTTATTTGTATAGTTTCCTGAAAAAATGAATTATGTATGAAAAAAATGTAATATCTTTATTTACCTTTGTGTTGGAAATGAAATAAATATGAACATGAATATGAATATGAATATGAAAATAGAGAAGATTAGAAAGGAATATGAGGGAAGACTTAAAGATTGTCAAAGATATCCTTTGAAAGTATTGATATTAAGGAAGTTCATGCGTGGGTATATAGTCGTTCGTGAAGTAGGCAACTTGGCGATCACTATATAACACTGAGCCAACATGTATTTACGCTCTTGTGCGTACGTCCGTGTGCTGCCCTCTATAGATAACACTTTTTAGTGACAAATCTTGTGGTGCCAGTCTTAAAATACTGTTCCAAACTGCTTTCCAGGTAATGAATTTGCAATGTACAATGTTCAGGAAGAAGGATGTTAGGGTTTTCCCCTTTTTTTTGAGAAAAACCTCTAGAAATAACCATGTTCTGAATCTGATACAAAAAAGGTTAGAAACTCATTCTGAGAATTTTGAAATATTTCTCATGAAATGGAAGTGTGTTATGGTTTTACACTTTTTTTGAGAAAAACCTCCAGAAATAACCATTTTCTGAATCTGATACAAATAAGGTTAGAAACTCATTCTGAGAATTTTGAAATATATCTCATGAAATGGAAGTGTGTTATGGTTTTACACCTTTTTTTGAGAAAAACCTCTAGAAATAACCACGTTCTGAATCTGATACAAATATGTTTAGAAACTCATTCTGAGAATTTTGAAATATATCTCATGAAATGGAAGTGTGTTATGGTTTTACACCTTTTTTTGAGAAAAACCTCTAGAAATAACCATGTTCTGAATCTGATACAAATAAGGTTAGAAACTCATTCTGAGAATTTTTAAATATTTCTCATGAAATGGAAGTGTGTTATGGTTTTACACCTTTTTTTGAGAAAAACCTCTAGAAATAACCATGTTCTGAATCTGATACAAATAAGGTTAGAAACTCATTCTGAGAATTTTTAAATATTTCTCATGAAATGGAAGTGTGTTATGGTTTTACACCTTTTTTTGAGAAAAACCTCTAGAAATAACCATGTTCTGAATCTGATACAAATAAGTTTAGAAACTCATTCTGAGAATTTTGAAATATATCTCATGAAATGGAAGTGTGTTATGGTTTTACACCTTTTTTTAAGAAAAACCTCTAGAAATAACCATGTTCTGAATCTGATACAAATAAGGTTAGAAACTCATTCTGAGAATTTTTAAATATTTCTCATGAAATGGAAGTGTGATATGGTTTTACACCTTTTTTTGAGAAAAACCTCTAGAAATAACCACGTTCTGAATCTGATACAAATAAGGTTAGAAACTCATTCTGAGAATTTTGAAATATTTCTCATGAAATGGAAGTGTGTTATGGTTTTACACCTTTTTTTGAGAAAAACCTCTAGAAATAACCATGTTCTGAATCTGATACAAATAAGGTTAGAAACTCATTCTGAGAATTTTGAAATATTTCTCATGAAATGGAAGTGTGTTATGGTTTTACACCTTTTTTTGAGAAAAACCTCTAGAAATAACCATGTTCTGAATCTGATACAAATAAGGTTAGAAACTCATTCTGAGAATTTTTAAATATTTCTCATGAAATGGAAGTGTGTTATGGTTTTACACCTTTTTTTGAGAAAAACCTCTAGAAATAACCATGTTCTGAATCTGATACAAATAAGGTTAGAAACTCATTCTGAGAATTTTTAAATATTTCTCATGAAATGGAAGTGTGTTATGGTTTTACACCTTTTTTTGAGAAAAACCTCTAGAAATAACCATGTTCTGAATCTGATACAAATAAGTTTAGAAACTCATTCTGAGAATTTTGAAATATATCTCATGAAATGGAAGTGTGTTATGGTTTTACACCTTTTTTTGAGAAAAACCTCTAGAAATAACCATGTTCTGAATCTGATACAAATAAGGTTAGAAACTCATTCTGAGAATTTTTAAATATTTCTCATGAAATGGAAGTGTGATATGGTTTTACACCTTTTTTTGAGAAAAACCTCTAGAAATAACCACGTTCTGAATCTGATACAAATAAGGTTAGAAACTCATTCTGAGAATTTTGAAATATTTCTCATGAAATGGAAGTGTGTTATGGTTTTACACCTTTTTTTGAGAAAAACCTCTAGAAATAACCATGTTCTGAATCTGATACAAATAAGGTTAGAAACTCATTCTGAGAATTTTGAAATATTTCTCATGAAATGGAAGTGTGTTATGGTTTTACACCTTTTTTTGAGAAAAACCTCTAGAAATAACCATGTTCTGAATCTGATACAAATAAGGTTAGAAACTCATTCTGAGAATTTTGAAATATTTCTCATGAAATGGAAGTGTGTTATGGTTTTACACCTTTTTTTGAGAAAAACCTCTAGAAATAACCACGTTCTGAATCTGATACAAATAAGGTTAGAAACTCATTCTGAGAATTTTTAAATATTTCTCATGAAATGGAAGTGTTTTATGGTTTTACACCTTTTTTTGAGAAAAACCTCTAGAAATAACCATGTTCTGAATCTGATACAAATAAGGTTAGAAACTCATTCTGAGAATTTTGAAATATTTCTCATGAAATGGAAGTGTGTTATGGTTTTACACCTTTTTTTGAGAAAAACCTCTAGAAATAACCATGTTCTGAATCTGATACAAATAAGGTTAGAAACTCATTCTGAGAATTTTGAAATATTTCTCATGAAATGGAAGTGTGTTATGATTTTACACCTTTTTTGAGAAAAACCTCCAGAAATAACCATTTTCTGAAATTGATACAAATAAGTTTAGAAGCTCATTCTGAGAATTTTGAAATATTTCTCATAAAGTGGAAGTGTGCTAATGTTTGTCTTCTTTAATAGTAGATACAAGGATGTACATGTAAGTTTATGTTTAACTGCATAATCAAACAGCACTATAGAATCAAACAGCACTGTCTATAGAATCAAACAGCACTATAGAATCAAACAGCACTATAGAATTATAAAATTATGTAACATTCATTGAAAATGGTAATAAAGTCATTTGACCCAATTGACACATTTCCCATTGCTCTTGGTAAATCTTCTGTATCGGAAATTGCAAAGCTCTCAAATCCTTTATCCATTTCCTCAAATTGGCAGTGATAGGAAGAACCTGTCCATCATCATTTTAGGCGAACAACAAATTGTAAGAAGATATTTTGATATATCGAAAGAATTCAATTATTTTGCATTCATTTGATCAAGAAGAAGATGGTGAATATTATAAAGCAATTAGAAAAGCTTTCCATTGATTTGAATTATTACAAAAATACTGCAGGAGCTTATATGTGTATGTCTTCTGTGCATATGTATAATGTATAATAATAACTATTTATGATGTTCAATTTATAAATGTGATGTAGGCTAGATTCACTTTCAATTCTATTTTTTCTATTGAATATTACCAAATTTAAACTAAAGTAATGTTACACTTTAATTGGTAGAAACTTGCAAGTAGTTAGTTTTAAAAGGCAGTTTTACCTGTCAGATATAGTTTCATACCATTTTTTTTCAAAACATGCAAATATACTGGTACAGTATAGAACTTTAATTGGAACCCTCATGTAATAATTCATAGTTCTTAAAAGTACTTTTGTACTAAACTAATGTTACACTTTAATTAGCAGAAACTTACAATTACCGGTAGTTAGTTTTAAAATGGCAGTTTTTACCCATTAAACATAGTTTCATACCATTTTAAAACATGCAAATATACTGCTACAGTATAGAACTAAGAAAGTAAGAACCCTCATGTAATAATTCAAACTACCAGTAAAGTAATATTACACTCTAATTAGCAGAAACTTACACTGCAAAAACCAGGGTGTTAAATATTCAACACCAGCATGGAATAGAAAAATATCAACACCCTTGGTGTTCATTTCATGTCCGATTGGCGAAAAATAACACCAACGGTGTGAAAATATTCAATTACAGGCTGATGGTGTCATATTTGGTGTTATAAAATCGCACATGCGCATAAGCTAGAGAATTCGACGAAAATCATTGGACGAAAGTTGTCATATGATCCGATATGCGCCTCTGCAGCTGCGCGCGCACAGCTAGACGAGAGCATGTGGCTAGAGAATTTCACTGGCACTGACTTGAAGTCTTGATTCTGGAGTAGTAATTCTTCAAATTAGGCCTAGATTCTAGATGTGAAGTGATCGAAGTGCATGCAACCATGCCATTAAGCGTCAGGGTCTGTTCAGCGGATCGAAGTATTAGAAAATACCTGCCTATAGATCCAGAAGACACAGTAGGATTCTTTGAACTCAGTAAGTGTACCGGTACATGGTTCTTGTTTGTTATAAACTTTTATAGATCTAGCCTATAGTATTACGTGTTCGTCAGCTGGCGCTAGCCGCGCCTGTCGTTGGGTAGCCCAGGCCTAGAGGTCTAGGCCTACTATGCCTTGGCTGTCCGGCCGGGTTGGGTATCCGGTCAGCATGATGCCATTTAATATTTTATGGATTTCTGAAAAATTATCATTGATAAATACTCCAAAGGGCAAACATTCATGATAGATCTAGGTCTATATATTGTTATTTAATACATATTTGTTTCAAAATGTAAAGGAAAAATCAGTAGATCTAGACCTAGTCTAGGGCCTAATCCTGGGTTTTTGCAAAAATATCAGGTCTAGGCTAGATCTAGATCTAGATCTAGAAGTCTAGACTAGATCTAGACTCTAGATTTCTAGGCCTAACAGTTAGATCTAGAGTTCTAACGTTAGATCTGCATTGACATTAGGCCTAGATATCTAGATCTAGATCTAACGTTAGATCTAGACTAGATCTACCCCATTCATGTAATAAAAAAAATGCAAAAATAATAAACATGGAAATTCAATCTCTAGATCTAGATCTAGATCTAGACTATTTGTAGCGCACACAACAGTCCAAACTCCACCCCCGGTTGAGCTTGATGTCCCATTTAACAGTTTTAGGGTGTATTATAAAATGGCTCTAGATCTAGCCTAGTATTTTAAGCATCGTGATTGGTCAATACGCGTCACATGGCATTGACAAATTTTTGATGCAAGCACGATTTTGCAGAAATGAGTGCAGAAAAAGCGCAGTAAAAAGTTATATTGCACGGTGCGTACGCGTGACCATGGGGATCCAGTGCGCGCGCGTACGCGTAGTACTAGTACGCTCCCTCGAGTGCATTGTAGGCTATAGGCTACGCGTAGCTAATATTGTACGCTCCAAGATCCACCATGATCCCCAGCGCAGCGTACGCGTTAGCTCTAGCTAGAGCGGGGTATTATTAGAAAGCAAATTTTTGTTTTACTTTTGCCTTGGATTTAGACCCGTTTTGACTTTTGGATTTTATAATGAAGCCAGGAATTTCAGCTGTCTGATGTAGACTCGTCTCTAGACACCCTATGCATTTTATTTTTAATCAAACAATGAATCCTGTAGACTTTTTGGTAAGCCTGCAAGGTCTTAGACCCTCATTTTATTTCTAGAACCAACATAACTCTAGATCTAGATCGAACTCTCGTATACTTAAGATCTAAACTTTTGTTTGTTGCTGTTTGTGTCGCTATTTTATAAAACAAATAACGCACTTGACCCTGTTGTGCGAAACGTAAATGCAGTGTTCGCTCGGTTTCTTCAGATGGTTCGCACTGTCAACTCGCCGCAAGCGGCTTGTTGCACAGAGCGGCACCAATATAAAGAAACCTCGCGCGTACTGCATTCACCGCTATTGCACTCTGGGACGTGCGTTATTTGTATACTATAGCACAGTTGGGCTTGTAGCAGCAGTTTTTGCAGCATTCGTTTATTATGACTGAGCCATCAATCTGTAAGAAACTGAAAAGTGCACTGTGATATTTATTCTCATTTATTTAATCTCTCCTACAGTCAGAAGAAAATTCCACATAAGGGATGGGGAAGATCTCGTACTTGTGGATGAACAAGAAGGGTTTGGTATAGACGATGACGTACTAGGAGATGTGGTGACCAGCAATCCCACAGTCAGCCTCATGGTGCTAAAAGAAGATGAAGAATGGTCTGGTAAGTTTTGGATAAAGTGCATTATAATACAAAATTGCAAATCCCTGCTAAATGTGATATCATCAGTAGCGGATTCAGGATTTTAAAATAGAGTTAGAGGGGTGCAAAGAGCATATTAAAAATAAAGAGGGGGCGCAGATCACAATTTAACCTTAGTAATGTGTATGTTCACGAGGTAATTCTCAAAATATAGAGGGGGCACATGCCGGGTGCGCCCCCTGCTGGATCCGCCACTGATCATTGTATGTGCATGCATGTTAAAATGAGTCAGCGTTCGTCTGGTAGCAGGTACAGTGTAGGCTTGTATGCTGTATAGAGTCTAGGGAATTAACATTTTGCTTTTCATAAGCAATAAATGAATGTGCAGTTCAAATTACAGGCACAGGTCTCAAAACTTGGTGGAGGAAAAAAAAACCTACCCTTTTTTGATGACGTAACCTTGCCACAAGAGCCGTGATTTGTGGGCGGTCAATGATCTAAATTCGAAGTCTAAAGATTATAAAAATTACAGATTCTTACAAATTGAATTTTTTAACAATGCAAACTTGCATTTAAAAAAAAAATGTCTTTAATTTAAATTGTGACCCCACCGAACAAATTTGAGGAGGGGACTGTGAAACGGGCGCCATACTTGTGTGTTTCTGTGCGTGTCTGTGTATGATCTTTGACCTTTTGCTTCAAAATCCTACAAAAGGCCACTCCTATGCCATTTCTCATCTGATTTTGATTCTGTTTGCTTTGTGTGATAGCACGAGGTGAGGGCTATTGGACCCATAGAAACCAATAAGTTTAATGGTTTCAATAGGGAAAGGGAAATAAAGGACCCATAGAAACCAGCAGAAAGGTTATATTGCTCCAATAGAAATCCAACACATACTTCTGTTGGTCCATTAGAAATCCATCAGAAAATTTTTGCTGATCCAATAATAGGAATCCAACAATTTCTTTCTGTTAGTCTTATACTTATAGAAAACCATCATGAAAGAATTCTGTTGGATTATATTGGACAGACCTATTGGTTTCATTGGGAACAGTCCAATGGAAAAGTAATTGAACATTTCTAAATGCTAGTATTATAATTCACTTAGACATGAATGAATGCATCAATTAACAAATTGTCCATTAAAAAATGCTCAAGTATTATAAAATTAACAAATGTGTCAGACCAATATAACTTAGCTGGTTTCTGATGGTTTTAGACTAATAGAAATTTATATGCAGTTGGACCTCCCTTATCCAGTCTCCTTTATCCAGATCACTTGAGAATTTGCCTATTTTACTCAAATAATTAGCGGAACCAACAAAGATTTCAAGCATACTCGTAATATCGCAAACTATTTGGGTTACTTATATACATTATTCCCAACATTGTTATTACACATTCAATTCAATTTTTCATGATCAGAAACATGCATTCATTCAAACTCGGCAACTGCATGTTTTGAATATAGGATTCCCTTATGCATGTTAGTGCTGATCCCAAGTGTGGGGATAAAGGAGGCCCAACTGTATTCAATTCTACCAAAGTTTAAGATGCCAGTATTCATTGTTTTTTAACAGTGCTCATGGCTTTATATCTTTTTTTCTTTATTAAAGGTTCAGATGTACATAGCATCACAAGTGCAGACACTATCAAGGTGGATACCAGCTCCTCTTCCCTGAGTAGCTCAGAATCTGATTCAAGTTTTTGCTCCAGTAGAAAGAGGCCACGATTAAATGCCCTCAGTGAATCAGGTGCAATCACTGACAACTCTTGTGAGGTAAGGTTAAGAAAAAATTGTTTGCTTCATTTCAATCTCAGCTATCATAATCAACATAATATAAGGGACTCATCACCTATACGGATTTCATATTATTTAAAATTGAAAATGATATTGGGAGAAAAAAAATACATCTAGTGTAGTTAGAACTAACATTGTAAATTAATATTTCCTGTAGTAAGGTTTTTGTAATGGTATAGGTTAACATTAGGCAACTAATTTGATTTCTTTTTTGGTACATCTAAGCTGACGACTCCTGTAAGATATTGGCCATCTTTTTTGCTTCGTCATCTGTCATAAGTTTTCCATAAACTTTTACAGTTTCATTTTCTTCCAATGGGTGGTATGATTTCAAACAAATGATATTATGTCTAGAGGTTTAAATTGAATTGCCAAATTTTATGAAATGTTTTAGAAATGGGAAAGAGAAATGAGGTAAATAATCATCGAATAATACATCTCATGATCTGGTTCCATATAGACCTCTGAGGGTATCAAGGAAAAGGACTAATATCAAAATTAAAAAGTTGAAGATGAGATGCATCGATTGTTACATAACCTTTATTGTAGTGTTCATGATGATCCCAAACATAGAATAGTTTCCTGCTGTATTGTTTGTGGATATGAAAGTAATGAACACTGTTCAGGGCACTTTAGACGGTCTCCCCATGGCATTGGGCTTGCATGTCTATATTAAGTAGAAGGAACTCGCATTACAATAAACACAAATTTACCTGTAGCCTCATGTGTCCCCTCGTGTGTGTGTATGTGCGTGTGTGCATATGTGTGTTTGGGGTGTTTGTGGGAGTGTGTATTTAACAATATTTAAACTATTTCAAGCTCTATAAATAAATATATTATTATTTAGAATTTATGATTATTGGCCATATATCAATTTTAATATCATAATGTACCTATATAAATTCATAGTCATTCATAAAATTTCGTGCCCTTAGAAAGGTCAGTATGAATTAAAGTGCCTGAAAGTGCATTATAAACTCAATATGTTTATTTATGACTTAATGGGATGATTTACCTGTTTGCAGTTTGTACAAGAAATTTTGCGGCACAGAGGTGATGCCATTCTCCGAGAGTATGAATTGACTGGAGCACTTCAAGATAAAACTAGACGGCAGATGATTAACCTTTTGGTAGCCCACATGCAAGAACACTATGGGTAAGTGCCAGCAAATTTTCTTTTATGATTGTGTAAATGCACATAATAATTATCAGGTACTACCAATTATGTGAAAAGAAACTGAGGTAACATGGTCAACTTTAAAGGAATTTGTTGTCTCTTCAAAATCATTTTTCAAAATATTCATTTTTTATGCCTCCGCCACCGTCAGGTGGTGCCGGAGGCATTATGTTTTCGGGGTTGTCCGTCCGTCCTTCCGTCCGTGCGTCCGTGTGTCCGTCCGTGCGTCCGTCCGTCGGAAACTTGTTACCACGATAACTTCAGAACTACTGGACGGATTTTTACCAAACTTGACACAAGTATTTATATACATGTGAGGATGAACTGATTAGATTTGGGGTTTAGGGGGTCAAAGGGCAAAGGTCACAGGGCCAAACAAAAATTGTAAAAAATTACCCGAAAAAAGCTCGATATTGCTATAACTTCAGACAAATTGAACTAATTTCTTTCAAACCTAGCTCAATTATGTATTAGCATGGGAGGAAGAAGATTTTGGGTTCACGGGGTCAAAGTTCATAGTGCCCAAAATTTGTAAAATCACCCAAAATGTTTCGGATTTCCAATGGCATGGAACAAGCAATAATATCTTTCTGATCGCATGATGGCAGAGGCTTAAATTTTGACCGTGCGTGGTCGAAGATTCATCTAGTTTTAAATGTGATTTGCACATGATGGTTATCAGGTATTACCAGTCTTGTGAGTGACATTTTTGGGTCATTACGTTAAAATAGATTAATGCCGTAGATGTTAGCGGCCTCATCGTCATGAGGCCTCACTTTATAAATGTATTATGAACTAACCATGTGATATTTTGAGATTTTAAAGTAATAAAAAAATACTAAACTATAGCAAATTATATGATGCAGACGAGACCACTAGGGGTATGCTACTTGTTATCAACATACTAAGTTCTGTTTTAATAGAGCCAGTCATGAGTCCATATGACTGTAATTCTCATACAGGAGATGTGCTTTCTTATTTCACAGCAAACATCCAAAAGCAGCTATGAAAACCAAATATGCCATGGGGATAGTGAATCTGTTTCCAAGACTCAAGGATCCGTTTACTAGCACAGGTCATGTAAGTATTATAATCTGGGCCCATATTCAAATAAATACTTTGACTAAGTAAGTTTTTTTACTAAGTATTTTGGCTAAGGTATTTACTTATTTTGTATTCAATTCAGTTCTTAGCATTTTACTTTAGTAAGTCAAAATTTAAGTAAAATACTTATTGAGAGGCATTGTGACATCACGATTTTGTGACCAAATGATGCGCAATCAACACATTGCACCAAAAATGCGCTACTTCATAATTCTCCGCAGCTGAGAGTGACTGCGCACATACATGTAAGCCTTCATCTACCAGTTAAATTTGTAAATGCTTTGGCTTAAGTCTCCTCTAGAGGTGTCTTAAATTTAAAGTAAAATACTTAGCCAAATTTATGAATTGAATACCAAAATCTGCAAAGTATTTTATCCGAGCAAAAATCTAAGAAAAAATATTTATTTTTCTGACTGAAGTATTTAATTGAATATGGGCCCTGCATGGTCCTCTCTGATAAGAAGGTATTGCATTCCATTAATCAAAAGAAAACTTATGATACTCTGATAAGATAAAAATACCCTCAAAATCTCTCTAAATTATATTCTGAGAAGAATTTTTTTTTTTAAATTTTATCTTGTGTAGGTCACACTCCACCATCTTTGGCACAATATCCAATAAGAAATGTATGATACCATTCTACTCTCCTTCACAACCACTCAAAACTCTTTTTTTCTTGAAGTGGGGCAGAGTGATGGCTGCTTCCTTGTATCAAAGTCAAGATGCTTGCATTATATGACACTAATGCTACTTTGCTAAAATTTCTTTGAAAACTACAATTTCTCATCACATCATTTTGTGCATCATTTCAAGGTTAATATTATCAACAAAAAGCTTATACATACATTTTCAACCACGCGGTCAAAGATTCATCTCGTTCTTTCACTTTAGGAAGCTTATTTTGATGCAAGAAGTAACACGGGATTCCTGGCTGCTAGAATAAAAAATGTTAACCGCACAACAGAGGAGAAGACATCCAACCCATTACCCAAGCCATCAAGCAGAGATGGTGGTCCTGGGAAGGTCCGAGAAGGTGACCAAGAATCTGCTCCAGGCTGCACCTATGATGAAGACCTCAACTGGTTACGACACTGTCCAACATTAGAACGTGATTCTACCCTGGTTGTTGAAAAGATGAAATCCACTTTTCCTGTTAGACAGCATATGGTCAGGGACGGACGCTCCGCATCGGATATTTTGGAACAGTTTCCTTTTGAAACTGTTCCAGGTTTGGTAAGTGTTACAAAAAAATTTACTCCTAATTCTTGATTTAGCCTCTCAGGCCTAAGGCAACAAAATTATGTGTATGGGAATTAAAGCATCAGAATTATTACTTGGCACTGAGGCATCAAATTCATATTTCTCTGTTTTATTATATATGTTTGAGATTTTGAAAATATCAGTCCGAAGATTCTGCCAGTTTTATCCTTCAATCTGTATCTGTATTTACCGCATGTGACTGTCTGTTGGTGAACAATCACCATTACTGGTTGTCATGTACCTTTGGACAGTGAGCATCAACATGAGTGATATCTAGTAAATCTAATCTATTTCAAAGGTCCAGCAAGTTTCATTCATGTATGGATTTTGTGTAGAGAGACCTTCAAAAGTACTTCTTAGTGGTTGCTATTCAGATAAATATTTGAAGAATCCCCTTTTCCTGGATCTGGGGTGTGTATATATGGGGGTCTGAGCTTTGACGGTACCTTATTATATTGCTGATTTAGTCTAACTGGGGTATCTGTACTGTAAAATTATGCATAGTTTATTTTTTCTCTCTTTTCCCCGTTTTCCTTTTACATGTATTCTTGCAGATTGAGGTAGATTTTCGGAAACTTTTTCCTGAAAATCACTCGCGTTTCCTGACCAAATGGCCCGAGTTGAAGCCCAAGGTTGTTACACTTGCAAGACAACTTCTGAAGCAGAAAGGAAACTTGACAGTGATGGAGCTTCTGTCATCTTATGACAGTTCTGATCAAAATAAAGAAGGTATTTTTGCACATTCCCTTGAATGCACCCTCCGATGTCATAAAGGGTGGAATTCTTGATGGTGGTTTATTTGAGACCATGGATAAACCATTGATAGGTTAGTTTAAATTTGAGCATATATGTGCTTCACACAAGCATGTTCATTGGACAAGTTTTAGAATACATGCAAATCTAATCCAATCCATGGTTTTGAACCAAGTTTAGACCTTGGTCTTAAACCACCATTGAGAATTCCACCAAAGAGCTTGCAGTCTCATTAAAAATGTATATTAAGGGACAAGTATGCTGAAATCACAAAAAATGACCCATCCCAATTAAAACAATTCCCCCCCCCCCTTTTTTTTGTCAACTCCTCCAACAAATTATATTTATCTGGAAGGCTGGGATACAGTAGGGTTATTGGGCATCTCAAATAATGTGGACTCTTGTTGCAATGAGAATTACAAAAAATTACATTACATGCCCACTTGGCAAAGTTATTTGTAGTTGGAACATGCTCTCCATAATTCTTTTATTATATTAATTATATAATTATGAAGAAGAAATTTATATAATTATGAAGAAAAAAGTTTGTTGCATGGCCCATTGTGGAATCTTTATAAGGATTATCACATTGCCAATCATTACTTTTGAAATAGAATGAGCTTCTGTTTTGAAACAAAGCATCATGTTTATATGTTCACTTTGTTATTTTTCTTCCTCAGATATGATATGCATGGCTTATTATCTTATAATATGAACTTGAATCGACCCCACAGGACCCTGCATTTACATATTAGCAGCTTGCTTGTGTTTACTCTGTCTTTATTTGAAGATAAATGCTTTAGAATTCAGAAAATCATGATATTTTTGTTTTTCTTCATTAGTTAACTTTGAAAAATATGGTGGCCCATAGGGGACATATTTGATAAATTGTTAATTGCAACATTTGATTCCAGTATTGATGCAATTTTTGTGATTTAATCATGAAAAGGATGTCAAATTGGGTAGAAGCATGTTAAATTCAGTAGAACAAGAAAAAAATTGTAAAAAAAAAAACATGAACTTATGCTACTAAAGAGTTTGTTATATATGTGTCAACAGAGAACAATCTAGGTTAGGTGCTTTGCCATGAATGTTGCCTTCTCCCATGCATAAATATCCCGTTTATTATTTTCCTATTGATTTCTTTTTTCCCATCCCCCTTTGTATAAATTCTCATAAGAAAGAAGAAGAAGGCGTTGCTATAAGTGTCAGTAAAATTTCTCCAAGGGTGCCAAGCTGGCATCAATTGGATTTTTGGTTTAGTACCCCTAAACTGCATTAACAGCCACTTGCATGCTTTGGCTATAATATTGATAAGTCCTCGACTATATACTTATTTCTTATAATAGTTTCTTGTTACAGGCTATTTTGATTCAAATTTTAGCAGGTCAGTTTGTAATTATTTTGGTACATTTAACTTCTATTTTTCACCTTGATCAACATGTAAGCCTGTTTAATAATAACCATTTTCATTTTGTAATGCACAGGATGGAATTCCAGCACATCTGCTATCCTCCTCCTCTTGTGCCTATTGCCTCCTGCAAGCCAAGGGAAGTCCAAAGCTGCGTCAGCAAAAGTGTCCATTTCTTCAGCTCTCTCGAGGGTTATTCAATTTCAGAAGGTATTTAGCTTTTCATTACGAAAGAGAACTGTAAATATTAAGTACCGGTAATACCCTGTCACATAAAACACATTCTTGCTGCATTAAAAAAAAAGTTTCAGAAAGCATCGTGATGTGTGTTCAAAGAGAACAATTATATTGGTTTATGATCTCTTACATGAAGAGGCTTAGACTGATTTGGACAGAGAAGGTGCTCGAGAAATTTAGGCCTATTCAAAAACTTCACCCGCCTTGAAATTGGTCGGAGTAAAATAAACTAGAACAGTAGACATCAAGATTTGCAAACAAATACTAGGAACATGTTGTGTATGAAAACATAGTAACAACTTGTGTGATATATCAGGCATGTTGCCTTTGATTTTCACAGCCCTACATGGAGAATCAATAAATGAAAAGGAATATTTCATGCCACAAATTTGCTGCAAGTTAATAATAGTGCAGAAATTGCAGTATCTTTATTTTTCGTACTCCTTTTGTGGAAGTTGAAATGTCTTGACCACATTAGAAAGACCCTTTTTAATCATATACATAAAACAAGCTTTGAAAGTACTTGCATTTTTACCCCTCTACAGGGTAAGAAAAATTGTATTTCATTACAAAAAATATCATCTGATATTTTGATGTTATATCATTTGATGGACCAATTCCAATTCTTTTCTTTGATGTAAATTTGATTTGGTTTTATGTCCTACATTATTGTCCAATAACCCTTTTGTAAAAACACAATTTCCCCCAGTACTACATGTAAGGCTGTCTTTTAAAAATGTTGATCGAAATATGTTGTTCATTGAAATGCGTTGAGTATTGAAATGCGTTGAGTGCTAGTTACATTCTATACAAATAATTTGTTTTCAACACAGACAGGAGGGAGTATTCAAGCATTCCTCGACAACACAAAAGAGACCAAGAGTCAACCGTTCCTTCTGGCAATTGGCAATTCCAAGGCCCGAATCACCAACTACATGATCATTGTGGATCACAAGGCCATTCCATGTTCGGCACGCACGGTCGAAGCAGCAGTAGATTTACTCTTCAAGACCCACTTTGTCTTTGGCCTGCAGTACTGCTTGTCTCTGCGGCAGTTCTGGACTTTTGTCCAGACTGCCATTTTTGAAATCGATATCGGAGTGTCCCGGGAAACACCAAGAGTACGTGAAATTAGATCGAAATTGTTAGCACCATGATTTGCTTCAAATGCCACAAACAGTTTGCAATACCCAAATTGGTTCAACATTTGAGATTGAAACATGGAGTTATTGAAGATGGTAAAGAAGTATTGACCTGTGGGCAGGGAGCTTGTGCGAGAACATTTCATACTTTTCGAGGATTTCGGGGACATTTGCAGACTCACCTTAAAACCGATTTTCCAGATAATAAAGAGCAGTCTAATGAAAATGATAAAGTGAGTGACTTTCCTGAAGAAAGTCTTGAAAGTCTTCAAGAATACAATATTAATAATGATGAGATTGTTGAAGATCAGGATGTATATGAAGATGACATTTTATCTGTAGATACCTTGAACAGGCAGTGTGTAAATGTAATTTCAAAATTTTCAGCAAATAGTGCAAACTCTGGAAAAGTTGTAAATGATGTAGTAGAAACAACCAGTGCGATTGTAGGTGATGTAGTAAAAAGTGCATCGGCAGCCGTTACAGCTGCTTTCTTAAAACATAAGCTGCCTATAGAATCCGAGGCTTATAAGGAGATTCAAACACATTTTGCTATGCTTGAAAAGCCCTTTGAAAATTTGAATTCAGAATATAAGCGGACAAAGTATTGTGAATCAATTGGACTTGTTGAACCACAAGAAATCAAGTTAGGCATCCGATATGATAGTCGTCTCAATAAAAGAACTAAGCAGTATGAACAGATTGCTATTGAAGATACATTTGTTTACGTTCCCATTTTAGATTCTTTGAAGCAGCTTTTAAGCAATAAAGATATATTGCATTTTGCTACTCATGACCATAAGAGCACAGATGGTGTAATGAGAGATTATTGTGATGGTTCACAATTTGAGAAAACCCCTCTTTTCCATGAAGATGAGAATGCCCTCCAAATTCACTGTTTTTATGATGATTTCGAGACTGTGAACCCCATTGGTTCAAAAACAAAAATTCACAAGATAGGTGCTTTATATTTCATTTTGAAAAATCTGCCACCAAAGTATAATTCCAATCTTTCCAATATCAATCTTATAGCTCTATGGTATGCTGAAGATGCCAAGAAATATGGATTTAATGCTATTCTCAAGCACATTGTAAAAGACATTAATATCCTGTCAACAGTTGGCATTGCTCTCCCTAATGGAATTGTGAAGAAGGGGACCATTACTCAAATAAGTGCTGATAATCTTGGTGCTAATTCCCTACTGGGATTTGTAGAGAGCTTTTCTGCTCATTATTACTGTCGATTATGTGTTACAAGTAAGGAAGAGGCACAGAACAAATTCAAAGAGGTTTCAATGGATATGCGCACCAGGCAGACTTATGAGCAACATTTAGAAGAAGCTGAAGCTCAAACTACCCAGTCACATGTGTTTGGAGTGAAACAAAAGACTGTATTGAATGATTGTATTTACTTTCATGTCTTGGCAAACTTTTCACTAGATATAATGCATGATCTTTTGGAAGGCATAGTTCAGTATGAGCTGAAACTTGTTCTAGAGTATTTCATATATGAAAGGCAACCGCCCCTCTTGTCCCAAGATGAACTGAATCAGAGAGTCGCCAGCCATTGCTTAAACCGTACAGATAACAAGAACAAACCATCCTTTATTAAACTTAGGTCAGCTAGGAATGATGTTGGACAGAAGGCTATGCAAGCATGGTGCTTGATTCGAAATCTGCCATTCATAATTGCTCAAGACATTGAAGAAGGAAATGTCTACTGGGAATTGCTACTTAGATTACTAGATTGTATGGACATTATTTTTGCTCCTCAATTGACAGCAGGCTTGATAGCCCAATTGTCTATTCTTACTGAAGAACATCACACACATTTCCAGAAAACCTTTCCTGACAGAAGGTTGTTGCCAAAACACCACTTTATGGTGCATTATCCAACGTGTTTGAGAGAAGTTGGGCCACTCATACATGTATGGTGTATGAGGTACGAAGCGAAACATCACTATTTTGGCCGTGTTGCAGAATCTGTGCGTAATTACAAAAACATTTGTAAATCACTTGCCAAAAAACATCAGACAGCACTAACGTTCCATCTTCAGTCAAACCATCCTTTGGAATATCTGGAGGTTGGGCCAGGTAGTTCACTACTTTTGTCAGATTTAGATGAAAATATTGGACAGATTGTGCAAGAGCAAATCCAAGTAGAGGATCTTTCTACTGAATTATTTGATGCCAACTGGGTTAAAGTACATGGAACACATTATCAGTTGTCACTTCTGGTCTGCCATGATGTTAGCGAGCTTCCTCTGTTTGGTCAAATAGAGCATATCATTGTACACAATAGCACTGTATTTTTTGTACTTGTCCAATTAGATACAGTGTATTACAATTCACACTATCATGCCTATGCAGTAGAATTTAGTTTTCCACGTTGTCATGTAGTGAAGAATCAAAAGGAACTTGTTGACTACAAACCACTAGATTTGATGACAACTTTGTCGAAGACAGACTCGAGGAAGTATGTAGCACCAAGGCATGTACTTTTTAAGTAATTTAAAGCTTTCAAGCTAATGTCTGGTTTTGCTTAGTGGTATCAATTGGTTTTAAAAATAATTTTGATCAATAATATTTTGGACTCTTAATTGTTAACATCTTTAAATTGGTTAATTCGAAACCAAATTGAAGTCAAATAGCTGTTGTATATTTTCTTTTTTTTTCTTACAAGAAAAACAATTCTATGATGTTTGTGCATGAAAGCCAGTGAACTAGAAGTGCATGGACTGATTTTTGTTGTTGTTGTTTATATCCTGTTGGAAAAACGAGCAGCGAATTAGTTGATATAGAAATGCATAATTTTACTTTTTGATTTTTTCTCCCAGGAGTAAAATGGGAAATACATGTTTGTAAACAGAAAGCTGTAAAAGAATGTTCACCTATATTAGAATGAATGTGGAATTTATAGTGTTTTTTTAATGTTTTTGAAACATTTGTTTAACCCTTTACAAGCAGTGAAGGAGATAAAAATCCCCTGAAATAATTAAATCATCCTGAATCTCAATGGTTGCAGGCCTGTGGTAAAAAAAAATCTTGTTAAACAAAACTGCTGGATAAGATTTGTTAGTTTTGCTATTGTTCTTGAAGGCTGCTTCCTAGCATAAGACATTAAAAAGCCTTACTATAATTAGTCTGCGAGCACAGACCATTGGCTTCGGTTTTGCAATTTGCATAGTGCACGATGTAAAATGGAATATGTTTGTAAACAGAAAGCTGTAAAAGAATGTTCACCTATATTAGAATGAATGTAGAATTTATAGTGTTTTTTCAATGTTTTTGAAACATTTGTTTAACCCTTTACAAGCAGTGAAGCTAGGAGATAAAAATCCCCTGAAATAATTAAATCATCCTGAATCTCAATGGTTGCAGGCCTGTGGTAAAAAAATCTTGTTCAACAAAACTGCTGGATGAGATTTGTTAGTGTTGCTATTGTTCTAGCATAAGAAATTAAAGTCATACTATAATTAGTCTGCGGGCACAGACCATTGGCTTCGGTTTTGCAATTTGCATAGTGCACGATGTAGAGTCTGCATTTAGAGACTACATATACACATACAGTTATGCTCCCTTTAAGGGATCATGATATGAGTGAAAGTAGTCTCTGACTGCAGACTCTGAAATATGCACTACGAAACTTGCGAAAAACCGAAGCCGAGAGTCTGCCTGCAGATTATACTAGCAGTTTCCAAGGTTTTTTTTTTGGGGGGGGGGGGGGGGCACTCTGTATATTTCATATGAAAAAGATTCTGTGATATTTTCCTTCAGCATGCATGTACTAGGATTCAAGGTGAAATGTGTCAAAATTCTTATTAGCTACATAATTCACTCTGATGTAGAAGCATAATGTTTGTTGTTTTTTTTGTTTTGTCTTCATTTATACATGCATTTTGCATCCTGTTTAGTTTCTATTTATTAGAAACGACTTTGATTTTTCATTCCTTGAAAGGAATTATGACATTGTTTAAAGTTTTTATATTGGAAAATTTTTAGTTACTTGTTTCATCCTTTTTTTTTTTTACTTATAAGGGTGGATTCATAATAACAGATTTTGAATGATTTTTAGTTACTTGTTTCATCCTTTTTTTTTTACTTATAAGGGTGGATTCATAATAACAGATTTTGAATGATTTAAAAAAGTGTGTTTTGTTGTATTCAGACAAATGAGTCACAGATTTTGAATACATGACAAAAGGATTTAATGTTGAACCATACAAGATAAAAACGCTAAGCATCATTGATTTCAACATGAATGAAAACAAGTTGTTTAATTTATTGATTAAACAAGCACCATGTGTTTTTGTTTACGAAAAAAAATTGTTTCTTTTCACTTCTTGTGTGTATTTGAATATTTTCTGTGCATGTGTTAAGATGGAGTGAGCTGGAATGAATTGTTGGTGTTGAAAGAATGGTGTGTTGAGTTTTTTAAACACTGAGACTAGCATTGAATTGCAATACCAAGAGTAGAAAAGTAGTAGACCTTTAGTGTTATATAACACCAAAAATAGGATTTATTGCAACACCGAAGAATGGTGCTGGATTTTATATTAACACCATAAATAGAATTGGATTGCAACACCAAGAGCAGAATTATACTATTTAATTCTAGAATTGGTGTAAAATAACACCAACAATAGAATTGAAGTGCAACACCAAGAGTAGAATTAAAATTATTTCATTCCAGGCGGTGGTGTTAAATAACACCAGAAATCAGATTCATTGTTACACCAGAAAATGGTGTAGGATTTTATATTAACACCAAAAATAGAATTGAATTGCAACACCAAGAGTAGAATTGAATCATTCAAATCCAGACCTTGGTGTTAAATAACACCAACTGGTGTTTTCCGATATAGATACCGGAATGGTGTTAATATTAACACCTATGGTGTTGAATTTAACACCACTGTTTTTGCAGTGTACAATTAGTTAGTTTTAAAAAGGCAGTTTTACCTGTCAAAAATAGTTTCATACCATTTTCAAACATGCAAATACTGTATATACTGGTACATTTAATAGCTAGTTCTTATATAGCGCTTTTCAGGACCGAAGGCCCTCTCAAAGCACTTTACAGATTTATATATTATTACCCCGGTTAAGAACCCTCGTGTAATAATTCAGAGTTCTTAAAGGTACTTTTGAAAACATGTTTAGGATGATGTGAAACTCCACTCATGCACACGTGAATGTGAGTCATGTGGTATTGAGGGTGACAAGAAGTTGTAGGATAAAATTGGAGGTAATTCTCACATACTTCCTTGTATGTTAGTAGACAGGAAAGCATTCATTGTAAGAGGGTTAAATCCGATTAGAGACACCCGCCTCTTGTTATTAGAGCCGGACGGCATGGTGTTGTTGGAAGTTAAAGGTAGCATCAATCGGTTTATAAAGTTTAATTTGTTCCTTAAAGATAAACTTGAGTTCTGGTAGAAAAAGATAATTAATTCTCACATAATCAAACAAAACTTACACTGAATGTTCAAGATTACAAATAAATGTCATTTGCCAAACAATTTTGTTGGAAAATGTATACTGGCTGAGTAATGAGCATAGAAAGATAAGGAAATCAAGGTAAGTAGGCCCAACACCATTTGTGTAGTCCCATACATCTTTCTGTGTACAGTGCTTGTTACTTTACCGAAACTGGGCCAAATTTCTTATAATTTTGATGATTAACCTTGCAGTACACACCAATACTTATATGCCAGATGATCAACCTTTTCTGATCTATTCCACACCGTTTCTTTCACAATGCAATCGCATGACCATAACTGGTCTTTATCTTTAAAGGTAGCATCAATTGGGTTATGAAGTTTAGTTTGTTCCTGAAAATTGACATTTTAAGGTTGATGAAAATTTCATTCTGATCCTTTTTTCTTGAAGGCTTTGTTGGTATATTTCAAGACATCTGTAAAGAATGAATAAAACAGAAACATTATATGCCACTCTGTAGTTTCATAGATTCCCTCATCTTTATATCATACATGTACAGCATGCACAATACACATATGATACATTTCATATATCATTAATAAAGTTAATGAAATTAATGAAATTACTGATTAGTTGTTGGTTTCTAAATCTGTCATGTAATTGTACCTCATACATACTTGTACATGTACTTGCATCACTTTGCACCCTGAAGAGGATATTAGTCATTGAAGCCTCCTGTAGGGATTGACACTTACATTTGTAATCATATGCATATTCATATGCAGTGTGATTGTCAGAGGGAAGTTAACATGAGCAAGCAAAGTACAAGGCCAGCTCATATGTAAACAAAAACTAGAGTTTCAAGACACAGTTCAAGACCAGGCCTAGCCTAATCACCAAACCAGACCAATTCCAGACTCTGTAGTACATGGTACAGTACATGTTCTAATATTTAATTTCAAAAGAAAGTGTACCATGTTTCTAGGTACAATTTCTTTTGAAAAAGAAAACAAAATGGAAATTGAGATACAGACCCAAATGTAATTTAAAAAAATTGAGTTGTGATTGGTATACTAGCCATTGATATGATGCTTGATTCTCAAGATGCATAATTTTCATATTGTTTTATTTTGTTCAGCCATTTCGAGATTCTGGCGGTGCGGCCATAGCTCTCTTCTCAGCCCGATACCACGCCCCACACTCAACACCCACCCAGGCAGTACTCCAAGCTGCTGTGTTTCAACTCGACCAGGCTCTTAGCAGGTATGTACAAACAGAAGGGGCTGAAAGAGAAGAAGAAAGGGTTTGAAAGAGAAAAAGAAGGGATTTGAAAGAGAAAAAGGGGAAATGGGAGAGAGAAATAAGGCTCTGTTACCTTTTTTCACAGATATGCACAACCAGAAGGGGTAGGAAAGAGAAAAAGACGAGTGAAATTAGGCTTTGCTACCTTTTTTCTCAACATTGCGACAGAAATCTCGCATGAGATGGAGAAGAAGATGTTAGAATAGAACAGAAATCCATGTCAATTCTGAGCACAGTGAAATGCTGCCCTCTCTTGGTTGGAGGGGAGTAACTGTTAATACATGATTTCCAGCCTGAGCTATCGCCCTCACCTGAATAAATATATTCCAGGACGATAGGAATGTAGTTTTCAGGAAAAGGCATGTTGTTTTTGTTGATGTTGGCAACTTGACTCTATTATCAAAAGCTTGTTTGTTTAAAAATCACTGAGAAAAAAACCGATGAAGCCGGAGTACTAGTATTATTTTGAACCATATTGTTCTGATTTTATTGGAAGGGATTGAAGTCTGACAACTCACCCAGGGAAAAACCCAGGATCCATGTAAACATTGAGCAAGTTGATATACTGCCCTCTAGTGAATGCCAGGATATAGAATTTTGCTCAGGCTCCTGAGTGTGTACACTTTGACATTTATAGAATGTTTTTCCTTTCTTTTTACAGAACATGCATTAAAGATATTTCTTATCATTTTATTACACTTACGGCTAAGAAATTCTTTTTTTCCCGGTCTCATTCACTTCTTTGCTTGTTCATGGCAGATTTTCTTGTACTTTTACTTCAGACAATAGTCAACATACTTTACAGTGGTATGTAATTTGTAATTCTTCCTGGTTTTAGGTTCAAGAGGTGCATGACTGCATATATGATACTCATAATTTTTTATCTTGACATGTTGTACAACGTATATAACGTCTAGGATATGGTTGCCTTATATATCTTGTCACATCCACATATTTAAGATGTATGCAAATTCATCACAGGATATTGTTTGCTGGTTAAATCTATACAGATCACTACACAGGTCATATGATAGAAAATATCTGCACATGTTGAAAATTGTGAGAAAGCATGATAATATATTATTCATTTTCATATGAACAGTACTTTGCACTGTTACTCTAATTTTAAATCAGGAAATGCAATAATAATTAATTAATCTTCATGATTATCTGCAAATCCTTCATATTTAGAACACATGTATTTTGCACTGGTTTTCAAAGTGTAGTAGTCTACTATCTACAGTACATGTAAATTACACTGAATTTGACTGAAACCTACATGATGAATAATTGACATTTCGCAATACAGATTTTTATTTGCACACATTTAGGCTATGTAGGCTATGATGTATGAGGCGCCATTTGTAAACTTATTATTTACATCAATTATTTATATATAATTTATTTTTTACCCAAGTCATATAACAATTATTTATATATAATGCAATAAAAAGTGTATAATTATTCATAAATAATGAAACCATGATATCCATTATATATAAATAATGATTTCATGATATCCATTGTTAACAAATAATAATTTCAACATAATTATTTATAAATGACGATAACACAATGTTAATTATTTATAAACAATGAATTGCATATTTTTTATTATTTGTAGATAATGATTTCAAAATATCCATTATATAATGATTAAACAATATGGATTCACTAAATTCACTTTTCATGAGTTTATAATACATGATATTCAATTTATTATTTGTAAATCATTTTACAACAGTCGGCAATTATTAACAAACACATCAAATCTAGAAATACTGTAAACTTAGAAATATTTGCAGTACATTAATTTTATGGGTCCTAAACATGTTTGAGATTATATATTATCAGGGAAATAATATGTCGTAATGATCTATTATGAAGTGGTGAGGAGCTCATTGTCCATCTATAACCATTACACCTGACACATTTACAAATCTACCACATCTCCTTTTCCACTTGAGCACCCTTGATAGAGCACTGTACAAATATATGATCCATCAATTAAATCACCTGTCGGTACTACTTTGAAACACTGAGGATTCGGGTCAACTGTATAATCTATCTTGTCTTCAACTTTTTCTTTTGAGTCTACATTCTAAACTTACCCATCTTTGAGCCGAGATTATTGTGTCGATAATTAGCTTTTATAACACAGTCATTTGCTGACTAGAACTTGGGATTCAGCATCTTGTATGCCTTATAGCAACATTCAAACTTCAAAGATATCTATAGGTTTAAAGTTAGAGTTGTGATTGTTTTAGGTTAGGTTCAGGGGGAGGGTTAGTGTTCAGGTATATTGTTGGTTTTAGGGTTGAAAGTGGAATTCAGTTAATGTAGGAAACTCTCCAGTGAGCCGTGTTGCTGAAACACATTTCATAGAACCTTGCTTGAGGGTTGCCAGATTTAGTGAGGATAAATCATCTTTTTTTCATGACTTTATTTTCTTTTTAAAATTAAATTTCACTTTCACTTTCAATTCACCAACTATTCAGATGTTACTTTGATGTACATATATTTTCCACTCTTTGCTTTTAACAAGAAGAAAATGTACACTATTCCATCATCACACTTTAAAAAAAAAAACGGAAACCCAGACCAATTATGACATTTCTTAAATGCAGTGGATAAGGAAAAAGCATGCAGCAACAAGAAGAAAAGCACCAGAATATTCCAAATAAAATAATATACAGTATAATGCCTGAACACAAGAGAGTGTACATTCCAAACAAAATAGGATCTCCAAAATCAATTTTATCTGGGAGGTAATGTACTTTTATGTTTTTTATTGGATGTCATTGCTCTATGATGGTAACACATACCCCAGCATGTTTTTTACATTTAGTCAAATAAAAATGTTATCTAATTAGAGTTCCTTCTCAGAAATACTTGCATGTTCGTATTTGAACATTGCGGTAATCAATTTAATGACTGAAATTTAATTAGAGTTAACCACTTCAGGGAAATGTAAATAGATGAAAATGAAAATGTCTGCCTTTCAATTATTTCTGATAAAAACGAACCATCTCATATCGAATGATTAAAGTTCCTTTGATGCAGGGCCCATTAAGAATGCATAGTGCCTTTCCCAAAATTAATTAAGATGTTGGGATAATTTACCGGGAAATTAGTATGATTTGGTTTATACTCTAGTTAGGAATATACATGGATTGAGATGAATAAATGCTGTGCTGATTAATATGATTTGCATTCAATATTTTGAATGCAGTTGATAAAGTGTCTGAGGGTGAATACCCTACTCTTTCTAATATTGGATGTATCTAGATTCAAAGCTCAGCCGCAACTCTGCATGTTTTTTCTATCTGCTACTCTGCACCATAGCGAGAAATGGGGACCAGATAGGAAAAAATGAAGAAAAATCCCTTTTTTAGCATTTAATGAGAGCCAGAAGGAAACTAACTTTTATCGATTTACAAGGAGGAAGAGGTAACAACCTTCTGGCGCTCAGATAATGATATGCCCACACTGCAACCATAACTATTTATGACTTCTCTCTGGGCTTTGGAGATAGGTGCATATTGTGTCAGGCATTAAACAATAGATTTGTTTACAAACGTATTAAAATAAATACAATTTATGGATGTTTCTTTCTTGGGAACCAGTGACAAGGTATTCCATGAATGAACTACAATACTTGGAATTCATTATACATACGGTATATTATTTGTTGCTATGTTGGGAAATCCTCAGGCAAGCTTTCAGGATGTCAAGAACAACCTTTGTTTAATAATACTGGATATAGAATTTGAATAGATGTTAGTGAATCGGTCTATTTCCTTGTGGTATATCAGATACTTAATCTTATTAGTCCTTTATTGGAAAATTTGATTACCGTAATGTTTTCCTTATTATCAAAGAAATCATACCTTGGAAGTAGGTATAACGTTATAATACCAAACTTATTTGCCCTTGGTGTCCGCTAGTGGGTTACTCCTGAATTTGGCGCTGTGCAGTTACGGATGAACATGGACAGTTGAATAATTCATCATGATTAAACTTGTCTTTCTTCAGTGACCAATACATGTCAAGATTTGATTTGAAAGAATCAAATCAACTCCATATTATTCCTGTCGGTCCTGTCGGTATCCCCACCCCCTCCCACCCCCTCCTTCAAGCAGCATGGTTGTCCCTTTGAAGATAGGGCTGTCATAAACAAGTTGTATGAATCAGACATGCATTCTGCGGTCAGGAAATCAAGAAAACCAACTATTGAGTTTGATGGGTGATTCATTTGTTTTTCATGCTTCAAAATTATGGATCATCATAAGTTCATTTTGACAGCCAATGCAGCTGCCCTTCACTGCAATGCACTGCACTGGTGATCTAAGGGGAGGGGGAGGGGGCATTTAACTGCCCCATGCCCCCCTGTTCGAAGGCAATCTCATCTCATACCTTAGGTTCACAAACGGTGCAATTTGGCCCTATAATTGTTTTATTTTGCCCCCTTTTTCTTATAGAATAATCTACCCCTGCTTCATAATATTATGTTGACCATGTGCCAAATGAAGAAAAAAAGTTGGCTGTCATATTTTTTTTTTTAATATCTTCAATTTTTAAGGAAAAATTGATAAAGAGAGAAGAAATTACCCCTCTTTGCAAGAGTGTGTTTCGCAGCTTATGAAAATGTTAATCTATCGTCCCATCTCCATGAGTGATCTTATTAATCAATGATCACATGAGACCTCATATGACTTTGTTATTATTACCAGGTTTTTTAAGGCCATCATAACTTTTCTGCCTAAACCTGATTAGCGACGATTGGCTGTGATCCCTACTGACCTTGTACGACCCTATTGTTACTCACATCCCCTGCCTGCCTGCCTGCCTGCCATAGCAACAGTCACATGCATGAATCATGGTGGTGCGTGCCGCTCCCTGGACATCAGTCTCAGAAGATTGAAAATGCTCGATTACACAACCCACAGTATGCCAGCAAATGAACACACAAGTAAAATGTTCACTGAAAATCAGCCCCCCCCCCTTCCCTCTGCCCCTCCTCCTTTCCCTCCGCCCCTCCCCCTGAATTATTAGAGGTCAATATCAGTGTTTAAGAGTCAGTTATAGCTCAGAGTAGACTCTCATAATTTAGATAAAGACAAAGACACTTCATGTTAAAAATAGTCCCTTAACATTTCATTCCAACATAATTTTTAAACCGAAATTTACATTTAGCAATATTCTAAGCATGCAATTCCTGAACAGGCTCGACAGAATCAGTACTTGTTGGTTTTGCTCAGACCAGAATATGTACAATGTATAAATTGACAAATATCTACTTGGCGTGGTTACAGAACACAGTTCAGAACAGTCTGATCTCATTTGATTCATAAAACCTGTTTCTTCATTTATAGAGTGAAATACCCTAAGGAAGCAGAAATTATTCATGACAGTTTCATATTCAGGAGTGAGTGGGTGGCTGCACGCTGGCAAACCACACTGCAACCCTTGCTTGGGATAACTGGAAATGTGGAAAATTTCAAAGTTGACCATTGGGGTTGCAGATGCCATTTTCATTATCCTTTCATCTACATGTATATTTTATTGATTTTGTATGAATGATACAGTGTCATGAACTCAAGGGAGGGAGGTGAGAGGTGAGGGGGGGGGGGGAGGGGCAGATATATGGAAACTACAGTACTTATAAATGCCATAGTCAATGACCTAAGAGTAATCAAGTAAACATATTAATTTCAAGTGAAATGATTGAGTAAGTATTGAGTTGCTTATATTTACTACCTCAAGTATTTCATCATATTTATAGCAGATATATAACCTGTTATTTTATATAATCTCCTTTTCTTTTATCCTCTTTATCTGTTCAGTTACGAGACGCAGAGGAATGGGTTAACATGGATCTACAACATGACGGGATCCTCTTTCACAAACTTTGACCTGACCATGAGCAAGAAGCTACTGGGCATGCTCAGAGACGGGTACCCAGCACGGTTGAAGCGCATCTATGTCGTCACACCCCCTCTCTGGTTCAAAGCCATGTATAAGATCCTCACACCAATGCTGAAGGAGAAGATGAAAGAGAGAGTAAGTCTCAAATTTTTAATATTTTTTGTAATTAAAGAAAAGAGAAGAATGATTACTTTGCTGATTATCATATCATATATATATATATATATACATGTATGTGGTGGTCATTTTACCTGGCTGCTAAGAAAGCATAAATGCTTGTAAGTAAGCAACCAGAGGACCAACGGCTTTAGGTCCTCTCCGAGGGACCTGGTAATGAGGATTATTGCCTTACCAAAGGGCACTAGCGCATTGACTTGGTTTCGAACCCGGGTCACCGGGTTACAAGACCACTGCTCTACTAACTGAGCTAATGGGCCTCCTCTGTTATGAAAAATATCCTCTTAAAAGTACTTCACATTTGAAATTAATAATGCAGAATGTTTTCCTTGGGTACTTGTGTCTCTACACTACGAATGATGCTGATAAGATCGCTCTTATTTTGTGAGTGTTAATGAGTTGTTTGGTAATCAAGGAGCAGGATTCCCAAAGCTGTCATTATCTAGCTGTTACAAAATTACTCTTCAAATGTAGATGATACTCCAGGAAATAGAAAATGGCATCATTAAGTTACGAAATACAAGCTTGACCTTTCGTTTTGTGAGAGCAAGTCTGTGGATTGTTATGAAATGTGATGAAGGAAGATGACGTTAATTAGATAGAACAGGATGTATGTGGCAGAAGAGACGGGGCTTGAGAGTGCAAGAAACCTGGATGTGACATTTTCAAAATTCCTCTCTCAAGATGCTCGTCGTGTCAGGTGAACGTGTTCTAAGTTCTTCACCGAGCAGCTGGCATCGGGTTTATTTATTTTTTTTTTCTCAGAGAATGTTTCAGTTTCTGCCGATGGATTTTGTAACTTTTCTCTATGTGTCTTCAAGGAAATCTGGATAGAAATCATCCTTTTCTCTCTATTCTCCCTGAACTCCTTTTCTCCTTAGCTCCTGATTGGAAAGTTTTATTTTCCAGTAAAAAAACAAAAACATTTTATATGCTTTGGCATGGATTGTGTCCTATATTTCATTTTGGTGTTTTCTGTTTTCCTGTTTTCCTGCTATTATCCTTGTTTAGTTTTGCGCACTGACAACACGGGCTAATTTTAGATCATTGCTGCAATATAAAAGGAAATGCTATATCTGATTGATCAGTTCCTGGCTCAGATTATCATCTCGCATTTCCAGGATTCTTAGAATTATTGCAAGACACAACAGCAACTGTTTTCTCTGTGATTTGTCTTTATGTCTCTTTCTCTCTCTCTCTCTCTCTCTCTCTCGTTCTGTCTCTCTTTCATCTCCCCCTGTCCCCCTCGCTCATTTTGCACTGTGTGTTTAAAGATGGTGGCCCTGCCCCCCCCCCCCCCAAAAAAAAAGGGGGAAAAAATTGTTGCCCTACTTTGCCCCCTCTTTTTTTGGTTTGTCGTGATCTCTCCTCGGATACCTATCAAAATGTTGTTTTTGTTTAAAAAAAATAACCACAAACAAACACTCTAGTTATTGTCTGTTTATTACCCTTCTCTCTCTCTCTCTCTTTCTCTCCCACTCTGTCTCTGTCTCTCTCTATCTGTCTCTCTCTGTCTCTCTCTGTCTCTCTCTGTCTCTCTCTCTCTATCTGTCTCTCTCTATTTCTGTTTCTCTTTCTCTTTTAGCTATCTTCATTTCTGGAGCATTGTCTCATCCATCACTTATCTGTATATTATATATGCGATCTCTTTGTATCGTTGTGTTTTCTGTCTACCCGGCTCATTCTCCGAGCCTGAGCACAAAGATCTATATGTGGGACTGCAGTGATAATGGGTCACATGAATGTGTCCTCTCTGCATGTACCAATACGTGCTGCTACATCAGCGTGCATCCGACCACAGCTACATCCATAGCAGTGCTAGAGGACTAGACTAGAGCGGAATGTGGTACCTTGCTTACGCACATTGAAACTGACCCATTAGGAATCCTGCTTCTTAAAGGTGTGATTCTTCCGGGAAGTCGGTCGATACCACAGCATGCCAGGGATAGCTGGTGATGTATGCAAGCTTCCCTCCTTTTGTTTGCGGTTTGTGCACTTGCGCAGAAAAGTCAGGCCATTACGTCAGAAATGCCGCAGGGACCACTACTTGTTTCGAGTGATTTCCCGCATCGCTGAAATCGCATACATCTTGATTATATCTACTTTTTATGAATAAAGATGTTATCACATGGTCAGATTTTCTAACTGTTTGTTAATTTTCTTACGTTAGAAGTACCTCCCCAGATAATAAATCTTCACAAAGAAATTGCTCAAAAGGAGCTTTCTATGTGCCCATCTTTGGAGTATCTAAGGGTAATTGCTATATGTGTACCAATAAAAGAAAACTGATGTCTCTGCCAATATGACACATACACTAAATGTAGAAAAATGCATTTGATGTATTTTTAATCTCACTCAAAGCAAACATTCCATTTGAAGATTATGATACCAAGCCTGTGCAGCCTAAATCTTGCCACATCTTTTTCCACTGGTCAAAACTGATCAACCTGTTTTTCATTTGTCCATGTTTTCAAAATCACATACTCTCTTCGCTAATACGAAGAACATTGTATACATGTACATGCGGCAAATACATGTACCTGAGTCTCTAGTTGTACTCAGATGAGATGAGATGAAATGAGGGACTGTCCCTTTAAAGTGAGATGAAGCAATGTAACAGACCATCTCTTACTTATCCTAGTCCCTCTATCATAAGAAGAGAATGGTCCATGTCAGGATGGTCTTCATCAGCTGTGCCTTGCCTGTACAATGCCTCTCTCTCCTGCAATGCTTCAAGTTCTCTGCGCTAATTAAACTCAGCAGCCGTTAATTGAATTAAAACATCGTTAGGTTCGGAGAATCCGGATCATTTATTGCATTCATTAGCGAAGTTTGGATTTGGAGAGTGGTATGTATTCTTGGTTCTTGAAGGTGCTGTTGACATCATATATGGTGTTTTCATTTAGAGTGTTTGTGAATCTACATGTATGTGGAGTTGGATGCGAAGGGCAGATATCAGGGAAATATTGAAAGCAACATTGTGTACGATTGCACCTGTCATGCTGTCTTCCAATCTTCCACTATACAGTATGTGCATGCATATCTACATACAGTGTATGCATGTACATGTGTGTGCAATAAACAGTGTACATGTACTCACTTTGGATGTAGTCAGTGGAATTGATTTTGTATCCATTTTTCAAGTATTTTGAAGGAATATATATTGTCTGTTTTGAGCCAGAAGGGTGTTAAGTCAAATAATTAACATGAGAGTAAACGCCTTCTGGTTCTGAACAGATGAGATTATGTTCAGGACAATTTATTTCACATTATTTTCTAAGGTTTTGTTGATGCTGTATAAATAACTGTTGGTATTAAAAATCTTAGGAAAGAAATTAGATTTAAGGACACTGTTGTACTTTTGTACAATACTTTTCTGTCAGTCATGTAGAGTTAGATATTTCTGCACCGTAAGTACATGTCCTTTGGAGGTTTAATACTGTACAATGTTCATATGCAATTCTCGTAATGGTTAAAACAATGCATATTCTTGGAAGAGAGGAAGGTGTTAATATCATAGCTCTGCCTAAACAGGTAACATCACGATGACATAATTATGTAAACCAAAAGTATTTAGCACGTTGTTTCCCCATCAGGAAAAGGCACTTTCTAAATCCATAATCTTCTTATTACAATGTCATATCATTATTCTGAGGACATTATGACAAAGCTTTAAGTTTTAACCTGTTGAATAAAAGAAGAGATATATTTCAAAGAATATGATTTCAGCAGCTGTCGTTTGATTCATGCGCAAGGTGCAGATCCGTGGCTGTATATAGCTCAAGTGATGAGAAATAGCTATTTCCAGAAAAGGGCTTAACTGCCGTTACGTGTACATTTGCCTGTCTGCTTTGTTGATGAGTACAGTCCATATATATCTGAAGTGTATGAGTGTATATTTGATTCATTGTTTGGTTTTCAGGTGAGAGCTATTAAAGTCCATCACAAGTTCATCCCAAGTCCACAGCTTTTTATAGAAGAGACTTTTATTAATAGTTTCATGAAAGTAGATTCATGAGGTAAATGTTGATTTTTGACCAATTTATTGATCAGCTCCTGGAAATTGCGGGAAGATGTAAAATTATCATGTCTCTGCGGCGTTTTCCGGTTACTTCTGGCTTCTGGTTGTTTGCAACCCGTTTGTGGGTACTCCGTGTTTATGTTCTAATCACCGATCTGTGAAAGGGGCATGTGAACTTTCACTTACTATGAAGGAAAGCCATGTACACTGTAGTCACATTAATGGTTTAAGGTAACTGATGCACAGACAGAACATGTACATACAATACAGGTACAGCTCTAATAGTATGCCTTATTTTTAATATTTCTTCTACGTCTACTTGAACACAATACATTTTTGTTGTACTTTATCTGAATTGTTAATAGTCTTGCTATAATTTCTCTTCAACACTTTTTTACCCTTTCTGCAAAAAATCTAAAAACAAAATAAGAAGAAAAGAGTGGCCAAAGTTTATGTTTGCATCCTTTTGCATTGCATAGGAAGATAAGCTGTAAGATGTAGAATTAAGATGCCTTACATTGCTTGAACTCCTCGTGAGTATTTCCTCATGAGTGAGTAAGATACAAGTGGGCATGCAGGGAGATTGCGAGTGATCAGGGCATTTCCTATTGTGCTGTTGAGAGAATCCTGCCTTATATTTGCCCCGGTGACTCAATGTTTGAGCTACGATTACTCAACCAATTAAATGCTCATAATACCAGAATACTGTGCTATTTAGTTGATCTTATTTTTGGTATATTGGAGGACCATACATGTGTCTGTACTCTGTATTGTGCTTAAGATAGTGGATTCCTATTTGAATCCTACATGTATGTTTAGCAATTTTTTTAGAAATCTTGGTCTTGTTTCCCAAATAGCCCTTTGCGCTAGTTTGTGATGAGTGTATCGGTCTGGTGAAGACGCAATTTTGAGCTTCAGGAAAATATCCAGAGTCTGAAAATAGCGGGTTATTTTGCAACTCCGGTCTGACGAAGACAGGCCCATTGATGCATCATTTTCTTGGGTAATGATATTGCAAAATGCATACCGGTAGAAGCAAGAGATCTAGTCTCACTGGTGCACAACACAACAAATCCCTCCCATCCTATCACACAACGCTTGTGTGAAGACGAGCAACCCTGTAGCCAGTTTACGTAATGATCATGTGAAAATTGACCTTAGAGGGGAGGGGGGAGGGGGCACTGCCTATGGGTTAGTGTGATAATTACCACAAGGTCCCAACATGACAAATAAGTTCCTATGTAAGGCGTCTGATGACTTCCGAGAGTGACATCGAGTCAGCGAGAGAAACGTCCGATTCACAATGATTGGCATGTGATCTTAGTTTTGATGTATCTTTATATACCGTAAATCTCTGTGTATAAGGCGCACTTTTTTGGCGCCGAAAAAATTTGAAAATCGGGGATGCGTCTTATACACAGATACAGAAAAAAAAGATTTTTTTATTTTTTTTTCTTTTTTTTTTTCCCTTCCCGATTTCGATTTATGGCGCTATGCCTGGCAATGTCTCCCAGCTCAGTAATCAGTGTGTTGACTCACCACTCGGAAACTACAACAACACTCAAATTTGTCTGTCATCTTGGTTTGAAAGTAATCTTTCTAATAGATCTCAAAATGTAGTTTTTAATAATTCCTCAATTTTTTTTTCTATAACAAATGGTGTACCACAAGGTTCTATCCTAGGTACTCTATTGTCAGAAATTTAGAGGATTCTATTCATATCATGCATGACTATTGATGTTTGGCATAGAACACAGTGCTTCTGCTAGTTGATGTGATGAGGCTGGTGTGGGACACTTGGTATCATGAAGCCTTAAGAGTCTGGACCTGTTTTTAATTTACATTAATGATCTTACACACATTCTTCTACAACGACATTGTTACTATTATTTGGTGGGTTTTCGGCAACAAAACAACAAAAAACGATTTTTTTTTTTGCCCCTAAAATAGGGGTGCGCCTTATACACAGGTGCGCCTTATACACGGAGATTTACGTAGCTTAAAGCTAGCCGCCTTGAATTTGGTAATTTAACTTTGTTTCTAGAGAAACTTGCCATGAGTAATTTTGAATATTATTATGCATTACATAGGTTGTTTGGAATAGCAAAATTTGAACAAATTCTCAAGCTCATTGAAATTATCTACAAAAAAAGCACCAACACACAGAAGCACCTTTGGGACTACATGATCTGTTGGTTGGCCCAACTGCCTAAATTTTCTTATGTTTCTTTGCTCATTAATAATTGGCTATTATTCATTTCCCTTCAAATTTGTTTGACAGATAATATCTACCATTCGTTTTTAACATTCAGTCTAAATTTTGTTGCATTCTTTACCAATTATTATATATTTTCCATCATATCCATAAACCAGGACTGCCTTTAACAGCATCTAGCATGGAGGCCTTGTAGCCCTCATGATCGCTAATCAATCACTATTTATACCCTTGGAGCTTTACAGAGAAGATTAATTGACTATTTTAGTCATATTTTTATTCATATCAGATGAAATTGAAGTCTATTCATAAGAGTTCATGTGATCCCCAGCCCCCCCCCCTGATTTTAGACAAATGTGAAACAGTCCATTGTAGTCTCTTTAATTAGTGTTGTATGGGTATACTTAATTGATTGGCTATTTAAAACTAATACTAGCGATCAGCAAGGCTACAAGGCCTTTGTTTGATATGTACAACAAAATGTACATCTTGATGTTTATTTCTTTTGTTCGTTATGGTCTTCCTTTGAAGGTGTAATAAAGTTCAAGTTCAAGTTCAAGTTCATGTTCATGTTTATGTTTGATGCTCTTTTAAAGTCATCACCTTAGGTTGAACTTAACGTCTGAGTAACTCTATCATGTGCGAAGAATTCTTTTGAGATTTTACAAATGATTATAGCTGGAGTTTGATAGAAAGAACAAAACATTTGAAAATGGAGCGACTTCAATCCTCATTTAATTAGTATGGAGAGTTGACATTTAAGGTATAATAAGGGGATATTGGATTTGATGAGAAGGAATTTATGAGTAAGTGATTTAACTCCCATGGGAGAGGAAAGAACATGAATGCGGAATGTTACCCATGTTCATCCTAGAAACATATCAAGGAATTAGGAAATGTCCATTAAAATATGTCCCATGACGTGTAATCAGTGAATCTCAATTTCATGAAGTATACTTTCATGTAGGTTTATTGCATCTTGCAACCTGAATAGCATTATACACATTTGTTGCCTCAACGTTAAAGCTAAAAATCAGTAGGTTGATTGATATAAACTTTTAAAGATAAATACTTGATTTGATTTGACACTACGGAGTGAAATGAATTTGCTGTGAAGATAATAACCTGTCTATTATGTTATTCAAACACTGTCTCAGTTTAAAGTTAGAAATCATTGGTATTTAAAAATAAAGAAAGATTTGATTTGATTCCACTGATATATCCTGACTGCAATTGTTTGAAGTTATTTCACTAGATAAAAGTATTTTTAATTGAAACATTAGTGTTTGGGATTATTACATAAAATTAAACCTGATTTCTTTGATTGGACAATAGCAACCAATAGAAGAAGCTTTTACATCACCATGAATAGCATTTTTCCATATAATTAGTGTTTCTCCAATGGTCCCTGACTCACTGCACAGTCCTGCCTGGGTGGTACAGCGGAAGAACTTGATTAAATTGAGTGAATCGTTACGAAGCAATGGGATCCCAATATGTTTTTGATAAACATGGAGATATCACTCACGAGAGATTGTCAGCGCAGAGTTGATGAGCGCTAGGGATTTGGGGTCGGGTGAAGCAAATACAAAAGAAATTCGGACCAAAATATCACCTTTTTCCAATCCCGGGGATGCACAAATATCTGCTGACAGATAGACCTAACTGAAATGAGTCAACTGAATTGCTTTACTGACATCTCTTTTGAAAATAGTCCAAATCAGCTTTGTATACAGCGTATCTGTATTTTGGCATTTTTGAAATTGTATGAAGTTACTGATAATGTCAGAAGTGCAACCGAATGTTGAACAAGCATTCAAGTTGTCATTTGTCAGCCCTTTGCTTTGGTAGTTTAGTAAACTATGAAAGATTGAACAAGAAAATGGAAGAGTAAAAGGCTCATTAATTAAACTTGGTAAAATCCACACATGTTGTAACATAGTAGAAAATGAACATGGTTAAAACTCCTTAACCAGGTTAAAACTCCTTAACCAAGTTAAGGATATTGGTGGATTTTAGGATAAATTGCAACAAAGGGATACAGTTTTGACTATTTAAAGCATGTTTTCCAATGTTTTGTGTTGAGATGATGACAATTTGATCTATACATGTAGATTGTTTTCCTACATATATATGAGTAAGACCCTTTCTGTTGTCTGATGATGGATGCAGCTCTCTTCAGTCACAAGAATATTACTATTTTCCTTTTGAAAGGGAGGGGCAAATTAGTGTGTGATTAAGGACAGGAGCTCTGACTGTAATTGGCGCGGATGTTTTGTTTTTGGCCAGAGGAACCGTTATTTGGAATTCTCAGCTTGCCTGTACATTGTTAAGCCGTAGTGAGAAGTAGATGGCATCTTCCTCTTTAATTTCTTAAATTAGTGATGACATCATGAAATAGAAAACCTCAAATCCCCAACAACTGTATTGCTTTTTTTCCATTACTGTGCTACTTTACTTTTCTTCCATCATAAAGCAAACAAAATGCTAGCCTTCCTTTTCTTTTAGAATAATATACACTGTACATGTACATGTAATAAAAGGTGGGTATGTAAATTTAGAAATAAATATTGCTGCTACATGATTGCTATGACCCAATGTGTATTTTATCTGAATTCTTCCCTCAAAGTTTCCTCCCGTAAATGATAAAATATTGTTTCATCTATTTATTTATTCTTGTTCTATTTTTAGAGAGGGTTGGGCTGTCCAGGGTATGGATATTGCAGTAAATGATTTAATTGGATTCATTTGAAATAATTGTCATATTTAGCTTTGATGACAAGTGGAGGTAGAGGAAAACAGTTATGACGCAAAAAGTGGCATTGGCCAGTGTATTGTGTCATAACAATTGGTTCTTTTCCCACACCCACTTGAAGGGAATATTGAAGCATAAATAGACCGAGACCGTCTCTTTTTATATTTTTCAAGGTGCTGTACTATTGTTAAATGTGTGTACTGATTTAGAATTACAGCCAGTTAGCAGTGGTGATTGGAGGGGGGGGGGGGGGGGGTCTGCAAGAAAGAAAGGGAAAACCCAATCTTGCTGTAGTACTCAAAAGAAAATGTGGGGGGAATGAATTTTTTCTTTGCTTCTCAGAGAATTATGAAAAAAGGCATCTAGAAATGGGAGATTCTCTTTGTTCTCAAGATTTGTTTGTTTTTTCATGTCCCCCCCCCCCCCCCCTCCCTTCTTAAGAAATTCATGGATCCGCTTTGAGATAGAAAAAATAGCCTATGAATATGGAAGCTGGGCAAGCATGTAAATAAATACATCCTCACTCTCAGCCTAGAGCTAGGGGATCTGATACCATAGCTTTAATTTCAGCGCTAATTATATCCTTAAAAAAGGGAAAAGTTGAGGGTAGCCCCCAATTGGGAGTAGGAAGCGAGCAAGGGGAAGAAGCCTAAATGGAAGAAAACGTCTCGGACATCAGGATAATTTCATCCCCGACAGGATATTACGCATCGCAGAGTGGAACGGGGGAACGGTCGCAAACGAGGCAAGTCGCTTGGGTTGCCTGATTTTGTCCCCTATTATGGTGTTTCTCGACTGCTTGGGGTTTATTTTCTCATCTTTTCTGTAACTGAAGATGTTAATGGTGATGAGTCACGCGGGTCTACAAACCTTTCTTGGCCTATCATCACCCTTGTATTTATGGATTATTTTAGGTTCTGTTTTTTTGTAGGTACATGTAATACTATCTGATTTAAGACCAGGTGGGATTTAGTTATGACTTGATTTGCCTGTGGATTAAGGCATTGCTTTTAGTGTTGCTTTTTAATTTGTAGAATGTGTTTAAGAAAAGGGAGAAAGAAGGTTCCAAATAATACACTGTAGCTGGTCGCAATATTGGAGTTACATAGTATACAAATGTATATTGAGAGAGTTATCGGACATTGTGTAATTTGTTACATAAATGAAATTTTAACAATGTTTTTAAGTGCTTATTTTAGAATTTCAAGTGCTTTCAACTACGATTGCCAGTCTTCTTACGTAGGATTGACCACTTGGCGATCTTCCTTGTTGTAAAGTGTGCTACTTCAAACCTTTTCCATATCCATGGGAGCGTGGATATGGAAAATAACTGTAGTACGTTGTAGATTCTGCAAAACATGATGTTTCTTAACCCATTGCGTATTGGAACCGGGTATTCCCTGTACTAAGCCTATGAGAATGAGAAAATGCAGTATTTCAACAGGTTTAATAAAAGAGATGCTCTTTCGTAGGAAAAGCCCCAAGGTGTATATGGATGGTAAAAGTTAAAGTAACGGGTGGGCATAACGTACGCACTGGACAAGCCTCGGGCACACAATATATAGCTACACTACTCGTGTATAATGGCTGTGTAATTCAAGCCTCTTCATCTACTATTCCACGAAATACTTAAAGAGATTGACGTGCATGTTTGGAGGAGGAGGAATCCTTATGAGCGATACAGACCAGACAAGGTTAGATGTCTTTATGAGATGAGTAAGCCGCATCCATCATGGAAATTTTAAAAAAGAGAATAAAATCATCAAATAATTATGTAGAAGATTCCAGTAACCTAAATGTTCATGAACCCACCTTAAAATTGATGATACAAAGTTAGGTTACATCATGATCACTGTATCTGACGTGCATAGTTAATAAAGAAAAAGATTGACAGGATTTAGAGTGATTCACTGCTTAAACTCTTAAAATGGACACTGTTAATCAATGTTAAGGTTTCTACAGATTATCACTGAACCTTCTAATTTAACTAAAAAATTAACTCTCACAATCTCTCATATAAACCTTTGTGAAAAGGTTATTTTTGTTTTTGGTTTTCTTTTGATGTCTTTCTGGATTTTCTTTAAATTTGAAATTACCCAGTTTTAGGTACATGTAGTTTCCTCTTTACCACAAGTTTAATTTTCCTAGTTTTCTAGAGCAGTTATAGACCTTTCTATAATTAAATTGCTCACTGGTTTGTTCTCTTTTTGACTGATACAGACTATGATAACTAATTTATCTCACACTTCATGCCTTGTACATTGCTTTATTATGTAAGGGATGATTTGTACACTTTCCTGTTTCATGAACTGGATCATAGATCTGTATTCATTCCTGGCTCCTGCTGGGTAGCATCCCTTGATCCATCTATCATCCTCATCTGTTATGAAAGATAATCTTGAGTTCTGATAATGATGGCTCTCCAATCTTGCTCTGTAAGGGATCGTTTAACAATGTTAAATCTGAGATGCATGGCCCTACGTGTTATCAGTGGCTGTGACCTGCATGTGGTGATATTTTGAAACCCTAAAAAAATTGTGCTTCAAAGTGATCAAGAAGTGCCTCAAAAAAGTAAAAACCTTTGAGTGACCGGTTTCACCATACTCGTTTTCCCCAATAGACTGTAGTGTTATGAAAACCATTTGGCAAATGCAAAATTTGATTTTGATTTTCAATCATAAATATCATGATAATCAGACAGGCGTTCGGCTTGTAAAAGTCATGGGGTTCCTGACCGACCTAAAGGTTTATAATTATCATTGCAGCATGAGCTGAATCAAGGATTTTTTTAAAGGATCTAAGACAAAGATACCGGATCCCTTTAATATTCATCATCATCCTCATCATCTGCCCACTCTTAATTTCATAACCACAATTAAAATGGAAATAATGGGAAGCTGATTCTCGGAACAAGACGCAAGCGCATCCCGATATGCCCTTGAGTTCATCCCACCACACAGACCGACAAGGAAAAGAGACATCCAAAAACGCAAATCATTTGCGTCATTAGCACTTCCAGTGGCTTCATTAAGTCCTACGTTAGGATCCTCGAGCCTCTTAGCAACCACCCCTATCAAGGGAAGAGAAACCAGACACCCGCTTCATTTGTATAATGAGAAGATGGAGCTGTGGTATTAATACAAAGAAGAACAAAAAGATACGTAGGGTGATAGAGAGTAAGATCATTACTGAAGCAACTGGGAGGGGATACGATAGGAAACAATATAATTTCCGATACATTCATTAGATGCAGGGATCAGGAATACTGTGGTCTTTCAAGAGATGGTCGGATCTTTCGCCAATCCTCAGTCTCTCAGTTTCATTCAAATATTCAGTTCCAGCTACTCATTATACATGTACATGTACATTATTCTACAATTGACAATTATTAAAAAAATAAAACGGATGTACAATCTGTAAGGCAGACATTAGAGGTAAAAAAGTGAATCCCAGATGCTTTTATCAATAGTTTCAAAAGAGTTTGAATTACAGATAGGGTATCAATATTCATAAATCTGTAGTGAATTGAGAAGAAGATTTTGGCTCTTATTATCTTTTTAGTTTTAGTTAATTTTATCATGATTTTTTTTTTAATTTCTTTATTTTATAGTACTTATAAACTAAATTTCACTTTCTCCATAGCATCATAAACTTATTATACAAGGGCTACCCAGACAGAGTGACGTAGGGATATGGAATTAAATTAGGTTTGTTCCCTATGGAATGGGCATTGCCATTGTCAAGTAAGAAATTCATGTAATTAATTGTAAGAAAATCTTAATTAATTGAAACCCTACATGACAATGAAATTTGTTAATCTCTTAGGATAGACGTCTGGGAAGCAATTACCTGGAAGCCATACAGGTATGATCAGGATGAGGAGGAGGATGGTTTTAGGCGTTGATTAGTACTTGTATGGTTTCACCTGAGAATTGAGACAGTTTCAGAGTAAAGGGTCCCATTCAACTAATTACAAAGAGTGTAACGACATGTGCCTCTTGTTTCTGATACCCCTTTCATAGTGGCCTGATTTTCCGATGAAACGGCCACTATAAATGGTAGAAAAATTATGTAGCTACATGTACACCAAGCATCAATAAATCAATTTAATTATATAAGAGGAACTTGCCCTTTAAAAGTAGAGCATAAATGTGCTTCCCTATCCTCGATCAGGATCCTCAATTAGACATCCTCTGCTAAGACCAGAGCCAGAACGGGTATAGCTCTTGTACTTTTCAGGTAGAGTTTTAACACCCTCCCGCCTCTCAGCGGACAACATACTCTATAGGCGTGTCTGCACTATCTCGAGATTGCCAAATATCCAGCTATTTGAATTATCCCGATCGCAAACTATCCAGCTTATTTGCGTCTTCATTAGACCGAAGTAGCAAATTAGCTGGATAGTTGGTCGGGATAATATCCCAAGATATCTCGGTCTAGTTTGCGGTTTTCCGTGTTTACTAGTTGTACTAGCGCGGCGCTGAGCCTCAAGGTCAGTGCGCTGAGCGGTATAGATCGCATACTGTGCGAGGAAAACCGGAAATCATTGTGCATGATGGGATCGGGATATTTGACTCCGTACTTCAGTCTAATGAAGACGGTCGCAAACTATCCCGCTAGTTGGGAAATAGTGGGATATTTTGCAAACTAGACCGAGATATCTTGGGATATTATCCCGACCAACTATCCAGCTAATTTGCTACTTCGGTCTAATGAAGACGCAAATAGCTGGATAGTTTGCGATCGGGATAGTTCAAATAGCTGGATATTTGGCAATCTCGAGATAGTGAAGACGGGCCTATTGAGGTTGTCTTCTGAATACATGACAAGCTGTATTCCAAATGCTTGCATCAATAAGGAATCAATCTAATGTTGGCATGTGCGAGGAATGGATACATCTGGTTCGTCTATACAAGCTAGAGCTGGAATTTATAATGATAGCTTTCATAGAAAAGTCACACTGCTGCCAATCCTATAGAGGATAATGTCAGTTGTGATTGGAAAAGATTTGGATAGGTTTACTGAAGAACCAAGACCTGAAAATGACATACATTTACATGTAAAATGTAAAATGTCTAAATAAATCATGTACCATATTTTTACTCCTCTACAGGTGTGTCTTGTCACAATATTTAGTTTGGAGTGAGTTTCTTTCAAACATCAACATGACCTCCAACTTTTAGAATTCTATGTTATTTTAATAATTCTCTTCCTTTTAAAGTCAGAAAATTGTTTTTGAAGAAAACATTCATAGAGGCATATATGAAGTTTAGAATATCATTCACTTTGCCAGGCCCTGTCTTATAATCAGTTGCGATCAATTCATATTGATCTCGAGTGGAAAACAATTGCAACTCTGTACCAAAGAGAATCACATTACTTTTGTAACTTTACGATCAATTGGAGGACCTGTCATCTATTGCAATTCTTTATAAGAGCCTGGTGTAGTGTATAATGTCAGAGTATGACTAGAATATGCCTGTTCCGTTTTCTTCTTCTTTTCTTACTGTGATCTTCCTAATCTTTAGTGAATTATGTAAAACCTGAAAAGTAGATGAGATGTTGTCTTTGAAAGAAGCCTTCTCATTGGTCGATTGAGACAAAGTTGGTAGTTAGTTGCCATATAAGGTCTATCCTGATTGGAAGGATATGTCTCATTTCTTCTCAATGATAACAAAATGATTAGATGAGTGTGAGAGTGAGAGAGAAAGAGAGAGAGAGAGAGAGAGAGAGAGAGAAACAACATACAGAGAAATACTAATAGATTGAGACAGACAGATGAGATAGAGAGAGAAAGAGGGAGAGGGGGAGACAGAGAGACAAACGAGAATATACAGGAGACAGTGAGAGAGATATACCGGTACATACATGTATAAGAGAGTGAGGTGGGAGGGAGGGGGAGGGGGGAGAAAGGGATTACAAGGGAGTGAGAGAGAGTTGAAGGAAAAAAAATATTACAAACCCCTACAAAATGAAAGGGGAGTGGCTATTGAGTAATTTCATGCAATGTGTCCCATACAACAAATGTCTTTCTACACATATTTCATCAAAAAATAAAGAATCTCTTGGCGTGACCAATGAAAAAATGGTGCTTTCTGGTACCCCTACCATTTGTAATAGTCGTATCGAGAGATAAGAAGAAGTGTAAAACATTGAATTTGCAGGGCCCCCAAGTATAACAGTATTTTAACTACTGATGGGGCTACCCTGTTGAAATAAAACGAAACAAATAAATAAATAAAAAATCAGAAATGAGGGGAAAAAAAGAAAGATGAGAGAGCCGGGGAGATGGCTTGCTGTGCCTAATTGAGCATAGATGTATCTCGCTGTGCACCCAACAAGGCACTGGAGTGTGTCAGAGATTGTGTGTGTGTTTGTGTGTTGACTTCTGCTGCTCTAAAGTTATCCTGCCGAGCGGTGTTGTAAGACCGTGTAGCAGCAGACGGATGCACAGCTCATTTTACCGGCTGACTTGCGAAGCATCGGGACGTTAAAGCTGTACATACATGTACACTGCGTGGGATCGCAGCTAGTCGGGAAGATCATTTGGATTTGGTTCGCATCATTCAGTGTAACCATTACATTCTGATATTCTAAGTGGGTTTTCAGACTTGGTGAACGAACTAGCTCTGATGCTATGTGACTGACTGAATTGGTGCCATTTTCCTTACAAGTCGTTTTTCAGTGGTCTACTCTTTTTGGCAGTTTTTTTTTGCTGTCCCACATCATTTGGGTACTTTGAATTTGTTGATTCCTTTATTCTGGATTGAAAGCTGATGGGAATTTCATTTTAATTTGATTGCTCTGTACTATGAGGGCTACTTATCTAGGCAAATTGTGAACGACACTGATCAGGATTGTACGACTACCAGATAATATATGTCTAGAGGAAACACTCGATATCGTTTGTCACTCCTATGGTGATCATCGAATCTAGCATCCAAATAGAAGGCCATCTACAGTTGAAGATGAGTGGAAGGCAAAGAGCCTAGAAACATTTGGCGTTGGCATATAGTTTGAGACATTTATCTGTATATAATGCCATCAAAAGCTAGAACTGGTCGCATCATGAATGCCCTTCTGAAAAAGTTGTCCTTTGGGAGCCGTGTCAGCTCTGCTCTGGCTTGTGACGTTTCAGAGGTAAGATAATTACGACATCATCTTAAATTTTGGCTTCGTATGTAGCGTTCATGTCTGCACACAATGATGCCTCGATCTTGTATAACTACAGGTACATGTACCTCCGTGCTCTGGTTAGAGCTGAGCAGCCAAATGCATTGCACTCAAGCTTATGATACCCTTTGACACCTGGGTGGAGAGTGGCAGTTGTAGATAATGCTCATGTTTCAGAATGAATACATGTACCTTTTTTCCTTAGTTGGTTTGTGCATGTCTTTTTCTGTATTCTTTTAATGAAAATGGCTACATGTGATTTTCTCAGTCCTGAAGATGATGATCTTTCTCTCACAATCAAGGCCTCAACTAAGTTGTTCGAGGGTTTTGGAGGTCCTGAAATGCGCTATAAAAGAACGAACTATTAATATTATTATTAAAGGGAAAGGACCATGTGTACTCCTGTGGTTCTGACTCTATTCCTTTGGACATAATCTCATACCTGTATCCCTTCTATTGCTATTTCTACAGTAGTTGAAGTTATCAACCATTTTGTGCAAGAAAAGTCTTGGATACATTTCTGCTTGACATTTTCTTATGGATGTACATGTAAAAGCGATGTGGGAGTTTGGACTAGCGGTTATCACAATTCTATTCATCAGGATTTATCAGGATTACAGTTTGAATGACCAATACCATGGGGTCTGATGTTCTAACCTTGTGCATTGGGTAAAAGCACATGTAGTGAAAAGTATAGTTTTTTTTTTTTTAAGAACTTGATCAGAATTACTCATTTTGCAAACTTTCTGTAGTTTGGTATTGATAATAATGAATACTAATTTGTTTTATTTCTCTTTTTTCTTTCTTGTTTGTAATTTTCTCAGGTAACCCTAGTAAGTGCTGAGAGACTATGTCGATACTTACCGGCGACCTCGCTGCCCAAAGACCTTGGTGGAACAGCAGAGATCAACCATCTAGACTGGCTCAACTCATGTCTGGACCAAAACAGCGATAAGAACCGCAACTCACGCGATCTGAGCGATGCACTCGTAGATACACCAGAGGCCCTAGAGGCAAACCAGAAAGCAGTAGAACTGTACGCTCCGGAGAGGATCGATAGGATCCCCGATTTAGGCTCCCCTTCAGGGGGGTTCAAAGTGGACATTAGCCTTAGAGGTAGTACGGAAAGTCTGGAGTCGAGTCATAGCGGCACGCTGTCAGACCCCATCCGTGGCAGCATAGAGGATATGAAAACAAATGGTAGTAGTAGCGACAGCGCCAATGGTACAGGTAATGGTCAACACATCACAGACTCTCTGGGCAATGGCTCCTTAAAAGACCACAGGTTTCGGGACATGGATGATGAGGTGAAGATACTGAAGGACGCAACAGAAAAATACGAAACTGAAGTAGTGGAAAAGGACGCTGACGGGGACGGTATCCCCGAAGGTCCTCCGCCCAAACCACCTCGCCCCCGACCCAACGATTCACCGCCCCCAGTTCCAGATCGAAGGGATCTACCCGATTTCTCCGCTACGGAGTCGGTGCATCAGTCGACGGATAGCGGTATGGACATTGAGGCGTTGGTGTCCTATGTCCTCAACATGAGGCAAAGTGGGATTTACAAGGAGTATGCAGCCATCCGAGCTGAACCTCCTGCAGGGACATTTTATGCATCAAAGTAAGTAATCATTGATGTACCCATCGTCTCCTGGAACCGGGTGGCTCATGTATTAAGCCTATGGGAGTGAGAGAATGCAGTAGTCTATGGGTAAATACATCATCATCTTGTAAATATTGTGAAAGTTCTGCAAAGCCAGAAACTCTCATGAATTGTTTAACAAGGCCATTTTAGCAGCAAGAAACTTGAGAATTTGCTAGATTCAGGATTGTAATTCAATCATTTTGCATCATGAAATCATTATGAATATTGACCACTCACAAAATTCTGGAAAGTTTCTTGCATACAAGAGTTTTTACTTTCATAAGATAGGTGAATATCCTCTTGTTTTGAACCAAAGGGTGTTAACTCTTAGAGCTTTATGAGAATGTTTAAAACCACTCATAACTGAAAATTTCAAGCCAGGATCATGATATCTTTCTAAGAATAGTGACCCAAGACAATCTGGTTGCTGATGGCAAGGTGTCTCATGTGGGCTGTGACTGTAGATAATGGCCCTGTTTCATAAGTTACAAGCTACTGTTATAAGCTACTGAAATCATGGCATGTAATTGGCTGAGAGCAAATTTGTCATAGAGATTTAGCATTTGTTATAGATAAAAAGTTTTATGAAACAGGCCCCAGATTTAGGGTACCTCGAGATGAGATGTGACGAGCTTTGACTGGGATAAGATTGGAACATGACGATGTGAGGGGATCTTAAATGCATCATGCAGGGTGCAAGCTTGTAGGAAATTGCAAGTAAGGCATAGCTCAGCCAAGCTCTTAGTGGATTAGAAAAGGAGGAAACTGTGATTTTCGTGGTGGCTTAGTAGGCATGAACTGAGCAGTGACCCAAGACCCGAGTTTACCGTCAGAGAGAGAGAGAGAGAGAGAGAGAAAGAGAAAGAGAAAGAGAAAGAGAAAGAGAAAGAGAGATGAAGAATAGAGATATCAAGAGAGATGAAAAGATATATTTATGTACTTAAATGGTGGAGAGGAGAGGAGAGGAGAGGAGAGGAGAGGAGAGGAGAGGAGAGGAGAGGAGAGGAGAGGAGAGGAGAGGAGAGGAGAGGAGAGGAGAGGAGAGGAGAGGAGAAAAGAAAAGGTTGAGGAAGAAGAAGAGAGCTATAAAGAGGGAGAGCTATGAGGAGTAAGGAAAATCAATATCAACAAGTTAGTGATTCAAATGACTGACTATAAGATCCTTGTGCGGGGTGGATGTTCCAAAATTTGCCAGTGATTTAAGATATTCAGGCACCCCTTGGGATCATCAATTTTTGTGGAGGAAGAAAAATAGAGGGGGAGGAATAGGAACCGTTGAATTAAATGATCGCTGGAAATACGAAAGAGTAGTCAGCGTGGGCAACACAGTCTCGCTTGATTTAATTACTATTCTGAAAACCTGATGTGCTTTTGTCATTTTAAGATATGGAAGGAATGTTTTTATTATTGATCCCGTCTGGAGGTAGTTGCTGCAAAAATCAGCTCGAGGAATGAGATTCTTTCTATCTCGTGATTGGAACCAGTGATAGCTAGAGCTTAGTCATCATCGAGAAAGCTAAAAATGCACAATACATCTCGCGAGATTGAAGATTATCATTAATGGGAATCAGAAGTGCCATTGATGTAGACCATGTGAGGGTAGATTATGAGATCAAGCTTGTAAGGCTAGTCCGCTCCACTCTATAAACATACAAGCAATAATAATATTAATATTCCGCTTCTAAATAGCGCTTGATACTTCGATGATGTCTCTAAGCGCTTTACAGATATATTATTACCCCGGTCATCGGATTCAGGAATGCCCTCACACAATGTATGCACATGTAGTAGAGCAGAAATTCTCTATGGTTCTTAATTTTATCAAAATAAAAATCGAACGACAGAAGTAAAGTGAGAAGAAATCTCTGCTTCTTTAGCTTGCAGTGAGGATGACCCCCTGTCCTGCTGCCCTGACAGTCGTGGGTTGTCTACGTAAGTGGAGAATCTTCACTTTTTAAGAATGCCATCTTCTCTTCAGATTGGTGAAAGAAACAGCGCAGTCATCACTGACGTTTGCCAGCATGCTCTTTAGGATAACAGCAGGACCTACTGTGGCAACTATTTGGTTTTGATTTCGAGATTTCTGTTTTTTTAGATTCTCTTATTTTGGAAGAGTTCATTTTGATTTCAGCTGTCTCGTCTGCTTCAATCATTGGAATATCTCTCACAGTGTGTATAGCATATAGGAAGTCTCTTAATTCTAGGTTGAATTTGTGAGAAAAACTGTTTAAAAAAGATAATCATCTTAATACATGTACATGTAGTAGCATTCTTGTACATTTATTTGTTTAGGAGTGACTTTACGTATAAAAATATGATCTTACCTGACAACAGTTTTATTGTAGGCTCAAAGTTAATAAGAATTGATAGATACCAAATGTAAACAATTGTTATAAAAAGGCACCACTCCATCATTATTGCTCACCCTAAATGTGTAGGATGAAATAGAGTTATTCTGTGGTTGTTAATAGTTGTCTGGAATATTTCAGTAGGCTGAAGGTTAATTAGAGTTAATACATTTACCATTTTAAATGATTGTTGCAAGAAGGCACCTTCCTCTCATCATCAATGACCCTAAAAGTATGAGACTGAATAGAATTATATCTGTGGTTGGGAATAATTCATGTTTTGATTTGGCTGATTAGGATTCACAGGTATTACTTAAAACGATTGTAAAGAAAAGATACCGCCCCCTCAAAGTGAAATATAGTTGTATATCTCAGTCTGTGGTAATAGTTAGCTTGAGTACTCCGAGTGGGATCAGAAGGATTACCGAGAAAGTAGTTGCAACAAGTAGTTGTCGATGACGGGTCGTAGCAGGGGAAGGTTCCGGCAAACTTTTGAACTTCTTGAGTGGGCCACTCAGTATGAATCACTGAATGCACGTACAGTGGTGCTAGCTATCCCAGGCCCTGCGCAACCCACCGGCACGTAGCTGAGATTGTTGTTTGTTTCCTGAGCTTGAGGGTTGTTGTTTAGCCCAAGGTTCTATTGTTTTCCTGCGATTGGCGTCTTTGAAGCCTTCAGCAGCCGTGGATAGAGAGATCATTCAAAGTTCGTTGAAAGTGGCTTTGTAACTTGACTGATGAGGGAAGTGGGTTGATGGTTACGATGAAAGTCATCTTTAATAGTGGAGATGTGGATTTCCTTTCGGTCACTGAATATTTCTCAGAAAAAATTGAACTACAGATGGTAATTCTGAAATGTAGTGTCCATCTTTTTTTGGGGGGAGGGGGGGGGGGTGATCATTCATATGCTTTGAATAGTGGATAGTTCTTTTGTCTTCACCTGTAAATTGAAAGTTGTTAAAAAATGTGAGTTTTGTCTTTTGGATTGTGATGTTAAAGGCAGATCTCAGATGTACAGTACATGTTAATGATGCATTTACATGGCTGTAAGAATCAACTCCAAGAACACCTTTTTAGTTAAACCTCATTTACAAAATCTCTATCTGTTTCACTATTCATAACACTCTTGTTTATTCTGGTTGGGTAGACACTAGACAGGACTTCCATGTTGTGTGAAATGAACGTTGTACTTCCATGGGCAAAGAAAAGCATGGGAAAATAAATGGGTCTAATTGTTTTCTTTACTATCTGTGAAGTCCTTGAATACATTTGCGGTTGTAATAATAGCCCTAGACACGCTAAATGAATCATCAATGCCCATGTACTTGTCTGGGGAAGAAGTCGGCCCATTTCTAGTTAACCCCAACTTGCATCATGATTGGTTACTCAATCTTTCTGCCCTTATTGAATTGAACCAGACATTCGTAATCAAGAGTTTATTTTTTCAATGATTGCAACATTTGAACAATAGGGTATTGATTCCCGGGGCTCTTCCTGTATACCTCTCTTTCCTGTATCTCTTCATTCTGTTCTTCTCATACACTGTTTCCCACTGTTTCCTCTTCTTTTTATCTTTCTACTTGCCCATCTCCATCAATTGATATCCTTGTTGATGTAGAGTTGTTAGTTCTGAAAAATTCAAACAATAAAATTGAATTGAAATTTAGTTTGAAAAAAAAATGGAACAGAAAGATATAATGGATAAAGAGATCAATTAAATGATATATATATATTTATTTGGAAATTCTATTCGAATATGATTGGATTTCAGAACAAACCTAGTCCTAGATACATGCATTAACTTCATTTTTCGATAAATACGTTTTGCCTGAAGGCATCAAATATAGTGCCGCCTGATTCCATATTTAAACATGTGTAAGCTGAGCACATATGTACACAAGGGGCATTATCAAATCGCAGAGAACTAGAGCAATTTGATTCCAAACCAGATCACTCGGACCAGTGCGGATCTCTGAAGTAGGCTAGCTACGAGGGTATATCCCTGTCAAAGTGTATCCAATGGGTTTGGAATCACCTAGAGGTTTGATCAGGTGCCAAGAGGGGGGCTGACTCACCCCCCTGCATTCCTACATTTCAGGGAAACTTGTCCTGGTATATCGATGACATCGGCAGGTGACCTGGCACTCTGCCGCTAGCCTACGTTACATCCACACTGCCGCCCTCTAGGTTTTGAACTTGAAACTAAATGGTGCTGCATGTGCGTGTATGTGCTGTGCCTTTGTAGAATTTACCCATGAAATTCAGAAAATCCATAGATTAAGATCTATAGCAGGAGGAAAGTTAAAACAATTGGCCCTTTTATCATATTTGTCCAAATATTGTGATGTTTAATACTGACATCATGATTTTACAATGAAAATTGCCTACTGAGTACTGACTGTTAAAGAAAACTCTGAAACACTTTGCCAACAAGATCTTTCTGGTAATAATTTTATTCTGTTAACATTCTGAAACATTCAAGCGTTTTATATCCCAATGGTGAAAATTCAAACATCTTAATTTTATGATACAGGATTCTTCACCTTTCATGGGTTGTGCTTTGTTTTGTTACCTTGTGTAAAACAAGAATAAGAAGATACCATCTTGGTGTATTACGCTGAAAGGTCGACTGAACAAGTTTTTGGCAGTGGGAATGTCCTTTTTAAAGTCGCTCGCGATTTCCATTGGGGTATGAATCATGAATAATGCAAACATCCCTTGATGATCTTGCCTGTAAACAAAGGATTAATCATAATTCCTTATTTTTTTGCCTGAATATGGACTTCTTTCATATTTCCATATTTCCATGTGGGTGCTTCTGTATTTTTCTCTTTGCATAACATATAGCGAGTTGACATGCACTGATTAACTCTGCTTTTGAAGTGGGCATTTGTCAGGTCCTTGATTAGTAGTTGTGTCATTGTCATTCTGTATTTTGAATCAGTGAATGTACCTTCTCATACCCCTAGGGACATCATTCAAACATCGAAGCAATCTGTAATTCAAATGTCCAGGGATCCGTAGCTAAAATGTAGCAGCAGGCACCCCACCATAGCTGATTGAGTGACATGTGGCCATTCAGTCAAGTCGGTGACTCATTCCTTTCCTTCAAGCAACTCTTAAAACTAGATGCTCGCAAAAAAGAAGAAAAGAGAAGGAAAAGCTGCACACTCTCAATCTTCGTGAATATTTGATTGAGCAGAGTCCCCCGGTGAATGCGCACATACTGGTTACATATTCATGGATGCAGACATCACTATGATGCGTGCCAGCCTGCCGGGCCTAGCTGCATGCATGTCAAGTGTAACAGAATACCCACACATGTTTGGAGGGCCGATGATCGTGATCACCATCACGATGATGAAGTGGGGTACATCTGCTTAGCATCTGTAGCTTGTGAAGGGGGTAAAGGGGAAGGGGGAGGACAAAGGGAAAAGGGAGGTGTCGGAGAGGATTCAAACCATATTACCTGACTAGCTGGGCCGGGAGCAATAATGAAGCGGAATTAGTAATACAGTGATTCGTGGAGAGAAGTTTGTGGTGAAGTAGTAGAGCACGGTGAGAATGTGCAATGTGCAAGCAAGGCTCGATGTCAATGACCGACAAATGGAGGAACTTTTCTCATTACGAATGGCCCCGATAATTTCACGCCTGCTCGATTGCATTATGAAGTGAAGATTTGCCCTGCAATCACAGTTGATTTTAGAATTGGCAAGTAATATCTCAGATGCTCAAAAAGATTCATTACTGCTTTCATCCTCTATGCTTTTTCTCTTGGTATGCTTTTATTCTCACCTTTCAATTTTCATCTTCACTTCTTTTTCTTCTTTAAAAAAAACAGTTGATCAATCTTGTTCATTTTGTAACCTCTTTTCTGTCTGAATTGTCTAACAATCGAAGCTCAAAAGAACCAAAGTGATTAATATCAAAGTGCTAAGATCATCTGCTGGAATCTTTAATGGGTCAATACGAATATCAAACCTGACTGACACCCAGGCACCTATCATGTGTAGTCTACTTGCGCAGACTATATCTTTACACCTAAACATCGAGCCCTGAGCTTAGAACAACTTGTCATGAGCGGCTACTGCACAGGACATAGTAGGACTGCGGTATGGATTATAGTCTCGCTCTTTTGACCCTTTATTACGTGTTACTTCTGACTTGAGGGTTTGTGCCTGTAAAGTCTATCATATGGCTGGAATGACCAATAATAGGTCATTATAAGGGCACTGGCCTGATTCTCTGAAGCAGACTCATTACCCTCTCTGAAACTGTCACACCCGTTCTCCTCTGGGAGCCATCGACAAGGCTCTCTCTCTTACAAACCAGTCAGTCGCTCTTACCGCGCTCTCGCAAGTGTCTTTGCCATCAGCACAGGTGACTACTGAGCTGTCTCAGCAATGATGACAGACAGAGTTGATTAGCCGCAGAAGGTGCTACACGTACTGTTCAAATACTCACAATTTTTTCTCCAGACTGAGGCCCCTTGTTGCCTGATTGCCCTTTTAGGGGTTTTCCGCTATATGTCTCATTCATGACTTCACCCAAGGTTACTGACCTCAATCTCACCTTTTGATTTTGCTTTCTTTCTCAAATCTTCTTAAATTAACATACCCCGGTATACAGTATGAATATGAGATTTATGTGTATTTATGAAATCTTTTCCTTTCAAATTTATATAATCTTGAAAGTTTACAATGCTTGAGAAATTTTATTTGATACAGAACATGTACTCAAGAATCAATTGATACAGCAGGTTTATGCACCAAGTTACAACTGGAATTTAAACATTAAAGTCATATTGTATGTGACAGGTTTTGACAATTGTTATGCTTCTGCCAGAGGCGTTAAAGCATGTATCTGTTGATTATTCTCTCAAGCATCTGTGATGACATGAACTATTCATTTGCTTAATTTTAGCATCCATCAACCATAGACAATGGTCTCTTATTACTAAGTTCTGAAGACCAGTGTAAATTCAGACAAAGTTTGACGACCTTGTATAAATATTGATTCTATCGTTTTAATTCTATTAAAATGTGTTTCATCTCCTCCATTGCAGACACAGGCTGAATGTGCATAAGAACCGGTATGCTGATGTCCTCTGTTACGACCATTCCAGAGTCTTCTTACCCATACTCAATGGAGATCCCTACTCTGATTACCTCAATGCTAACTACATGGATGGATACAAGCAGAAAAATGCCTTCATCGCTACACAGGGTATGTAGTCCCACTCCAGTCAAAATTTGTAGTGTTCCAATCAATTTTTGAGATTTTAAAATGATTTCAGGATAATGATATCTTTGTTACATCTGTAAGATACTGGACAAACAAGGAAGGCTAAAAATTGATATGAAAATAGCCTGATGAAATACTGAGTACAGGATTGTCAGTCTTGAAATACAGTTAGTGGTTTTATTTATTGCTTCAATCCAACATTTTCAGTAAAATTTGGGCAAAGTCAGGTGGAATTTTTAGCAGGCTTGACAGAAACTTCCATATACACGTAGTGATACCTTATTGATTTTCATTGTTCATATTTGCAACAAGGAGATACATTTTCACAAGAGATAGAAAGGCTTGGTAGAAAATATATTTTCAATGAGTTATTCTCTTATGTTCTTTCTGATTGTGACATTGTAGAACGAGACACATTATCAACAAAGATAGAGATGAAATTGATTGATTTTTACACAGATATAACAGGAACTTGAGTCTGCCCCCCTTAGAAGTGTCGTGGTCGAATGGTTTAACCACTTGACTCGCAATTCAAAGGTCGTAGTTCGATCCCCGATACGGCACTAATGTCCTTTGGCAAGGCATTAATCTTCAGTTGCCACACTCAACCCAGGTGAGGTTAATACGCCTTGGAATAGAATTTCTAGATAGACGGCGCGATAGAAATGCCTATAATTATTTAATTTACATACATGTTCAATTTACCACTTTGTTCTATCTTACTCTTAGGCGCTTTACCAAAGACTTTCAGCGACTTCTGGCTCATGATCTGGGAAAGTCAATGCAGGACCATCGTCATGACAACCAGGACGGTGGAGAGGGGGAGGCTGAAGTGCGGCCAGTACTGGCCACTGGAGGAGGGAACATCGGGAGAGTACGGCAAGATATCTGTGGCCAATTTGGAGATCGAGACCAGGAGAGATTACACCATCACAGTGCTGACGGTTCACAATAGCACGGTGAGTTATTTCATCTGGCACGTTTTACAATTGAAAGGGCTTTGATATTTCAAAACGTTTTTTTTATTTTACCACTGGAGGATACCATATTGTTTTACCCAAAGTGTTAAATTGCGAGTGCTCATTTAGGTGGGAAGTACACAGAGAACATCTAAAGTTGAAAGTATCTGAAGATTTGAGACCATTGCTCACCACAATATGAGTACTACTACTAGTGCCTTCTATGTTGTGCCACAACTACTCGCTTGCATTCGGTATAATATAGAAAGTGGCTTTGGTTTTTACAGCAGAGGAGAATTTTAACGACTCTGTACTGAAGATTAGGTTTTGTATTGTGTCATCATAATCATGCTTGACCTGAACTGACAGAATCTATGACAAGTCCATAGGGGACCAGTACAAAAAGAAAAAGATGGTTCTACATTTTTTCCATGTAAACCTTTATTTTTCACTTCCTCTCATGTTCCTACAGACTAATGAAAGCAGGAGAATAACCCACTTTCAGTTTACGAGCTGGCCAGACTTCGGGACGCCCCGCTCTGCCTTGGCCATGCTGGAGTTCAGGGAGGAGGTGAGACAGTACCAGTCAACATCGGTCAAGGAGATGGGAGATGAGTGGACCGGTCACCCAGGGGGACCTCCCATCGTGGTTCACTGCAGCGCTGGTATCGGTAGGACAGGTGAGCAAATGTTCAACTGTTCCGCAGAATTTCGAAACTTCTGTAAAGCTTTCAAACTTTCCTGTACAGTATTGCTTGCAAAGAGTTGTTGAGAACATCCCTGAAGGCCTGAACATTGATTGATTGATACATTTTATTTCAGATTCAGTATAAAACAAATCACAAAAAACAGGTTATAAACATTTACAATGTACATTTAAAATCAACTTAAATATGTAAAACAAAGTAATAACATTTAAATACAAATAGTTGGAAATAGAAATACTGTAGGGTGTATCAGTAAAAGCCTATGTGGCTTGACACATGATTGTTTACTGTTTTTTTTCCCCCAAACTTATTCACCTTTTGTCTGAATACACTTAAGTTTGGTGAAAGAGGACTGAATATTTGTGTTGTGGGAAGCAATTGATTTAGAGAAAGGAATGATTGATTATGAGATTCCCAGTCATTTTGGTATAAGTGAAAAAGTTTATCAATCAAGTACTATTGGAAATGAAAGTAAGGTAGTTATGGAAATAAGAAAAGAGTTGACATTATGGAAATGGAAGACTGTGTCGATAATAGCAAGAAGATGGTAGAGGGGAAACTAAAATGGGCTGACACAATACACATAATAATAATAATAATAGTGGGTTCTTGTATAGCGCTCATGTCTGTCATACGTGACACTCCTGGCGCTATGAGACAGGGAGATCTTTGTGGACAGGTGATCAAAGTTAACGATTATAATAAGCCAAGAATTTGTTACTGTCAATGTGGTTATCAATATTTCAAAACCTTTTCCTTTTATCCTCTTTTGCTGCTCAGGAACCTTCTGTACCCTAGACATCAGCCTGGCTCGTCTAGAGGATGTGGCTACAATCGATGTCTGCAACACTGTACGTCTCATGAGAGCCCAGCGTGCCTACAGCATCCAAACACCAGACCAGTACGAATTCTGTTACTTTGCCCTCGTGGAGTACGCCCAGCGTTCCGACAGGCTCCCATCGTCCATCGATTTCAGCGGGTACGAGGATAGCGAGAGCGACAGTGATGATTAGAACCTTCAGAGGAACTTTCAGAGGAACCTTCGGAGGAACCTTAGAGTAACACTTCTGTTGCCACAGGCACTTGTTGCAATGACTAATGAGGATGGGAATCCTGGGTAGTGTGAAGCTGAAAGACATTTGAATACCTCTGGAAATGCAAGACATGGATGGTTTGAAGGGTCACTGCACAGGGTGGACGAAATTTGCCAAAGTTTAAGACTTTTTGTGAAAGGAGGAGCACTCCTGTAGAGAACGGAAACTGCATACAAATCTATCGTCATCGATGACTATGATGAGGGGATCGAAATAGAGTGGACGTCATTATCACTTTGACATCATGCATCATAGTCTGTTCTATTCACTCTTTCACATGCCTTGTAGGCCTTGTGGCCTGGTGGTTGCATACAGATGGTACCCATGTTAAGGACTCTCAAGGAATACTTTGGACTTGGACCTGAATGTAAGCTATCTGCTGCAGCCCAGGAGAGATTCCGCTAGGAGGTGGACAGATTGGCCACTAGGTAAAAACAGAGAGCCATTCTATGGAATACTGAACATTTTGGCAGGTGTCCCAGCTCATACATGTAGCAGCTCTCCATCTGAGGTGGATTTCTGCATGCACGAGACTGCTTCACATAAGAGAAAGAGAGGGCTCAAGAGAGATATCATCTTTGAAGATTGGACAGTGCAGACTAGAAATGAAACTGTTATGCAGTCCTTGAGTACTGGGTAATCACTGACCTTGACAGGCACGTTACCGACAAGACATGATGTACTGAGAGCGAGAAGATTTAGTGTTATAATGGCACCGAGGGATGCGTTGAAGAGGGCAAGCAGGTCTCGAGAAGAAAAGAACCCCCTGTGGCTGAGTATGAGACTTCCACCCTGATATATTTTGGGGTATGTCACGGCACAAAGAAAATAGAGGGAGAAATTAAAATGATATGTGTTGTATATTTCATCTCATCAAGTAAGAAATCATCTGTCGAGGGCCAGAAAGGCATAAGCTGCGTGTTTAACGGATGTGACCGACCTAATGCCTTTCTGGGTCTCCATAGATGATACTGTATGTTCAGCTCCCAATAGGGAAGTGCGTAGTGACCTCATCGTAGTATCCAGTATTTCAATTCAGTATGAAGCAAATGTCAAACAAAAAGATATTTTTCGGGTATGTACGAAAGGGTTGAAAAAAGATAATATTCTGTCATAAATAAAAGAGAAAATACTATATATTTTATAATTTCTGCCTATTTATATTAACCATAAGAGATGTTGTGGTGGTGTACGAGAATTTACGGTAAAAAATAAGAGCTCAGATTGAGTACGTATGTTGCATATGATCATGTATATATTTATATATTTAAGTATACTATTTAGTTTCCAAGATGTAAATGATATTTGCTACCATGTTCATGTTTGTGTCATTGTTGTCTGTTTACGAGTATTTGTTCTGATCTGTCATGCAGGCTTGTGTTTTGGCAATTGTCTTTGATGCACACATTTGCTTCGTCATGAATATATCATGATAATTTAGAAAGTTGCATTACCAATTTACATTTAAGATTAAATCAACTGCTTTGTAATTGAGAACAAAGAGGGCAAGACATTTTCAATCCCTCCATTGGATTTTCAATGTTGGAGCATCTGCATTTTATGTGTTTTTAAAGCAACCTTTAGATATAACCATGTGTTGTTACGCATCACCTTAAAATATGCATTTGAACTTTAGGTGGTGCCAAACTGAGTCGGGCACGTTTTCATGCAAACAGGGCAAGATACAGCTAAGTTACAGTAAGTGCACAAGTCAAGGGGAGTTTGCACAAGAAAGTGATTTATATGAAGCAGCAAGTCAAAATAGCGATTGAATAAAATCAAACTTCTTTTATTGCCATGGCACACCTAATCGGCTTTTTATTTTGTTACCACAAAAGGAGTAAAATTTGTAAGATCATGAGACCTCGAAAAGAAATTGTGATAGTAGCTGGAATATCTAGAGATTGACTTGTTTACAATGTGTAGAATGAAACTTACTCGTTGAATGACCTAGTAATTCCGTATCACATTCATGCATTCATTTTGTTGTGTATATTTTGCTGCACTATGCAAGTCATTTGTAACGGACGAAAGAAAAACTACTTCATGACATCTACCTGCGTGTGTCCAGTTTGGACCGATAGATATCCTATCATATTTCATAAACTGAAAGAGTTGATATTCAGGCACCTTTGCAGTGGGGAATAATAATAATATAGTTTTTATTTAATTTTCTTTAATTACTTCCTTCTTATGTGAATTGTTTAACTGAAGGCTCTGCACAAAGAAGTAGTTTGAAAGTAGTATTTCTGTTTAATCCTTGAAATACCTGATTATCTCTATTATCATAATTTTGTTATCTACATTTAAATGGAAAATAGCTTTGTTCTTCTTCCTATTTTTCTGTATTAAGGAATGAATGTTACAATATTTTAGCATCTTGAAAGCAAACAATTTAACTAATCCTTGAAACTTTTGTTTGAATGAACAGTGGATTTTGTAGACTGGAGAAGACATATTTTCAGGTTTGTAGCTCCAAATTATTAGCTTCATGTTTTAAATAATTGTACAGTTGATAATTAATAATTACAAGATTTGTATTTGACTCGAGTTCATATGTCCTCTCTGCACTCATCAGTGAGATCATTTATTTAACCCCCCCCCCCTTGATTTTATGATTTTAAAAGAGCAATTATCCATAAATAGGATTATTAGAAATGTTTATAAGTTGGTCCATACATCTTCCGTATTTTACTTGTACACTCTAAATCAAATATTGGTTATTAGTTGAACAAAAAAATGCTTTCAAATAATATAATTTGATTTTGTATTGATAGGGGTAGTAGACATATATTATATTCCACAGGGGAAGGTAATAGGATGTATTTAACTTGCCATTATTTCAGATTTATTTAATATTGGTTATATTATACTTGATTCGCACATATATACAAGTACCTGTATGTATGTACCGGTATGTAAGTCGTTTCTACATATTTCTGTATCTGAGTATGTTTGCTATGGTATGGCAAGTATGTAAATACTGATTGTATGATGTTTTTTTTCTCTTTTATTTTCTTCTTTATTTCTCTGTGGGGTGGTGATGTCTATGTAGTGCATTTGGACATTAATGTTGAAGTTTGTCTCGTATCAAGTGTTCAGAGAGTTTGAACAAACCTGATGTGAATATTACATAAGAGAAATCACTGTCATCATATAATGATTCCTACGTGTTTATTTTTGTACTGTTGTGTAAGTCTACTTATTTTGAAACTGCCCAGTATTAATTAAAGGAAAAATAGATCATACATGTACTATGGCAGAACACATTAAAATGAAAAAGATAGAGGGAGAGAGAGAGAAGGAGGGAGCGAGTGAGAGAGCGAGTGAGAGAGAGAGAGAGAAAGAGATAGCAAGAGTGTAAAAGAGTGTTAAAGTCAAAGAGATAAAGGAGAGAGGGAGAGGAGTAGAGAGGAGAGAGGAGGGAGAAATAGTGAGAGAAAGAAAAAGAGAAAGAGCAAGGGAAAATTAAAAAAAATAAGGGGAAAGAGGGATGGAAAACTGGATGAATAAAAATTATGATGGAAATATCTTGAACTTTCCCTAATGGTAGAGCAGGATTAGGGAGAAAAAAAAAAAGGATGTGTGAATGGGTGATCGGATGGGGGAAAAGAGTCCAGATAAAATGTGAACAGATTGTTTAATTCAGCCTCTTGGGGACAGACAAACAAAAAAAAACATTGTGGGAATGTTTATGAGTCTTGAAATACCAACAGAACAGAGACAAATGTTAATACAAGAACATGTATTGTTCGTCACGATGACAGCTGCTTACAAATTAATACAGCAAATGTGATAAATCCACATCTTGCATTAATCATATTTTCCTCTAAAGTACAAGTATCTCGAAACATATTCATATACATGTAATCAGATAAAAATCACACTTTTATTTGTTCTCGTTGATGGTACATACATTAATACATTCACAAACAAGATTCTAAGGCTTTAAAGACACTTTCAATACTCCAGAAGTTAATATTAAGTACTTGTTGACAGTTATTGACCATAGAGGCATCATCTACATGTAGATGTACTGTAGGGCAATTCCACGGTAACGGAAGGACACTCAGACAAGATTTTTGAACTTCAGGTTCATACTAAAAGAACTGTTTTATTAGTATAAGATGTGAAACAGTACAGATATAATACCTATATAAGTGCCTTTAATTCTCCCCCAAAAAATTGTCATTATAGTTAAGTAGTTTAAGAATGTGCATATTAATTAGCTCGGTAACGGAAGGACATAAAAATGGACATGGTTTTTCCAGTTAATTAGTGTTTATCCAAACTTTGTGAAGTTGATGAAGCTTTCCACTTGACTGAAACACATTTTGTTCCCCATAGTTTAATACATACTAATAAAACATTTCTTTTAGTATGAACCTGAAGTTCAAAAATCTTGTCTGAGTGTCCTTCCGTTACCGTGGAATTGCCCTGTAGTAAACCGTGACCTTTTAAAACTTGTTATGTATATGTAAATGAATAGCACTGGATGCAACAAAGGTCATATGCGTAGTCACTGAGCTTTGTGTTATGAGATGCAGAGTGCATTCATTAAAATAGAGAGAGAGAGAGATAGATAAACCATAGCTTACCACTTAATATCAGCAGAAGGTTTAACAAGTTAAGATTAATTACTATTACACAATTCAATATTTCTTGCATTTTTGTTCATGCTTTCTAGATAAATAGTTTTATTCAAAAGATGGAAGAAATGTATTAAAGCAATGAACACTATCATCTAGCACGAATAAAAAGATCCGGGTTCAAACCTACCAATAATATACAATGATAAGATACATAGCTTCAAATATACACTCTTTAAGTTCATATAATCTCATTGGAATCATCACAAATATGTACAGTGAAATAACTTTATAGACATACTATCATCAACAAATCAACATTTAAATAGAAAATTGCTAGTCGTACAAATCACATTTACTATACAAATCACTGCGATAGATTTCAGATCAAGAATTTGGAAATACAGATATGTGTTCAGATAAAATCACAGACAGTGTCAAAATAACATCAATTTCACTCACAAATAATTTGATTCACATCATTTAGCACAAATGCATAAACATGTATACCATATACCATATCTTTATATGTTTGCGCTTAGAAACATTGGTACTAAGCGCTTTAAAAATATAATGTATTATTATTATTATTATATATAACATTGGTAAAATCAAGGATATCGGACCATTCTGAATTGAAGCTAGTGGACCAAATTTTCTGACAAGTTACATGTAGCTCAAACATTTGCAACAAGAAAAATAATTATGGAAGATGGAAGAAAAATGGCCATCCACTTAAAAAGCTAAGTTAAAACAAAACTTCAGAAACGAAACGCAAACCCTAAATTTGTGAACCTGATAAGCTGAATATCAAGCTGAGTTTTATTTTTTGGAGATTGGATTAAACTTTATAAGTTGCATTTGAACACAAATTTTCAAAGTAGAGTACCCAGGATCAAGTTGGAGAAAAAAAAAGACACTATATTTGTAACCATCAACTTATTACAATACATTAATGCAGCCCAACTGTATACCGAAGCAAAGAAGAACATTGTTTACAATTAATAAAACATTTTGTGATTGCAAATTCACCTGAATGAACAGTGAAAAGGAGATGAAATTGGAGCATACATCGTGAAAGTAAGTGTGCTATATACTACAAGCCTAATCTAATCTTGACCATCTACACTATCTTTGATAAATTAAATTTTTTGCTTTTGTAGTTCTTCCTGTAAAATGTTACTTGTACATTTTCACAAACATGCTAGCTTTTCAATGCAAAACACTATTTTACTTTCCGTACATACGATTGTTCATAAAAATTCATAAAAAGTACCAATATATATTAATAAATAAGAAAATTACCACAATAGGCACTTCATAATTGCTACAATATAAAGCGTAAACTACAATCAAAGATAGAACAAACTAAAAATTAAAACCGATATGCTCTTTATCACAGAAAATTAATATGGAAATCAGTTTAGTAATACTAAGATTTACTAATCTTTAGTAACACTATCACATTGGTAATTTGATTGATATACTGTAATATAATCTCAAAAAAATAGAATATATGTTCAACGTAATATATCTATCTTTATTAGCACAGAATCCTGTTGTGAAGTACTTAAGTATGGAATCAAGAAGTCGTTCTTTGGTAGAAGATGTATAATAATAACATTTAAAAAATCATTCCTGCAAAATCCTTTTAATGGAAGTGCTGTGAAAATTTCTATTAGAAATACAAATTTCAAGTACCAGTGATGAACTATACACATGATGAAATGATCTCCCGTTCAATATCACAAATTATATGATGATAAAGGATTTAACTTAGTGATAATTCAGTACAACGCACCTGCAATGAGCACACAGCAAAGGAAGGTACTGGCCCTACACATAAAACACTTGTAATCATCACATACGAGAGTCAGAATATTATCGTACCACTTTGGTGAAAAGCATTTAACAGCGACATATTGAAGCTCTAGTCTTTTTTTTCCTGGTATTTCTTTTACCACTTCAAAATATTCTTTATCCTCAAATAGAGAGAGGAAGAGAAGAACAATAAATCGGCAAGAGTCGGAATATACTTGTAAACCTTTCTGTTTTACTGCATCCAATCTAATTCATACCCTGTATGAAATAAAACCATAAATAATTTTGATTCAAGTCAATCTTAGAATAATGCCTGCTATTGAAAACCGAAAATGAAATAACAATAACGAAATAATAATGTTCCTCGCTTCAAAGGTTGTTTAAAGTATTTATTTCACAGTCACGTAATCACTTACTATGATTCTGTTGAACAGTAAAATGATTCAAACCAAAAGCTAAATTTCTGAATAAGCCTTATGTTTGATTGAATTTCTTACAGATAATCACCTTTTACTTGAAATAATCGCTTTCAAATCAGAAGGCATTGAATTGAGCAGCAATGAACTAGCATCATTGATTTCTTGATTGTATCAAAATCTTTTGTAAATTGATTTACAAACCAAGTAATATAAGGTTGAATGAAAGTTTATCGAAATAAAGAATTGTGAAAAAAAAATACCCCCTTGTAAATATTTCAATTATTACAAATACACATACGTATACTTGTTAGTAGCTTTGGAAAAAGGTTTCTTTGGTGTACAAAAAGAACAGAGCTTGCAAAATGTATACCGGTACTGGTAATGCCTCCACGCTATCAAAACAATTTTTTTTTTAATGCCTGTATTGTAATATTTGTTGAATGATCAAGGGCACTTTTCAGTAAATACAACAGTCAAACCTGCTCATAAAGGCCACTAGAGAGTTCTGATAACTTCTTCGACAGTGTGGAAGTGTTTAGGAATCCATGTTTATGAAGACAGAGCAAGAACAGTGAAACCTGTGTACAGAGACCAATCTTTGAATTCTGATTATAATGTAACTTTTCTATGTGGACTGCTTGTCTGTCTGGAAGTGTGTTGGAGACCTAGTTTTATGAAGACAGGGCAAGAACAAAGGAACTTGTGTATAGAGACCATTCTTTGAGTTCTGATAATAATGCAACTTTCCTAGGTGGACGGCTTGTCTGTCTGGAAGTGTGTAGGAGTTCTAGTGTTATGAAGACAGGGCAAGAACAAAGGAACCTGTGTATAGAGACCATTCTTTGAGTTCTGATAATAATGCAACTTTCCTAGATGGACGGCTTGTCTGTCCGGAAGTGTGTAGGAGTTCTAGTGTTATGAAGACAGGGCAAGAACAAAGGAACCTGTGTATAGAGACCATTCTTTGAGTTCTGATAATAATGCAATGTTTCTATGTGGACTGATGATCTCTTTGGAAGTGTGCAGGAATCCATGTTAATGAAGACAGAGCAAGAACAATGAAACCTGTACAGAAAGACCATTCTTTGAGTTCTGATTATAATGCAATGTTTCTATGTGGACTGATGATCTCTTTGGAAGTGTGCAGGAATCAATGTTTATGAAGACATAGCAAGAAAAATCAAACCTGTTTATAGAGACCAATCTTTGAGTTCTGATTATAATGCAACTTTTCTATATGGACGGGTGATCTCTGTGGAAGGGTGCAGCTAAACCTGTTTTTAAAACACTCTTAGGAATAACTGGTACTCAAGTCTCTGATAACAGGTAGCCACTAAATGTATAAATACAGTAAAACCTGTCTATAAAGACTGCTAAAGGAAAGCAAGAAAGCAGTCTTTAAAGACACATGATCTTTACAGACAGATTCATTTAATATCTGACTGAATGAGAACCATTGTTTAAGGGAAACAAAACAATATGGTCTTTATAGACAGATGGTCTTTCTACACAGGTTGTTGCTAGGTTTCACTGTAGAAGGTTCAGGTAGACTTAGTTTAATCCACACTTTTTCATCCTAAAATCACGATTTTCAAAGACGTTTAGTTTAAAACACGGTTACGTTCAAGCGATTTTTCGTCGGTCGTAAAAACACAAAAATGAAACGCTGAAAAAGATGTGTTTTGTATCGTGATTTTGCAGAATCATGGTCGCTAAAATTTGCTTGAACGAACAGAGATCTCAGTCATGATTCTATAACGTCATTATCCTGGCCTGCTTCCGGTTTGACTGACAGTCGACCGTAAACAGAAAGCACGCGGCGAAGTTGACCTTTACTCCCTGGGTCAAACTGCACAGTGTGATGAGCAGTGGCTGGGCTTGCAATGAGCGAGAATCAGGGTTGATGAAAAATTGCTTGAATGCTCTCCCGCAGTAACCATGGTTTTTAACGGCGTTTTGATTTGTGATTCATGTTTGTGATTCTACAGTAGCTTCAAAAAATTGCTTGAAAGCACCCTTAGCTGCTTGGAGCTTGTTCTTCTTGTTGCTGTCTTTTCTCCACGGCCCATTGCATGGCCCAGATGGCTAGGGGTCTCATGTAACCCAGGGATCTGTAGATCTTCTTTGACATGTACGCTTCTGGGACCTGGTAGGCCAGACCGGCTTGCTCATAGCATGTCGTGTAGCATCCCTTGGCGGTCCGGAATCCTTCCTCCCACATACCCTGTAGAGAAAAGATAATATGAATTCATGGTATGTGACTAACACAGGACGAATGACCCCGTATCGCTTTTACTTTCTTGCTGTATGCAGTTCTCTCTCTCTCTCTCTCTAAGTGCCATATCGTTTGACTTTGGCGATCATGCTGTTCCACAACCCTCTGCTCCTGGCCCTCTGTATTAGTACCACTCCCAGTTCTTTCACTCCTCTCTCTTCCAACAATTTCTGCACACTGTCCATCCTAAGTCCATCCAAAGATTCTCTAGGCCTTCTTTACATGTAATGTGGCCCATGAACTTCAACTGCCTAGTCTACATCTCACATACATGTATCATTTTCCTTTGCACTCCAGCTCATGCTCGTGTAAGAACTTCCTCATTACTTGGTAAAAAGAGCTTAGAAACTGTTAATGACAGTATTGATAGAATAATATGGTCTGGAATTGCCCACAAGACCACAGTGCTAGAAGAGTATACTATGTACAAAGAACCTGTACACATGTAGTTGTACATTGAAATATGTTATTTACTATATTTGCAAGCCCTTTTTTACGATTATAATACAGCTGTAATACTTCACGTCTAAAAGTTGTTTATAATCCAACTACATGTACATAAACGTTCCGAAACAAAATGTCAAAATTACTTAGATATAAACGACCTTCTGCCACAATGTTTTACCATCTTATTTCTGCTGATAAATAAGTGTTCTTGTAATCTCTGGGCCCTTTTATATAAAGGTTAGAGCGCAATGTTATGAAACATTGATTAATGCAAATATCAAGCACAACTTGCAGTTAATATTTTCTCCACATTTCTCAAGGAGAATGCGATTACAAGCAAATTGGATTTAATCATCAGATCACTAAAGTAATTCAATATTGGTAAACGAGGCTACTGGATTACTTTGTAATCCCCATCATCCTGAAGCAAAAAGAACAAACTCCTACCTCCTGAATCATATTACCAGCGAGACCATAGGTGGTCCCCACCCACACCTCCTCCCCTTGTAGACTGGTATGGTCTGGCTTGCCGCTCGGTCTGATCCCGTTCATCGCCCCAAAGTTACCCTCCTTGACCCCCATCACGTTCATATCAAAGATGGTCCGTAGTGCGGACCTGACATGGTCTACCTGGAAGACCTGGTCCCGTTCTGGGACCAGGTCACAGGCCCGTAGGTACCAGTGACCGCAGGTCTGGTCAGCCATGATGCTGTCGTGGTAACTCTGGTCACTGCTGTCGTAGTTGAAGTATCGACCTGCATGTCAATGATTTAAAGTATATATATATCATCATGCAAGACCATTCATCACAATTTAATATGAATAAGACAACAAATTATTTAAAGCACATCATCATATATGACTAATCATGGCATATGTTGCAAATTTACTAATTTTAAAAGATGATGAAGCGGATTCTAATCAAATTATTGGTTGAGAGCGCACGTGATCAGGCATTTATTTTGATTTATACTATGAATAACAATCAAATTATTTTAAATACAACATTTTTGTCTCTGACTGATTGATATTCTTTGGCAAGGTTTTGTTGGAATTCCAGAGATAGTTTCAAAACTTTTGCATTTGACAAAAATATTTCCTAAAACCCTACATTTAAGCACGACAATTCATATGTTTGATTAATCACTTACATAACTATTCCCTTGTTGTTTTATAGGCAGGTCACACCGAAAAGGAAATATTTTGGGTTTAATTTTACCAACCAATAGCAACATTTTAGAACAAATCAATCAACTGAATTGATCACAAGGCGTCATACCATTCCAGAGCTTCTTCTCATAGGTGGCCTTCCCTCTCTGGAGTATCTCTGAGTATTCCCGCTTGGCTTTGTTATCTCCTAGTAGGTCAGCCATCTCACACATACACTTCAGAGCTGCCAGGTACAGGCCTCCACAATACGCACTGAGAAAGGCAATAAATAGGGATTATTCAATAATGGAGGTGCATACTACAATACATGTCGTTCTGAAATCGATTTTGTGCCATGCTATTCTGAATGCTTGTAGTATTAAAGTATGTACATGTGTTTGTGTAAAAACATAAATCTTCTTTAATAATCTTGTATGACAAGAGTATCATTTTCTACATAAACATTCATGTGTAGCTAATGATACATACATGTATAATAGTTTATAAGTATTTTTATAACCTGAATAGCACTAGAAAAATACTAAATAAAAAGATAATTACAAATTTACTCAAAGAGGTAATTGAAAATGTAATTTATTGGTTTAAATTCTCAACCAGACTCACTAACAAAATGTTAATTTATGTTGTATTAAATAGCAAATAATTTGGGTATACTGATTTAACATATGACTCGTATTCCATTTTAAGTTACTCATAACTACCAGTCCATATGAAAACTAAACCACATTAAATTTGTGATTGCAACTGTCACCGTTTTGAAGACAAACAACAATTATGGTTTAAGAACAGACACTTACAAAAAATTCCCCAAGATATTAACACCATCTATGAAGTCAAAGATGAAATTAAACATAAACATGACAGAACATACCTGCATCCCTTAGCTGTCCATACATCATACGTCTGATCAGCTGTTCCGAAATGATCAATCAATCCATCACCATCCTTGTCCTGACTGTTAGCTTTAGCCATCACAGTCTAAAGAATGAAAGAAACACAAGATGGAACATTACTGTAGTCCACTGATAATGGTGTCATTAACTTGTGCTTTCGAGATAATGAATATAATCTATGAAAACCATGATAGTCACTAAGCTATGTTTTGTAATGGCTCAATTCTACTTAAAATCCCATTAACCATTTCCTGAAACTATTATTAAATTGTAGTTCCAAAAGTAGTATGCTGATTCCTGGCATACCGGGGAAATGCAAATGTGATACCCATTGCAATTTGGATTTCATATTTTGTATGATAACATGAAAAAGGTAGGTCCTCAGGAAAAGGTTATCTAAATGTAGCATTGCTCCTCAAATCTCTTAAATATATAAAATTCATTTTTTGATCATCAAATTAAAAGGTTTGTTCATGATTGGCATCTCTTGTTTTCATTTAAAGCCCCACTGCACTACTTATAGCTACTTGCGCCTTTTATATATCAAACAATGCCTAATCAGTGACCATTGGTCCCCCATGATCCCCTTTTTCTTATGTTAATTAAGAGCTTATTTGATGAGATAACCATCTGTCAGTGACCAAGTAGGGAGGTCTAATCCCTCCTGGCCTAACTAGTGCAGTGGGGCTTTAACTGATACAGAAGAGTATTATAGACCATCTTACCTGGCATTTTGGCCACATGAAGTCCAGGAACTCCCTGTCCTTGGTAGCATAGTAGTCCCTGTATACCATTAGGACCATCTTGAGGTTCAGGTCTTTCCATTCCGCTGTGTCATGGAACCAGTAGCAGTTCAGCTTCAACCAAGGATCTTCCTCTGTCAAAAAAGAGTTGTATGCAAATTAAGGTTTATAATTGAATTTTCATATTATGTAAATATTGGGAACGTTTTACAAATATCTTCAAAAATATGCTTGTTTCATACTTTCTATCTTTTATCTATTTATCACACCCCCTCTCTCCCTCTCTATTTCTCTATCATCACTCTCTCTTCCTATCTAGTCAGTTATTTCTGTCTATTTCAAACATGTTTTCCTTTCTTTCTATTTTCTCTTCCATATTTCATGAATCTTTTTCTGTGCACTCTATGCTCTGTATTCCTTTTTGTATTTTCCTTAATCTCTCTTTCTCTCTCTTTCTGTTTTATTTTCTTCATTCCTGTGTAATCAATTCTAACACTGCCTAATACAAATAGTTTTCCTTCTGTATAATTTATTTTGTCATTGTTCCTTTCTATTATAATCTCTCTACAATAGGAACAGCTCCATGTACAGCCCTTGCAACGGTTTAACCCACTCCCTACCCAAACAAGGCTGCGTCTGTATTAAAGCCTGAGGGAATGCAAGAAGGCAGTAGTCAATGGGGTAATACAATCTTGTTTGACCTTGTTGACCTACCAGGGTTTCCTGAGTCATGAGGTACACAACCAGCGCTCTTCCTGATGGACCTCAATCCTGAGGATAGATCCTGGAAACTATCCTCATCTTTATGGTCTACGTATTCACCTGGAGGAGAGATAGAGACAAGAGATAACATTCATTACATCGATACTACTCCTACTACTAGTAATAATGATAATAGTGTGCATCATGAGGTACACATCCAGCACTCTTCCTGATAGATCTCAATCCTGATGATAGATCCTGGAAACTATCCTCATCTTTATGGTCTACATATTCACCTGGAGGAGAGATAGAGACAAGAGATAACATTCATTACATCGATACTACTCCTACTACTAGTAATAATGATAATAGTGTGCATCATGAGGTACACATCCAGCACTCTTCCTGATGGATCTCAATCCTGATGATAGATCCTGGAAACTATCCTCATCTTTATGGTCTACATATTCACCTGGAGGAGAGAGAGAGACAAGAGATAACATTCATTACATCGATACTACTACTACTACTCCTACTACTAGTAATAATGATAATAGTGTGCATCATGAGGTACACATCCAGCACTCTTCCTGATGGATCTCAATCCTGATGATAGATCCTGGAAACTATCCTCATCTTTATGGTCTACATATTCACCTGGAGGAGAGATAGAGACAAGAGATAACATTCATTACATCGATACTACTCCTACTACTAGTAATAATGATAATAGTGTGTATCATGAGGTACACATCCAGCACTCTTCCTGATGGATCTCAATCCTGATGATAGATCCTGGAAACTATCCTCATCTTTATGGTCTACATATTCACCTGGAGGAGAGATAGAGACAAGAGATAACATTCATTACATCGATACTACTCCTACTACTAGTAATAATGATAATAGTGTGTATCATGAGGTACACATCCAGCGCTCTTCCTGATGGATCTCAATCCTGAGGATAGATCCTGGAAAATATCCTCATCTTTATGGTCTACATATTCACCTGGAGGAGAGATAGACAAGGGTTAACATTCATTACATCGATACTACTACTACTACTCCTACTACTAGTAATAATGATAATAGTGTGCATCATGAGGTACACATCCAGCACTCTTCCTGATGGATCTCAATCCTGAGGATAGATCCTGGAAACTATCCTCATCTTTATGGTCTACATATTCACCTGGAGGAGAGATAGACAAGGGTTAACATTCATTACATCGATACTACTACTACTACGACTACTCCTACTACTAGTAATAATGATAATAGTGTGCATCATGAGGTACACATCCAGCACTCTTCCTGATGGATCTCAATCCTGATGATAGATCCTGGAAACTATCCTCATCTTTATGGTCTACATATTCACCTGGAGGAGAGATAGACAAGGGTTAACATTCATTACATCGATACTACTACTACTACTACTACTCCTACTACTAGTAATAATGATAATAGTGTGCATCATGAGGTAAACATCCAGCACTCTTCCTGATGGATCTCAATCCTGATGATAGATCCTGGAAACTATCCTCATCTTTATGGTCTACATATTCACCTGGAGGAGAGATAGAGACAAGAGATAACATTCATTACATCGATACTACTCCTACTACTAGTAATAATGATAATAGTGTGTATCATGAGGTACACATCCAGCACTCTTCCTGATGGACCTCAATCCTGATGATAGATCCTGGAAACCATTCTCATCTTTATGGTCTACATATTCACCTGGAGGAGAGATAGAGACAAGAGATAACATTCATTACATCGATACTACTCCTACTACTAGTAATAATGATAATAGTGTGTATCATGAGGTACACATCCAGCACTCTTCCTGATGGATCTCAATCCTGATGATAGATCCTGGAAACTATCCTCATCTTTATGGTCTACATATTCACCTGGAGGAGAGATAGAGACAAGAGATAACATTCATTACATCGATACTACTACTACTACTACTACTACTACTACTACTCCTACTACTAGTAATAATGATAATAGTGTGTATCATGAGGTACACATCCAGCGCTCTTCCTGATGGATCTCAATCCTGATGATAGATCCTGGAAACTATCCTCATCTTTATGGTCTACGTATTCACCTGGAGGAGAGATAGAGACAAGAGATAACATTCATTACATCGATACTACTCCTACTACTAGTAATAATGATAATAGTGTGCATCATGAGGTACACATCCAGCACTCTTCCTGATGGACCTCAATCCTGATGATAGATCCTGGAAACTATCCTCATCTTTATGGTCTACGTATACACCTGGAGGAGAGAGAGAAGTTAAATATCATTTCATCAATAATAATACAGTCAAACCTGTCTATAGCGACCGCCCAAGGGAAACACAAAAAATGGTCTTTGTAGACAGGTTCCTTTAGTACATGTTTCAATGAGAAACCATTTTCAAAGGAAACAAAAATGTGGCCTTTGTAGACAGGTGGTCACTAAAACACGTTTGACTGTTCCAATACTACCACTACTACTAATAATGGTGTTTATTATGAGGTACATGTACACATCCAGTACAAGACAAACAACCCCCAAAACATACAAAAAAGATGTGGTTTCCCCAAAACTCCACGCATGTGTAAAAGATGAAGTTGTTGATCTTTTTTATACTGTTTTTCTCAATGTACTTGACAAGAAATTGTGGCATACACCATGCTGGATTGTTCAAAGAAATCCATCTTGATGATGGGTATTCTACTCTTCATTTGTGTCAGTTTTATAATTATAGATAAAAATAATAATAGATGAAAGGAAGCACAAGGTTGTAAAACAGAAGGCACCTGAACATATCATATGAAAATGGTAACAAAGGGAAAACAAATCAAATATAAAATATAAATACCCTATACAGACACAGCACAGCCCCCCCCCCCCCCCCCTTCTACCAACACTAACAAAATCAGACATAATTTCATTCAAATGACTAAATGATTTAATACTTTCTGGTTCTCAGCAGCAGATGATACATACCGAAATCATATTGCATGGAGAGCTCCAGCTTGGGCCACAGCATGATGAGAGCAAAGGACGCATAGAAGTGAACATCATAGGTATTATACATCCTGTACTCATGACCTGCAACACAAACAGAATATGAATCATAATTATTCAAAGCTATTGAACCATATCACCCGCATCAGGCTTGTATTTCATTGTTTTGTTTATCAGCATTGGACAGGAAACTACACCTTTTAAAGTTAGAAAAGATATCACTATATATAACTATATTTTTAACATTATGATCCAACAAATCTGTTATATATATTACCGTACAGATTTTTCTATTCATAAAAACGATGTTGATATTATTATGAGAAGATTAGGTAAAATAGCTGTTCTGTGTTATGTTCTACATGTAAATCTGGCTTTTACTTAAATTTCTTACAGGTAAAGACCAGTTATGGTCATGCGATTGCATTGTGAAAGAAACGTTGTGGAATCGATAGGAAAAGGTTGATCATCTAGCATATAAGTATTGGTGTGTACTGCAAGGTTCTGGAATCATCAAAATGATAAGAAATTTGGCCCAGTCTTCGTAAAGTTACAAGCACTGTACACAGAAAGATGTATATAGGACTACGCACACGTGCGAGACACGTGCGTTTATCTCTCACATACCAATAGATAAACTAATTTACCAAATAGAGTCTATATCAATTAGTAGGCGGATTCCCAGCAAAATTTTTATCATCATGTATTAGTCAAAACATATTCTTTCACATGTTTGGTTATAAGAGCTTCCATTTCATTTTTTGAAATTGGGGCGTTTCCAATACTGGTCTTTACCTTTAAACACATGACGAAAGTGTTTCTTATCCTATATCAAAGAGGACTGCTGAACAGTGTATCTTATCCTATATCAAAGAGGACTGCTGGCTGAGCAGTGTTTCTTATCCTATATCAAAGAGGACTGCTGGCTGAGCAGTGTTTCTTATCCTATATCAAAGAGGACTGCTGGCTGAGCAGTGTTTCTTATCCTATATCAAAGAGGACTGCTGGCTGAGCAGTGTTTCTTATCCTATATCAAAGAGGACTGCTGGCTGAGCAGTGTTTCTTTGAATGATCCACATGAACAGATTTCAAATCATGCTTTGTTCACATCTACTTAAATTTGGGATGACAGCACATCCTCGAAATTAAATGCACATAAAGTACCGGTACACATTACTAGTATATGAGAAACCATGCTTTGCAGAACTAACTTCTATGAGTAATACTCCTAAAAGGCCTATTCACATTGTTCTCATTTGCCATTCATTAGTACACAAAAACCACCACAGTTAACGACATATGCAATCGAGCCTTAAAGTGACTCTGTAACATTGCCTCAGATTGTGAAACAAAATCCTGGATTTAGCTCATGCTGCAATGATAATTAGTAACCTTTAGGTCAGTCAGGAACCCCATGAATTTTACAAGCCAATCGCCTGTCTGATTATCAAGATATTTATGATTGGAAATCAAAATCAAATTTTGCGTTTTCCTAATGGTTTTCATAACACTACAGTCTATTGGGAAAAATGAGTATGGTAAATCCGGTCACTTAAAGACTTTTACTTTTTGAGGCACTTCATGATCATTTTGAAGCGCAATTTGTTTAGGGCTTCAATATTACACCATATCACAGACACTGATAACATGTAGGGCCATGCATCTCAGAATTAACATTGTTAAACGATGCTTTTAACACTTTCTAACCAGTCTAACTATATTTACCTTCTAAGTACCCAAATCTGCCATATTCTCTGACGAGAGAGGACGCCCTCGTGTGGGCATTGTTTTCACCGTTAGGATACTCATCATCAACATCAACCCATATCCCTCCACCATCCGTCATGAAGTACAGTTCATTGAAGAGAGCGGACTTGTACCAAGCAGGTAACCGACTGATGGACAACAAACAAATAACATACATTTATTTAAAGCCACACTGTCCTACTTGTAGCTACTTGCTCCCTCTATATAGAAAACAATGCCTAATCGGTGAGCATTGGTCCCCCATGATCCTCTTTTTCTTATGTTAATTGAGAGCTGAGTTGATGAGATAACCACCTGTCCAGTGACCTTGCAGGCTGGTCTAAACCCTCCTATAAAAAGTAGTACCGGTACTGATAAGCTTTAAAACATTACTTGTCTAATGCAGAAATGGTGAAGTCATTCTCCTATTCCTATCATTATTTCTATGAATTTCAAGTTACTTGCTTTCCTACATTAAAAATTACACTAAGATGTGACCCTATTCATTTGTTTAACCCATTGCTCCAGGAAATGGGTTGTCCCTGTATTGAAGCCAAAGGATATTACAAAACTCAGTGGTCAACTGGTCAAGTTTTATCCAATACTTCAAAATGATACAACTGGAATTATCCAGTGTACAACTGTATTACAACGCAAATATCTAGATAAGGTCGTTTGACCACTTTCAATAGAATTCTGATTTTAAGCCAACAAAAACACCATGTACATGTATGCTCAATTAAGTTGTGGTTAATTCAGAGACAAATACTTAATGTATGGAAAACCGTTTTGAAATGAAATATAGGTACAAAATTGTGCTTTTGAAGTTTAAAAAGTGAAATAAGGTAGAAAACAGTAAATACATGTATTGTAGGTTAGAAAAAGTAAACTGATCAAAAAGTCATTTTTGTGGAGTTGAGATATATGAGCTAAATAATTCCATATTAAAGTTTGTTCTCCTCAGATATATACTTGTCGCAGAAAATTGAATGGCTCTAAACAAATGCAAAGGGTCACAAAGGGTCAGCAATGACTCATAGGACCACCTTGACCATTAACTTACTCATTCTCCAGGATAGGATTCTGCCATTCATTAATATTCTTTTCCCAATCTCCGTACTCCTCCAATGCATGACTACACAAGGCCAGTGCTGAGTCCCCGTCTCTACCAAACCACCTTGTGTATCTCCTACAGATAATAACAAAAAAGACAGTATAATTTAGACTGAGAAAGCAGACAGAGAACTTGCTTCAAAAGATGAAGGTATATGATTAGAATTGGGCATAATAGCATCACAGAATGAAGGGGCCTTCGCTTCAGTAGTTTACTACTTTGTACACATCTATCTAGCAGATTCCCCCAAGGAAGTCATATGCACACAAAAGAGTATATTCCAGATGAAAGGAGAAAATATCAAACAAGTAGCATCAAATTGCATACACATAAACAAAAACATGAATGATAGACTTACATTGTGTAAACCCTCAAAAAAGAACCAGATTTATCATACTTTACAATTTTCCTAAATACAAGAAAAATAATGAAGACTTTTATAGGCAGAAAAATCTAATCAGTCTTTCTCTCATTATATTGGATACAATGAAATGTGTAAAAACTACATGTACTAGAGTCAGTAGAATTCTTCTTGTTTGGGTGTACATATGTAATACACCATCTGTTCAGGGCAAAAGGAGTGTAAAACTGCATCAAATATCCCAGCATGAACACCCTTCTGGCTCTCAAAAAGATTAAACATCCCTTTGAAGATAAAATAGTGACATGTAGAGTTACATCCCTTTGGCTCTGTGAACAGATGATATTTTTTATTGTTTGTATGTTTATACATGTTTGCGTTTCTATTGTACTCTATCTTTCGATCTTGATTTCTTGTATTGCCTGTTACTGCTGGTGGAAAGCATATTTCCACATTTGTGATCAAGAATAAATAAATTATCAATTCTCAATTATTATCAAAGTATTTACCAAGGCCCCATTTCACAAAACTTGTCATCAGTGACAAATAACATTTTTTGTTATAAGCTAGTGAATACCTTGCTTCTGATTGGTTATCAGCAGATTTGTCACTGATTTTTGTCATTTGTCATTGAAAAATGGCTTTGTGAAAGGGGTCCCAGATAGAGATTGGTTACCTGAAGTACGAGCAGCTGTCAAATTGCACCTTGGGCATGTCCCATGAGAGAGCAAACTCAAGGAGACCTTGTTGATTGGGTTCTATGTGGCGTGATGATACCACTGCACCTGCTAAGGTTTCACCTTTCTCTGTACGTTCACTAGGTCCTGGTAGATAATGGAAGAGAAGGTGAATAGGTACACACAAAATATGTAAGTATTTATTCAAACATATAATTCATTTTGTGATATAAGTATAGTTTGTGCATTTTTCTATGTAATCATTATGATGATGTGTTTTTTATGTAAGTATTATTCAATTGATGGGGGAAAAAAAGTGTTCCTTTATTTTGAAAATTATACGGAACAAAAGATCAACAGTTTGCACAATATCTGGGACCTGTTGCATTAAACATTTAATTGATGGTAACTTTGCCAGTTCTGGCATCTTCTATGGAAACCTTGATTTGATTGGCTGTTGAATGATGTTCCTATGGTATCCAACCAAGAGATTGTGATCCCACCTTTTGTAGTGTTGAGTTGACCATCTTCTTTGAGATCGTTCCAGAGCTCCTTCAGTTGAGATGAAGGATTAAATGATGCACACGTTGTCACGGTTACATCATCCTGGTATGCAAATACAGAGACACTTTCATCAGAAATAAGGCAATGATAGTATGTATTGTTACAGAGAGAGAGAGAGAGAGAGAGAAAAAAAGGTTGAGAGTGAGAGGGGAGGAAGCTGATATTCATCTTGAGATAAGATCTCTTAAGTGATGCTAACATACTTGTTTAATGAAACTGGAAGTTATTTGAACATGAATTATTTCATAATTATATCCTAAATTTCTTTTCTTGCCACTCTACATGATTTTTTTCTACTTAATTCACCAATTCCAGGCTCCCACAAAATGGAGAGAAATGGCTGCTCTGCCTGTCTTACCCCATCAGCTGCTGCTATACACATAGTACATGGTTGTGTAGGGTGTCCGTCATGGAACATCACCCCTGAGGTTGAGGCAGAAGAGAACCCAGTGTTCCACCTCCCTCCTTTCCTAAACAGGCAAAGAAACATGACAAAATTGTAAATATGGTTAGAAAAATCTTGCACAAATGTTTATGATAATCATATCAATCAGGTGATGAAAACTTTGTTTTGTACCCTCCCCCCCCCCCTTCCCTTTATGAACGATCTGATACAATCTGTAACAAAAAATGCTTGAGCTATGACAATATTGGACTGGTCAAAGACGAGTCTAATATTGTCTTAGCGAGAGCAATATATTCTTGTATCACACGAAAACAAAGCCACACAATACTATTATTATTATCTATATTAGTCTTACTAGCGAAATAACAAAATTTGACTTACCTCGATAAATATGGCTTTGTTTTCGTATGATATCGATATGATATTGCTATCAACATGATATTAATATCAATAGTTGAAGTTCCTGGATGACTGAGCAATACAAAAACAATATTGGTCGGTCATCCGGGTACTGCGCTAAAGATATTGAATATGCTGATTTATTGTACCACTTGGAAGCCTTATATAGATAATAATATTAATTATTTGGGCCATTGAGATCTATACGTTTTCTGCAACATGGAGACTGAAAAAACCTGAAATAGATTGGAATCAAGGCCTGAAATCAGGGAAAAGGCATATGAAGGAATGGTCCCCATGACAGAAGAACTTACTTATCAGCAGAAGTTCCTGTGCCGTTCTTCCATGTGAACATGATAGAGACGTCTGCTGCAGCGGTGCCATGGTTGTACACCTCCCATACAAAGACACCCACGGGTAGTGAAGTCTCCTGTCAATGTGAACAAACCAATCCATGTAAGCTCAGTGGTTAGAACAGTGGTAAAGAGACACCCACGGGTAGTGAAGTCTCCTGTCATATAGTGGGGGTGCATGTATTTTTAATTCCTAAATATGCTCTGTCACATGTTTCATGCACTTACAGGCACACTGTCCTACTTGTAGCTACTTGCTCCCTCTATATAGAAAACTTCCCCAATCGGTGCCTGTTGGTCCCCTATGATCCTCTTTTTCTTATGTTAAATGAGAGCTGAGTTTAATAATGAGATAGCCACCTGTCACAGTGACCTCGCTGGCTTGCTGGGTGGTCTAATCCCTTCTAGCTGAAGTAGTAAAGCCTGCCTTTAAGATTATATTGCTTTCCTGTATCAATATAGAAATAGACAAATCTAATAGTTCACGTCAATACCAAATTGACATGGCTAAAAACCTTCCATTCATCTCTACGTTTCTTCAAAGTTAATTTGAAAGATGATATAATGTATAATGTAGACACGAATAGATATTGAAGACAGTATCATCACACTTTATATTTAAGCCTATCTGCACAAGTTTAGCCAGGAGGGATTAGACCTCCCTGCCTGGTCACTGACAGGTGGTTATCAAATCAAATCAGCTATCATAAGAAAAAGGGGACCATGGGGGACCAACAGGTACCGCTTGGGCGTGTTTGCTATATAGAGGGCACAAGTAGCTACAAGTAGTGCAGCCCTGCTTTAACACCATGACTTTCATACTAACCTGGTAGTTATGAGGAAAGACTGGTGAGATCTGTCGACAAACGAGGGTGATGTTCTGTCCCGGTAGGAGGTACTTGGTCCAGGCCCTGGGGTAGAGACCGTGATAGGATGCTCTGTTACCAGGGAACTGCCATTCCCAGGCCTGGGCTAGGTCCTTGTTATGGGGTTTGTTCGGGGACAGGACCTGCTGGTAGACCGTCTTACCCCCTCGCCTCACACACACTGTAAACTGTATATTGAAAACAAATAAAAGAATTTAAAGTGAAATCCAAGCTTGATAGCAAACTGCTCTAGAGGACAGCAGAAAAATCAGAGAAGTAGCCTGGTGAAAGTTTGAATGAAATCAGACGAAAAATGAGAAATTACTAAAATTTCAATTTTCAAAAATGTATGACTCAGGAGGGTCTATTCTCTTTAGACGACATATAATGATAATATGATATGCTATCCATGAGATATCTTTTTGAGTAGTGCGCCAGGAAAAAGGCACTTGAGAGAAAAACAGAAATTAAAGTTATTTTTGTACACAACAAATGGGAGAGTTATCCGCTACTACCAAACTGTCAATTTGAGATTCGCACTATAGACTATAGTGACCTCATATTTCAAACTCTAACTTCCTTGCTGGCCAAGGAGATATACAAATTCACTTCATTTCATCTTAGGTACGCTTCAATCCTCAACGACTAGAGTATCTTATTTGTACAAATATTTCATACAGTGTTTTTTCTTTCTTTTTTTATGGGGGGGGGGGGGAGATTTTATACTCTATGTCTTCTTATGTTAGGATTATTTTCTTTAGTGAATTTTACGATCATATTAATTTCAAGGAATATGAGTGTCTAAGAAGTGTCTTTGAAGCGCTGGGAAAATGTACTTGAAACTTGAAAGTACCAACTGAAATGATTGATAGTCTCTTGTCTGTGTAAGAAGAGATTAAATGAAGTGTTCTTTAGAAAAGTTCAGTTATCACCCTTCGGCGAGTCACACACATGCTTCTTGCAGTCCTTAACACACGCTCTACATGTAAATCATCATGCATAAATAATGCTCTTGCACTTCGCTTGATTACTCATGACTAAATAAGTACGCTGAGCACTGCAACACAGACTCAAATAAAAATAAAGGAATATATAGCTAGATGTACACTTTGCATATTACTAACGCTTGCACACGTTGATATAAAAGATTGTACATTTCATAGCTTTGAAAAAAAGAATTGGTGCAATTGTATGCATGCTTCGATAACAATTTTGTACCAACATACATGTGTGCAATAATTTAAATGATATACAAAACAATCAGTCTAACTTTTGCAAATAACATTTTCTTCAATTTCTAAATGGGCATTTTGTCTCGATGTCCATGATATTAAGAATTGATTTACGATGTTAGAATTTTAACGTAAATGGTATATTTAGACAAAATTGGCAGGAAATATCTAAGACAAATAATACCATGGTCAATAATAGAGGAGACCGGAGCCCCCCCCCCCCCCCAAGGGAAAATCAGAGACTGATAATTAATGATGAGATATTAAAGTCCAACTGAAAACATCAGGCTATTATTCTCATTCATGTGGATAAAAATAGCATTCTGGTGAAGTGTTAAAAAATTATCTTAAGAAATATCTGTTTAATTTAGCCTATAATTGATCAACATTACCTTTCATTTCCATACATGTACCTCTCCTATTGTACTTTTTTCTATTTATCATGTATTTCACCTTTTGCACAAGCTGCGCCTTGAGCATTTGATTGTCAAGTGGATTAGGCGCCTTACAAATCTTATGTATTATTATTATTATTATTGTGGTAGTTTTCCTTCTTTTATAAGTCTATGACATCCTACCAAACTGCAAACAAAGCCTTAGATCCTGAGAAATGCACTAATGATGTTAAGGTTTAATTTATTAAAGGAATGAAGTAGTGGACTTTGTCATCTGGATAATAGGCAACACCCAAGCACGAATAAATCATCATCATGCCACGGATATGATCCACAGTCTTATCTGCCTCCATTACAGCCTAATTGTCCACTTGTAGAACCACAGGTTTGTAATGGAGGTGATTAAACATTAACTGCATTAAGAAGAATGAACCCCTTCTTACTTAAAGGCATTTTTAAATAATGATATAGTTTTACAAATCTGAGATGCATGGCCCTACGTGTTATCAGTGTCCATGATATGGTGTAATATTGAAGCCCTAAAAATATTGCGCTTCAAAATGATCACGAAGTGCCTAAAAAAGTAAAAATCTTGGAGTGAACATACCGGCACTCATTTTCCCCAATAGACTTTATTATTCTAAAAACTGCTGGGAAAACATATTTTTAAATTTCTAATTCCAATCATAAATATTTTGATAATCGGACAGGTGACTGAATTGTAAAAGTCATGGGATTCCTGACTGACCTAAAGGTTTATAATTATGATAGCAGCATGAGCTAAATCCGGGATTTTTTTAGAATCTGAGGCAAAGATACCCAATCCCTTTAATAAGCACATCACCTCATATAACTAGAGAACCATACGGTTGAATTGAATCGTACCACTTTAATAGAGAGATATAACCTACTGGAATATATGAGGACAATAAAATCTCAGTGCTATGCTTTCATGTGGAATGAAGGTCTACACAAAACACAAAACAAACACCATACTGGTACTTTTAATGTTTTTTTGTCTAACAAACAGCTGAGCCAAAAGCCATGCTTTAATATGAGTGTACATGTAGTACTGATATCTGTTTTTTTACAAAACATCATAGTAGACACCAGACAGGGGGGGGGGGGAGGGAATGATTCCATTAGAAGGCAAAGTCATTAGTATCATTATACTAAGCGCCAGAAGTGTCAAGCCTGACAGACATGAGCGCTATACAAGAACCCACTATTATTATTATTATTATTATTATAATGCCTTTCAAGCTGAAATGTACTATCAATATATGAGTTTGGATACCACTCACCTATGTACTTTACAGATTTATTATCAAATTGTAACATATGTATAACCACATTACGTTATATCTTCAAGCACAAAGCAAATGAGACCTGTGATACCACATGTTTACATTTTCAAAAATTTAAAAACCTTAGCATTACCATTCTTATTTGAAATATGACTACAATTCTATGCTGTACATGAAGGAATTTTTTCGCAATTTTCCCTATTTCCATCATAATAGCTTAACAGGCTAAAAGCAAATTTATATCAATAAACTTTATTCTGTCCATAATCTTAACTATGTAGTAAATTAAATTAATCTACTTAATTTAATGTAGGAAGAGTTACTGGTTCTTCTTTAAAGGGGTATCACAAAACTCAATTCCATAACAGCAAGATCCTTTAATACAACTTCATAAAGGAGAGCAATCCAATTAATCGTATTAATAGGATGATTCAAAGCTCAGCTTGAAGGGACAACTGAGACAAGCAATGACAAATACTAAATTGAATTTAGAATTTTAATCAAATTACAATGCTTTCTCTGCCTTGGCATTTTGAAAATAACAATCGCTAGAAGATATTTATGGAGTACATGGAGGTTGATACACCCTATACAAGTATGACATCAACGGCATGGCATGCCCAATTTGGATCTACATAGCTACACAAACATGTAGCCCATCTAAATGAATAGCTAACCATTATCAAAACAAAAGAGCACAGATTCTACAAAGGTTGCCAAGTACATGAATTCAATCAAAGCTGATATGATTAGCAATCAAAGAAAACTCAAAATGGATTTATTCAACAAGAAACACCTGATGTGTATACACTAAATGATAGCGTTACATTGTACAATGAATTCAGCTACACTATTTACAAAATGGAAAATAAATCCTCAGTTCTGAATTCAATCAATTTATCCTTGAAGTGACACTTGATGTACACTGTTTATTATATAACATGCCATGGTTCAGGAGTACCCGAATTTATTTCAGTAACAATTTTGATCTACCGTATACATGGATTTGTCAGAGTCTTGATTTCTCTTTAAAGCTAATAATCATGAGCTCTGGCTGATATGGGCATCGTATGACAAAACATGGCTATAATTAATTTTGGATGTTTATACTGCAGTTGATTGATTGATTGAACCGGTAAAATCAAAACAACCTCACAAAAACTTGCTGGAAATCATCTTCAATAAAAACCACAACTCTCATTTGCACATAGTGACCTGTGTAAGGCACATGCCTACTTACCTTGATTTCCTTATCTTTCTATGCTCATTGCTCAGCTCCTATACATTTTCTTTCTAAATCGCTTGGCACATGTCATTTAATTGTAAACTTGAACATTCAGTTTAACTTTTGGTGGATTCTTTAAGAATTTATTTTCTATCATTACCAGAAACAAAGCGTAACTTAAAGCCCCTCTGCACTAGTTTTACGTGGAGGGATTAGACATCCCTGCAAGGTCATGATTATCTCATCAAATCAGGTCTCAATTAGCATAAGAAAAAGGGCATCATGGGGGAACAACGGGTACCGCTTTAATAGGCATTGTTGGCTGTATAGATGGCGCAGGTAGCTATAAGTAGTGCAGTGGGGCTTTAAAGGGTCAAATGGTTGTTATATGGTGGGTAAAATCAGTAATTATTCCCTGACACCTTGTATCGCATCCTACTATGATGCAGTGCAATCATAAAAGTAAGATAAGTCTGCATGCCTACCTGATTTAATTCCACATTATCATAAGTGTATCGTCCTGGAGATAAAGACCATCTACAGAAGTCCCCTTTCCAGCCTCTATCTATTGCACCACACCCGATACCACCGACCGGTACACCTGTACGAGTACAGATAAACAAATAGGGAAATAGATAGAAATATGGACACAGTGACAGATAGAACAAGGGTAAAAAAGAGACAGAAGTAATTAAACATATTAGAGAAATAAAGACAGATGAAAACACGTGGGCAGACCAATAAAGAGAGCATATTGATAAAGACAGAAAGATATTACAGACATATAGAAAACATAGGAAAAAGCGAAGTAGATAAAAAAGGAGGGAAGGAAATAATTTACTACATATTTACATGTACATGAATTCTACTGAAAGCCAAACAATTAACATACAATATCAAGAATTCCAAAAAGGAAATAGAATAGTGCAAATATCTCTGATATCCAATCTTTTCCAATGTCATATTTAGTTGGACTACACATGTATGAATAAGAACATACATAAACTAAATACTGATTACAATTATACATTGCTCTATGACCCCCAAATTGCCAGTTATCAATGTCAATATCAGAACTCTGGTATTGTGTTTAAGAATAATCATAGTATACTAATATCAGTCCATACTTCAGCACATGTACTTCAGATTTTCAAACCTACTTGCACAATGCACATATACTTGTAATAGATATCCTCATCATATCATCATATCAAAATAGCAAATGAATTTGTAGAAAGATCTCTGAAAGAAAACACAGTGCTACCGCTTACCATATACAGGTTTGAATTTCATGGGATGTAACACATCAATGAAAGGCCTCTTTCCTCCGCGCCACATCTTCAAGTGCATTTGGGCGTATCTGAAATTAATGGAATTCAATTGATTTATGCCTCACAGAAACAATGATGGGGAAAGAGCTTGAAAGAACTGACACAAAATAAATTGATGTAGAAATAATAATGTACATTTTTAGCAATTAACGTTCCAAAAAGTATTACATGTATATCGCTAGATTGAAATTTTCAGAGAGCAGTTACTCCTCTGACAGACACTGAAATAGCATATAATTGATAATATTGTAATTTATGGCTTACAGTTACAAGCTTTCTGTTGATATAAATAATTCATCTACTTCAATTTGCACTTCCGACAGGGTCTTTAATAATAAATCTGCTCGTTTACCTGACAGATGGTAGAACAAAGCTTTTGATCTGATTCGGTCTGACCATGGTCAGCGGCCGCCATTTCTCACTGAATTTATGATTAAGCTGGACAGTCCAGCAGTACTGAGGGATGCCAAATTGAGCCAGGTTATCGTTCTTTCCAGCGTTCCTCGAATTCAAACTGTCCCCGTGCTGGGCTGAATTGTTACTGGCTATGTTCAGGTGGTCTACTTCACATTCGATGCCATTGAGCTCCGAGCCCTGGTACTTGTTTTCCTCGCTTTTCTCCTCAACTTGGTCCTCGATTTGGTCCTCAATTTGGTCCTCGTCCATTTCTGAGTAGTCCTTGTCTGCTGCGACATCATCGTTGGCAGCAGCCATTTTGCAAAGTTGTCAGCCCAATTACCAGGAGAGGAAGGAGAAGAGGAAATTCAGTGACGCTCTTCCTTTATCTGTGTTTCACTCACACCATTAAAGATAACATCGTACACCTTTGTCAACTTGTAATCATGTATGCACAGAGAACCATCAATGTGCTCCAAGCGCGTGTATGTGCTGTGCTGGTTCGTTAGTCAGCCATTATCCTGCTCTTTCCAATGTTCAAGTATGTGTACTCAACAGCATGTCTATAAAGAAAAGAAATATAAAAACAAAACATCTTCAACAATATGTAAGGACTGAATCTCTTGCGCTACAAATACAATTTTCAATCATATTACAGTATACATGTACAGTTAATAACTTAATTATTCATACCCTTGTAAATTTGATGTTTTTGTGTTTTTCGTAACTCAAGAATGATCGAGGCCAGGTTGACATTTTCATCCTAAATCACTTAGGCCTACATGTTTATCTAGTTGCAGCAAAATGCTATCTTGCATTTTCCACTCAAATAAAAAGAAGTATAAGCTACAAGTATTAGATATTATGCAGTCCTAAGTCCTCAACTATAATCCTCCTAAAGAATTACTCACATGAGATAGCAAACAAACATTTAAGTGTGAAGTTCACAAACTGCATGCATCATAACACACTTCAAATAGTCTGATATGGTCATCGTAATCTTCACCTGCACGAATGTATATCCGTTGAACATAGATCAGAATAATGCAGCTTGAAGAAGAGGAAAAAATGGATTCATGTACATGAATACCACACCTACTCTTCAAATCCTTCAAAGGTGAATTCCTTGTAGCAGAAGTAGCTGATTATTCTGAAGCAATACAGCACATGGACACATCAATGAGCATCTACATGTATCTAGTTACTCAATCCTGGTGGAGACTGGAATATGTTCTACTCACTCACTCATCAGCTAGCGAGATACTGATTTTGCACTTTGATAATAGCAAGATCTTTTAGTCAATGTGTAACTAGCTGGGTGGATCCCATTGTGCTCATGATAGAGTTGATAACTTAATGATAACGAGGCTATTGTGGAGACTCATAAAACAGGCTGTTTCATCACGCTTTGCGTTTGCATAAGAAGTGCCTGAAGAAGGCTACAAAGCAAAGCACACAGCTGAGGAAAGATAGACCAACATTTCTTTGTTTTGGTTTTTACTTGGCAAATCTGCGAAGAAGACCTCGTAAGAAGGCAACTTCTCATTAGATTAGACAGGGTGGAATATGATATCATACAGGAAATGACAAAAATTGACAATGGATTCATGGTTGCCACAATCTCATTTTTTTCTACTGCTCCTCTCTCCAGCAATCTCTAAATCTTTCTACTTCTCTCTTTCTCCTTCTCTCTTTCTCCATCTCTTTACTTTTGTGTCATTGTGACTCATATCTCCAAGTTCTCTCTCTCTCTCTCTCTCTCTCTCCTTCTCTCTATCTCTCTCTCTCTCTCTCTCTCTCTCCTCCGTTCTCTCTTGATGTTACAAGAATCCATGCTTTCAGCTATCTTTACTTCCTTATAAATTCCTTGTTTTTCTTATGTTCTTAATCTACCTCTCTCCTCCTCCTCCTCCTTCTCCTTTGTCTATTTCTCTTTACTTCGACTAATCATGTTCAAGTGCCAGACAACATTACAAATTTAATGTAGGGGATAAGGACCATCATGTTAGACAAATGACACTGCTTCCCCAGGATTCTTACTCCATAAATCTGTGTCTACTCAACAGGCTCAGCACATGATGGCATTGTTTATTATAAAGCAATACAAGTCCACCTCCCTATCTCTCCCTCCCTCTCTCTCTCTCTTTATTTCTCTCTACTTTCCTCTCTCTCTCTCCCCCCTCCCTCCCCTCGCTCCCTCTCGCTCTCCCTCCCTCTCCCTCTCGCTCCCTCCCTCCCCCTCCCTCTCCCTCCCTCCATCCCTTTTGCTCTTTCTCTCCCTCTCGCTCTCTCTTAATCTCTTTCTGTACATGTTTCTATGATAATTCTACACACACTCTCTCCCTGTAATTGCAAATCAAAATCCAAAAAAATCAAAAAATACTTCTAAATTCTTGATCTTTTTTAAGAGATCAAACAGTCATTGTGAATGACAAGATAACAAAATCTATCTTTTCAAAGAAATTATAACAAAAATTTATGAATAAAAACACATCTGTTCAAAATTTAAACATTCAAAATTATGCATACCTTACTCTTGAGTTCTGACTAGCCATTAAAATACAATAACTCCTAACAGTCAATGCATGTTAATTAAGTTGCTGTATGCTTATGAAAACAACCATGAATTGGTCTATTGAGAGCATAGTTAATGAGCAACCAGTTTGGAAGCTTGGTGCACTCTACAGGGATTTAAAGACCTATTCAGAAGCATGCTACACAATGGCTATATTTGGCACTTACATAATTTACAACAAACATGCCTATGTTTACAATGGAGACACAATAGGTGGATATTGATGCATGAACAAGTACATGGATAAACAGTTAAAAACTGAATGAATCGCACCTACTGTAAATTTGATTGTTTTTGTGTTTTTCGCAACTCAAGAATGAAAGGTGGAATGGTTGAATTAAGGCCTGTGTTAGATACTTTTAGATGTAAGCTTTAATAATAATATGTCACATTCTTATAAGGAACACAAATCGAGACAAATCATTTTTTTAACATACTTAACAAATAATGAAATAATTGGTAAGGGTATGAATTAATTTGGAATAGTTTGCCAGATGACATAAAACAGTGCAATACATTGAAACGCTTCAAATATGTATAAGGGTTATTTAAGCGGAACAAAATGAAATAGACATTTATTATGTACACTGTAGAATGTAAAATTCAAGTTGTAACTTCCTTCTTCTTATCTTCTCTCTCATCTTATCTACCTGTAACTGCCTTTACCTTATGTTATCTTTATCTTTCCTCTGTCCTCTGTGTTTTTTATATAAAATAAGTTTGTATCTTGTTTATGCTAAGTATTTATTTGGGGATCATTCTCATCAAGCCAATTTTGGCTTTCATGATTCCCCACTTCCTTTTATCTTATATTGATAATGAACAAACATGTACCTTTATATACTTTTGATGTTTTTTAAAAGAGATTGAATTAAATAAATGAAATGAAATGAAATTAATTAGATGTTAATTGTATATACATGTATGCGTACATGTACCGTACATCATTTTTAAGCCAGTAGAGTACACTGAAACAGACAATTGTCTTGCAGCACTCAACAAATTCCAATGTTTTCATGTAACTTAAAGAAAAAGAATACAAGATTTTGTTATCGTTTGAAGAAACTGAATACAAGATTCATGTCATCCAATAAGAATGTTTCTTTGAATGCAATTGATAAATTTCCATCTAAGAAAACCTGTTCAATGTGGCAAACAGATCTATGTACAGTGTATATCATGGCCTTTTAAAGGTGTAATTAAACATACTGATTTTATGAGTCTAGAAGTATGTATTTATATTTTTCTCTTCAAATTCTGTAAGGCACTCTCGTTCTTATGAAATGTAGCCTTAGAGAAGTTAAATCTGATTTTGCTTTACTACAATCAAAATCTACATCTCAGAGACAGAAAACCTTAAAATATGTACATGTAATAGTGAACATTGCAACTTCATGGAAGTACTATAAACTACAGGTTCATTGGTATTATTGTGATTGCACTGTTTATATTTATGGTGCATGTATGACTGGAACAAAAATTAGGTGTTAAACGTAAGCAAAAATGTTTCAATTTTTAGTACAGAGCAAATAGGAGAGGATCTTGCAAGTTACGTCACATAGTTGCCAATATGTGTTTGATTGATCAAAACTTCAAAGATTCATAACTTTCTTAGTTTTAATTGGATTTCGCTCACCTGTTCCTCTCATTTTTCTACTTCTATTGAAACCTACTCAATATCAGGGTGGACTTTCCCTTTAAAGGGATCATTTAACAATGTTAAATCTGAGATAAACGACCCTACGTGTTATCAGTGTCTGTGATATGGTGAAAAATTGAAGCCCTAAAAAAATTGCGCTTCAAAATGATCAAGAAGTGCCTCAAAAAAGTAAAAATCTTTGAGTGACCGGTTTTACCATACTCGTTTTCCCCAATAGACTGTAGTGTTATGAAAACCGTCAGGCGAACGGTTTTCAAAATTTGTAATTCCAATCATAAATATCTTGATAATCAGACAGGCGATCGGCTTGTAAAAGTCATGGGGTTCCTGACCGACCTAAAGGTTTATAATTATCATTGCATCATGAGCTAAATTCAGAATTTTGTTTCAGAATCGGAGACAAAGTTACCGGATCCCTTTAAACACAACCTTAAACCACCTCATTATTATTTTTTTTTCTTGAACTGAAAAATGGCCTAGACTATCCTACAGAAACTTCAATTTGTAATTTCCCAGAAAGAGCCTCCACTTATTTTCCTGTACAAATTCTAGACAAATGTTGATAGAGCAACAGAATGCTTTGCAATGCAATCTTTTCTATCACATGATAAAGTTAAATACAGAAATATTATATTATTTGTTTTGTTGCATTATGTCATTCATTACCCTAAATTCCTGTAATTTCCAAGAAAAAACCTTGACTTTTTTTCCTGTACACATTCTAGACAAATGTTGAAAGAGCCAACAGAATGCTTTGCCATGCAATGTACAGTAGTAAATATTATATTATTTGTTTTGTTACATTAAGTCATACACACACTCGTTATGACTCATAAAACTACCCTATAAATGTAGTAGATCCAGTCAAGGTTAGTGATCAAAATTGTGCGCATGATTCTATCTCTACATGTCCCATTTTTCAGATAAATTGGTATGCTTCGAGGCTTAGACCCCAATCTCATTGACTTTTGCATGCCTTGCAACAGAAAATCAGTAACCATAAGGCTCAAAATCAGTAATTTGGGGAATAAATCAGTAATTTCCTATGCGGCGCCATGAATCTTAAAAGAATGGCAAGCGGACGCATGCGCGCATGATTATCTGAAATTTGTTGTGATTTTACTCCCACAAAGTTGCTAAATATTGATTTTCAGTTCATCACAACACATAAGTTTTCAATGAAAAATTGGTTTCTATTAAGAGAATACTTGATAATTTTCCATCTTTCTCATGCAGCGAGTGCTGGATGGCCACCATACTGTACAGCACTTGCTACGATAGATCCCTATGCGCAAAAAAAAAAAAAAAAAAAAAAAAAAAATCTGTAATTTTTAGACAACATTCCGTATTGCCGTAATGGTCGTTAATTTCCGTACCAATTACGGGAAATCCGTACTAGTTGGCAGCTCTTGTATACATGGTTGATTTAGGACGCATAACAGGTATAATATTTTTGGGGCTGGTATGGTGTTATTCATGCGATAAGGTTAAACCAATATAGACAGAGTTACTGGATTACCGGTATGGATAATGAACACCAACCAATAGCTTCTCTATTTATGTAAACACATTGTATGAAATGTATTACTGTATTGCGGTTGGTAAATGAAATCAACAAATCGACAACAATAAAAAAAAAAAACATTATACACCTGCACGATGCTCATGATTGTGCACTGACAACCATGAAACTCAACAAGTCACTTTTCAAGTAAATCCAAACAAAACAGCACTTGCAAGTCTTGCACTTTACAGCAAAATAAATTATTTTGCCACAGTCATACACTTGCAGAAGGTGATTCTAATGGCTGGAAATAATGCATGGACAAGATACCTTATAAAAACATTTCTTTTTGGTTATCACATCCTGTTATTGAATGTTATATTTAGAGTAGATACAATTTTGCTACATGTAGGTCTAATATAATGTTCAGAATAGATCTATACTGATTATAAAAAAGATTTTAAGGGTAGAGCTATTCATCTCATTGACTTTACCTCTCACATTTCATCTCAGATGGAGTAAATCTAAGAAAACATCCCAAAAGTCTGTATCTACAATATATGTGGGTCTACAGTAGGTCTCAATCTACACTCTCTGTCAGGAAATTCAAAATTGTGATTGATTAAACTTTATCGCAACTTGTGATTACAAAGACAACTAGAACAATCAGCTCTGTTCTAAATCCCCAGGGGGGTGTTTCAAAAAGATTCTAAGTTGAACTTATCTCTAAGTTATACCCCCTTCACATTCACGGATCTTTCACGGATCCTTACGATTTGGTCACTTTTACGATCGATTTAAGAGTTGTTATGAGTTAATAACGAGCTATTTATTTACTGTTTATTACGATTTGTTACGGCAAAATTCCATGTCTTGTTACGAGTTGTCACAGATAAATACGAGCAACTAACGTGTAGTTACGACCTGTTTACGTGTTGTTAGGAATAGTTACGAGTTTGTTACGAGTTTTTACAAGTCCTTAGTTCCTTACGATTTTTAACCAAATAATAACAACTGAAAATGAAGTGTTCGAATTTGCAGCTTTTATACCTTTTCCCAAATCGTAAACAATTCATAAGAATACGTAAAGTATACGCATCTATTCGTAAAGTACTCGTAATTATACGTATAGGGCTCGTTATAACCCGTAATGATCCGTAAAGCCATCGTAACAGGACCTGAGTGAATTCCTAAACAACACGTAGGCACTCGTAATAATCCGTAAAAAACGCAAACAAATCATAAACTAAACCTAACAAATCGTTAACAAAATTTCTTACGAGTCATTTACAGATTCTTGCGAGCAGTTTATGGATAGTTACGTGTTGTTGCGAGCGGTTTACGATACTTACGGATTGTTACAAGCTATTTACGGAAAAATAAATCAGTGGGCAATCATAAGAAGATTTTGACATGTCAAAAAAAATGCCTCTCCTTTCACGGACCCTTACGAGTGTCTGCGAGTTGTGACGAGTTATTTACGTATACCAGCAAGTTACTTACGGATGCTTGCGATTGACTACGAGTTGTCGATCCGTAAGGACTCGTAAGGAAAATCTGTGTATGTGAAGGGGGTATTAGACTTAACAATTATGGAAAGCTTTTAGCATCATTGAAAAATATTTTGTAAAAGTTATTTTAAAAGACATAAAATGTTTCTTCAAATCCTTCATGTTTTCTATTATCATGTTCTTGATGTGGAATTTATAAAAAGTCTAAAATACTTGAATTTTTGCTACAAATGGCTCTCCATAATTCTTAAGTCCAACTTAGAATTAAGTTCGACTTAGGATCTTTGTGAAACACCCCCCAGATAGAACATGTAAATCTAGAGTAAAGAAGGGTTCTTGGGGGGCCACTTAAATAAAAATCAAATTTTTAGGACTATTCTTCCAGAATTTTTTTCAAATCTTAAAGGGATTGGGTAACTTTGTCTCAGATTCTGAAACAAAATTCTGAATTTAGCTCTTGCTGCAATGATAATTATAAACCTTTAGGTCAGTCAGGAACCCCATGACTTTTACAAGCCGATCGCCGGTCTGATTATCAAGATATTTATGATTGGAAATCAAAATCAAATTTTGCGTTTTCCTAACGGTTTTCATAACAGTACAGTTTAACGGGGGAAACATGTATGGTAAAACCTGTAGTGGTTCAGCCTTAGCCACTACGGCTCTGGCGGCATATGCGCGTAAGTCCCGCATTAGGCGACACCCGCGGTAGTTTCCGCGGGCGTGTTTATTACTGGGAACATCAGATCGAACCGGAGACTGCACGCGACAAGTACATACATTGTTGATTGCTCGTCTCTTCTGTCTCTTCTGTCTACTATACTTCTAGCGACGGTGGAGCTCCACTCAACGAGCAACACTTCAAGTGCTTCTTGAGACAGACTTCAAGCAGTATAGTATCCAGCCTATGGTAGGATAAAACCGTATTATAGTCGGTCACACAAAGATTTTTACTTAATTGAGGCACTTCTTGATCATTTTGAAGCGCAATTTTTTAAGGCTTCAATATTACACCATATCACAGACACTGATAACACGTACATGTAGGGCCGTGCATCTCAGATATCACATTGTTAAATGATGCCTTTAATAAAATCATGGAAGTACATTTTGTTACTATTTCATAAAACTTAAAGCCCCACGGCACTACTTATAGCTATTTGCACCCTCCATATAGCTAACAATGCCTAATCGGTGCTTGTTGATCCCCCATGATCCTCTTTTTCTTATGTTAAATTAGAGCTGATTTGATGAGATAACCACCTGTCAGTGACCTTGCAGGGAGGTCTAATCCCCTATGGCCAAACTAGTGCAGAAGGGCTTAAAGGAAACCCTCCCCCCCCCCCAAAAAAAAAAAAAAAATAGGATTGCCATGGCAATATTAATTTTAATTTTCCAAATCTTGCTGACCATTTTTGGCATTGAGGCCTTGGTTTTTGGCCCCATTGTACAAAGTTAATGAGCTAACAATGTGCGATTTACATTACAAAAACGCAATGTTGGTTCAGCTGGAAATGCAAATACAAGTACATGTACTTGATGTAGTCTTGTAAGTTGTAGTGTACACACAAAATAGCTGTTTTGGTGTTGCCAATTTGATACTTATGTCACAATAATAGCGATTTGTTTAGTGTTTTAAGGCACATAACAGAGTTGGCTGAATTTAGCAAACACCCTGCATGTGCGCCTTTGTACACTAATCGCTATTTAATATTGTACGTATTAAATTGGCAAAATCAACATCGCAACACACGTGGAGGCTACTGGGAGGCAAGTGGAAGGTAAGCAAATCGCTATCACTCCGATACCAAATTTTCACATTTTTGGTTAAGCTCTCGACGGATTTCAAAGAGCTTCGTATGAGTAAAAAGAAGATTTCACTTAATCACTAGGCAATGCAATGTGTGATCTGGTGATTACCGACGCATTTTAACTTTGTTTACATCACTCTTCCCGCATGCCGCAGGGATATGGCCAGGGTATGGCTAGGTGATATCAATATCATATTTCATATGCATCTAGCTTGCTTGTTTAGTGATGTACTCCTCATGAGATATAGCCCTAAAACAAACGGACCAGAAATGCAGATTCCACAGCCTGCAGCCAGGCCATGTAGACCCGCGTTGTTCTCGACGACTGCGCCTGCAGCTGCGGCTTGATTTAGGAGCGGAATCAAGCTCTGTTGCAGGGGCTTTATTAAAAACGACTTGGAAGACGAAACTTGTAAGGGAAAATACTCGATCTCAGTATAAACATACTCAATTCCATCAATTTCGTTTTAATGACAGTACAATCCACAACAACAAACAAACATATCACAAATATACAATAAATGAAATAATAGCATTCAACTGAATAAAACGAAATAATCTTGCCTCGGTCCGTCCGCCTACTTCCGATGCTGAAGAAAACTATGGTGTCTCAAAGAAAAAAAGAGATAAATGTACTGCATAAAGCAAGGACAGACAGAGCGTAATGTTTACATTCTTCCGCATACACTTCACAGAATGAAAACAAACACACACACAGACACACACCGCACACAATGAAACCACATAAAGAGGAAGAAAAAAAAAGGACTAATAATTTACAAGAAATAAACAATTAATGAAACACTGAAGGAGAGAGAGAGAGAGATTAAGGGGGCGGTGCCGTGGTGGTGGTGTGTGGGTGCATATGCCAATATTAATTATTAGGGAAATTAGCATAGTTTCACAAGGGCGCATAACCTAATAGTCCAAGACCGTTTAAAAGGGGTGGGGGGGGGGGGAGTTATTACTAACTTGGGGCAGAGAAGCTAGGCCCAGGGGTTTCGGCTCCCCTGGCGAGATTTTTTTTTTTTTTTTTTAAGTTCCGATATTCGGGAAACCACTACTATGTATAAAAGTGCTCTATACTTTTTACTTTTGTTTTCCTAGGGGACCGGGGGCGCAATTTTAGTGTTTGCTCCGGTTCTCAATCTGGATCAAGGGACTGAACAATATGGCAAGCCTAAAAGTCAAGAAATAGGGGGCAGATCGAAGAGAAGCACATCACCGTTGTAAGGGGGGGGGGGGCGGGGCAGATTGAAGTGGGACACGAATCATGAAGTCGGGACTTTTTACTCTGTATCTAAGTTGTAACTATACATGTTTCTTGTAGCTAGCCTCACCATTTTAATATAGGGTATATACTACATATTGGCATATAATTAAGACACTCCCTACCTTCTGTCGTTTGTATGCATTTAATCATTAAAATAAAGGATAAGTGAATCACTTGATCTCAGGTTGAGCTGAAATAGTACTATAATGGATAAAGAGGGCGGGTCAGGGAGAAGTGGGACAATAATCTAAAAATGTTAAAATCACCATTGTGATTCTCCCAAATAATTACTGGAAATTAAGTCACTTAAACAGTCACTTGTAAATCTGGCCAAACGATGTAGGCATATCTATACCCGTTGCAAAAATAGTGGATACTAACTTATTAACGATTTTGTGAGTTTTATTAATTTCAACATTTTGTACACAATAACACCGATTTGGGGGGTAACATTTTATACAACTGTGTTTGGTATACACATATAAGTCTTTTTAAAGTATTCTGAACAGTCTGTAACAGGAATATTATGATTTGCAAGTTCGTTCGTTCGTTCGTGTCTCCTTAGATAAAGATTAATGTATCTTGATCCGGGATCTTGATCTTACGAAGATCAAGATAGGAGATGCGTTAATGGATTATGACTGGTTAAATTTTACATTCCTAACATACACAGAATGTAAATGGGATTGAATAGGACTGAATGTCCAACATTAACCAAATACGCCCATATTATTTTTTTAGTATGCGTCACAACAAAATATTATTGCCTGAGTTTGGTCATACATTTAACTATTATAATTGTGTTTATAAGTTTATATTATTTATATTATATCTGATTTTGTCATCATTGTATACGATATGTATTTCTGTTAATTCATGCATTATTAAATCTTTAGATTAATCATGTAATTTATTATATAATTTATTGTTGTAAAGCGCATAGAGAATTTATTATTATGCGCTATATAAAATGACTGTATTATTATTATTATACAGACCTCTCTATAGTATGCAGGTTGTTTAGAACAGCTATAAGTTCAACTTGGTAAAACCTTTGAATGTGAACGCCGAATACAGGGGGAAAAGTGGTTTAAAAAAAGAAGTGATAACCAACCCTACATTAAAAAATCGACCTACAGCTGTCGGAATAGCTGTACGGATGTTTAAATTAAACAAAAGTTAATTACTTTTTGAGTTAGCCATTAGCTGCTCCACTTTCCTTTGTCCAGTTTACTCCGTTCTCCCTTGTCAGGATGTTTGTATACATTTACAAGCAAACACTGTAATATTGTGTAACATTGATTTGATATGACTTTTTTAAAATTATGTCGTCTTTGGTATAATATACGCTCTCAATGTAGCATATAATACAATGAATCATTTAAGACTTAGGTTTCGACCCAAAGAAAAAAAGAAACAAAGAGAGAGGCAACTGCATGAGTCCCCCATCCCAGTGCCGACTGCATTGGCCCAACTAATCCTGCTAATTGACTTTGATTTCAGGACAAGAAGCAGTGAGGCAGTGAGGCACTTCGTGGCTCGAAAATCTTGATTGTATACTTATTAAATCAGAGCATCAAATATAACTGAGATCAATAGGTACCCGGTGTCAGAATAAATATACAAATAACTTGAAATAAGGAAATAATTAACTGAATGGAGCTCTGAATTCTCAAGTTCATTTGTCTTTGTTGACCAATAGCTAATTCTTCTCGGGATTGCAGACGCCAGTGGCGGATCCAGGGGGGGGGGGGGGGGGGGGGCCGGGGGGCCCCGGGCCCCCCCCCCCTTGAGAAAAAAATCATGTAAAATCACGTGATTTTTACCTTTTTTGGGGGTTGGGCCCCCCCCCCCCCCTGGCGCTCAAGGGGGGGGGGGGGGGGGGTGCAAATTGAAAAATTTTCGAGGACCAAAAAAAAAAAAAAAAAATGTGCTCACTACCCCCCCCCCCCCCCCCCCCCCCCCCCCCACTGAGCGACTTTTCGATCGGCGCGATTTTCAAATTTTCGGGAGCAAAAAAAAAAAAAAAAAAAAAAAATTGTGCTCACTACCCCCCCCCCCCCCCCCACCCCCCCCCCCCCCCCCCACTGAGCGACTTTTCGGCCGGCGCGATTTTCCAATTTTCGGGAGCAAACAAAAATGAAGAAAGTTGGGCCCCCTCCCCTAAGAAATCCTGGATCCGCGCCTGGCAGACGCAGCTATAGCTAGGCGATAGGTGTTTTTGGAAAGTCTTCTTATTTCTTTAAATACGATGGGGTGCTAGAGTTGAATGTGATAAACTTTTGTATTAGGTATTTTATTTGAAGCGCCAATAAATATTCTTTAATGTCCCGTGAGCGAGCCATGCCCCTCCGCCCCTCCGCCCTACCACCCCTCCGATCCCCGGCATTGAACGAGATGCTAGGACTTCGAACATTCTGAAATTACATTCTCGAGAAAAATATTTTAAAATCCCGAAATTTTCTGTCAAAAAAGATAGAGAAGAAAAAAAGGAGAAGCAGAACAAATCTAGATTGAGAAGCAATTTTTGTGTGATATTGCACAAGCCATTATGACGTAACTATCCAACATGTCTGCCTCCATAGGAAAATTGAGCCACCAGGTAAGTCGTGTTTGAAATGACAAATTCATGTCAATTTCACCATGATAGTATCAGATTTTGGTACTATGGTTACCAGCCTATTTATTTTGTATGTTTGCGCTTAAGTAGTTTTATAATGATGAATAATGTAGACTTAATAAGGGTCTAATAAAGTCTTCGAGTGTTTCCTCGCATGCAGGAAAGTGGAATTACACGTTGTCCCATGTATGTAAATTTGTGTAGGGGTTTTCGGTGGAGGTACACATGGCTTCGCGGTGGCGCGATCCCGCCCGACTGGGCGGGCGCGCTCGTACTTGTCGGGGTGGAGCTAACTGAAGGCTATGTGGAAGAAAAAATCTAGCGCTACTCCCTTTACAGCCTCACATTTCTTTCATCCTAACATAATTATTAGGATCTTATCAGTTGTAGAATATAAGAAAACCGTCGCTAGTGTAGTTCCGTATCCGTTTTTTTAGCAGTCTCATATCCATTCTGAGCAAAGGTAGGCAAATTCTAGACCGAAAGCTTCAGTCTCTATAATCGTCGGTTGTTCCACTGAGACTACGTCTGGCTCCACTAGACCTCGGTTATAGGGACTGAATGACTGCCTATGCCAGCCCGTGTTGAAGTTATCACGGCTAGATTTTAGCCGTTAGGCCCCTCCCACAAACATGACAAACTTGCCACGGCCGTATTGTTATGCCCCCAAAATCCCCCAAAATGTCATTTTACCTCGTTCATATCCATTTTTAAATTAGGCCTAGGCTATAATATATCGGTTCCACTTACTATCTTGATTGATATAATCCGTTTAATGGTCCCTTTTAAGGAAATTATGGGTCAAAATCGACATCCATGTTGAAAATCTTGCAAGCCCCCGTTAAACTCTCGCTGCCGTCAATCTTATCCCTTCTAGTCTACGCCGAAGGCAAAATGATTATGAAGGAAAAACTGTGCGCCATCTACACGTTCGTAATGGCGTTATCACAGTTTTTTCCTTCATAATCATTTTGCCTTCGGCGTAGACTAGAAGGGATAAGATTGACGGCAGCGAGAGTTTAACACGGCTTGCAAGATTTTCAACATGGATGTCGATTTTGACCCATAATTTCCTTAAAAGGGACCATTAAACGGATTATATCAATCAAGTTAGTAAGTGGAACCGATATATTATAGCCTAGGCCTAATTTAAAAATGGATATGAACGAGGTAAAATGACATTTTGGGGGATTTTGGGGGCATAACAATACGGCCGTGGCAAGTTTGTCATGTTTGTGGGAGGGGCCTAACGGCTAAAATCTAGCCGTGATAACTTCAACACGGGCTGGCATAGGCAGTCATTCAGTCCCTATAACCGAGGTCTAGTGGAGCCAGACGTAGTCTCAGTGGAACAACCGACGATTATAGAGACTGAAGCTTTCGGTCTAGGCAAATTCTAGACAGCAATAACCATCTGATTTGGGTCATTTCTTTAATAAAACTGACATTTGTTGTCATTCCCCAATACAGATGGCAACCCAGAGATCTCGTACCGTGGGGATGGCTATGTACATATTTTCGTCCACGACATTTTCTCCCCGATTTTCTTTATTTAGATCTAATTTTCTGATTTCTAAATCAGATGTAAATTAGGTCGGTATGTCATTTGTCCTAATTACAGTTATCAAAATTTGATAACTTAATATTAAATACGTAATTTACGGACTTACTTATATGAATTATCCAATTTGTATCTCAGATCCGCGAAGCAGTACGTTCATGCATTCGAAATATTACCCGGCGGCCGATATATTTCCGGGTCCACCTACCAAAACATAGCCAAATGGCCAATCAGAGCACTCGTTTCGTGGGAGTTCGTTGGTTAAGCTGGGCCGACTCGTAGCGTAGCTACGGTAGCTATTGGACGTTCGAAAAGAAAAAATGAATATTCATCAACTAAAACCAAGACGGATAATGTTGACGACGAGACTTTCTCGGATTAATCATTCATTTAGGATCTAAATGAGCAAGCTATCGTAAGTCAAATAAGCTATATATATGTTATTTTTAATTTGTGTTGTAATTGCAGCAGTTATGAGGATGTAAAGAGTGAAAATCTCGTTGCATATCTCATTCATCGCGGTCCGGTCGAACCGAACCATTTGTTCCGTACAGTGCCTCACAGAAAGAGGTCCCCAGACTTCAGTCTCTATAATCGGAGGTCTAGTGGAGCCAGACGTAGTCTCAGTGGAACAACCGACGATTAGAGAGACTGAAGCTTTCGGTCTAGGCAAATTCATGCAAAAAAAATATATTCAAAAAACTGACTTGAAAACACATCATACAATTAGTCTGAACCGAGTCAGGAGCAAATTTGAAGAAATTATATTTTTAAATGTTGTAAAACCAAAGATATAAGAAGAAAACTGACCAAGTATCTGTACTAAAAATCGTACATGTAAAATTGGTCTTATACATTCGACAGCTGAAAATGACGCGCACGGTTGCATTACGTGCGTTCTCGAATCCAAAATCATACCTCACACACACACTCTCGCCATACCGCGAATGGTCCGTCGTGGGGAGCTAGCCGGCTGAGAGTTTGCAGCGATACCAACGCAGCCGCGGAGCTCCGCAGAGCGCCATTTTAGCGGGACTCGGAAAGGTTCGCGGTGGGTAGGCAGCGGCCTAGCTTTTTGCCCAAACAACGCTAGATCGGCTGCTGGCAAAATGAAAATATATACGATCGAGAACATCGTCGGTTTCTTAACTTTTCAGTGAGATAATTCTGAATTCTAATTGAGACTATATAATAAATTAAATCGACAAAGAAACCTCAGTAGAACTCTTATAACTATACAAAAGCTCGTTTATTTCTTCATTTGACATTTTGTTTTCGACCATTTTTTCATGCGCGAGTCAATGGAAACTGTGTATTACCAAACTTTCAACACGCAAGGAACGGGGAACACTCGCGGACCTCGTAACAAATTTGTTGCAAAAAAAAATTTCAAGGGTGATTTTGAAGCAGTGTAGAATATTGGCGCTGCAATGCGCAGAAATATACTTGAAAGAAACTTAATAAATCATACCTTAATTTTCAGAAAATCGTATTTGTATTAGTGTACCTAGATGTGACTTGTTTATAACTCAGATTTTATGAAGATTTGTCGGGAAAAAATGTCATTTTTTTCCGTTTGGTGGTCATTTCTAGGCTAATATTTCAAAAGTTGCATCAGTAATGGGCCCGATGTTTCTCTTATCGTACTCGCATGTTATTTCTACATAGATTAAACATAGGATGGTTAAGGGTAAGACCAGATAACATTATAAAAAAGATATATCCTTCCACCCTCCCATATCCAAGTTTTGGGCTGATTATTGCCGACCCACCGCAGCAAGGCCATTCAGATTTTCGTACGAGCGCGAAGCGCCCTCTAGTGCCCCATGAATGTGCCTAGCAAAGGAATTTTAGCCCAATTTTTTACTAATTTTAATCATAATCATATATTGCATTTTCCACCGGAATTTGTATCACATCCGACATCGGGAAGCCTCCGTTTGAGGCTTCGATGTCGACGTCGTCGCTCAGTACCGTCTCCGCGCTATAGCTTTGCAACTCAAACTGAAGCTATCAGTCTAAAATTATCCAAGCTTCTAGTATAGTTTATGGTATCGTGCATGTGCGTAATACCATAAAGCATACGCGAAGTTTGCATAATTTTAGACTGATAGCTTCAGTTTGAGTTGCAGAGTTATAGCGCGGAGATCGACGGTACTGAGCGGCGACGTCGACATCGAAGCCCTAAACGGAGGCTTCCCGATGTCGGATGTGATCTAAATTCAGGTGGAAAATGCAATATATGATTATGATTAAAATTAGTATAAAAATTGGGCTAAAATTCCTTTGCTAAGAATTGATATTAAACTGCTAAAAAAAACGGATACGGAACTACACTAGCGCCGAAAACCTCTGCTATGGAAAATCTAGACCTAGTCTAGAGTAAAGGAGCCGGTTTTCGGCCACTTAAGACAAAATCCTATTTTTTGGACTCTTTAGTTCCTATTTATTATCATTTCTTGTTCAAATCATGAAGCAAATATTATTATTATTTAAACAAAAAAAGAATCCCAGAAAAAAATCACGAATTGCCATGACAATATTCATTTCAATTTTCACTGTTTCGGAGTTAGTTATCGGCATAGCGAACCAGTTTTCGGCCGCATGTACAAAGTCAATAGGAAGCGCTCGCGCGCGCCGTGCGTTTACGCGCTGATGTATAGCACAAGCGGGCGGAGCAGGTATCCCACGCCGGAGCTCCCGGGTGCTCGCCTGGCCGAAGACAGGCACAGCGGTGATAGGAAGTTGGAATCTGAATTAGACAGACATATCGTGTGTGCGTGGTGGGGTCCGGCTGCATTGATTTAATACATGCGATGAGATACTTTTGAGCTCGCGACTAACACAAAATCGGGCTCTAAATCTGAAAAATACTTGAAATAAAGCTCATTTTATGGCACCCATATTTCTTACATACACGCGTAAGAAACTCGATTTTTCAGATTTGGGTAGCGTGACCGCCGATTACATCGCTAAAATGTGATATTTTAGGATATATTTTCCATTGCAAATGTGGTTCTTCAGTGACTCTGGCATGGTATGATATGTGTGGGATATGTGATATGCTATTATGCGATGTATTTTAAAGGGATTTTACCATGCATCCAATGGATTCGGCCGAAAACTGGAGCTGGTCGTTTACTGGCTCCTTTACTCTATTCTTAAAAAGTTAGGTGTAGGCTACTAGAGGTCTACTCATCAATCCATCATCTAATCTGGTCATAATTAAAAGACAAAGTCAAAGAAGAAGATGCACCTAAATTGAATAATTATAATTTAAAAGATCTACATTTTGAGATGTAGAGACTAGAGAGATTATCGCTGCATTTCAACCACTTTAAGCCTTGCTTCTCCTGCTGATAGATAATAATTTCTTTGCATTTTCTATTTTTCTTTGAAGGTTCGTGTCGTTTCGAGATGTCGGAGATTGCAGCCCCTTCTTCGAACTTCAGCTTCTGTCTGCGAGAATGGAGATGGTAAAACATTCACAAATCAACAGCTAGATGTCAGGTTAACACAGGTATGGGTGAGCCAGTCACATAGATTGACTAAATCATGATGATAATGTGATTGTGGTTCACACTTCTTGTTTTTGATCCAGTTAAGGAATTTAAGTAAAGTTAAAGAAATCTGATTTTTATTTATTCATCATTGAACTCTAGTTATTTGTTTTAAAAGTTTTAAATTGTCAAATTAACCATAGTACATGTTGTTTGAAAAGAAAAAGAGTGAACCTTTGACAAGAAAGGCAATATATATATGATGATGAATGAGAGGATTGACTAATAGCTATTTAAAACTCTTTTTGCTCGGTTTACTTGCAATTTTTTGTCATTGATTGATTGTTATATTGATTGATACTGCACTTTTAAAAAACTTAAACATTTTTGTTGTATCTTGTGTTTTTCATGTATTGTAGGCCTATTTTGTTTTAAAAACTGTCAATACTACTGGGCCAGAAGGGATTAGACCACACAGCGAGGTCACTGACAGGTGGCTATCTCATTAACTCAGCTCTGAACTAACATAAGAAAAAGAGGATCATGGGGGACCAACAGGCACTGATTGGGGAAGTTTTCTATATAGAGGGAGCAAGTACATGTAGCTACAAGTAGGACAGTGGGGCTTTAAAGAATAATCTTTTGAAAGGTGTTTTATTTAATAAACTTTTCATTCTAAAATTCTAATCCAATATCCAGGCAAGATGTTATTCTCAGCAGTCTCAGAGGAAAGGCTTCATATCAGGTTTCATTGATAATATCAAGCAGGAAATAAACAAGAACAAAGAAATGAAGGTAAGATTGCCTTGACATTCTGGTAACATACGATTCCAACCGTCACCCTTGCCATATAGGAGGATACGTTGTTTTTAAATAACTACTTTAGAATAAAAAAAGTGGTTGGCAGGTTTGTGCCTGAGAATTGATCAGAAAAATCAGAATTTCCAGTTAACTTATACCTAACTTATACCTACCTCAATAATCAATTAAAAAAAAACTATATATGTAGATGCATAAATGTGAAGACAATTTCCTTTCCACAAGTCTCATATCTGCAAAATTATGAAATATTGTTAATATTATTGTTCTATAAGTTGCAATATCTTTTAGACTTGCCCTATTTTGAAATGACCATTTGGGCAACAATAAATAAAGAATATTATTTTATGAATCTGACCTTACTCCAATGTAATTGGACAGGCAGTATTAAACAACAGTTGCAGTTATTATCTTTCTTATTCATGTGAAGAGCAGTAAAGCTGTATGTTTTCTCTTTTACATGACAGGACAATATCAAGAAGTTTAGAGAGGAGGCAGAGAAACTTGAACAGTCGGATGCCCTCCAGGAAGCAAGGAAGAAATTTGTGAGTTTGAGTTATGTTTATGTTTGCCGATGGGCACATAGTACACTATTAAAGCCCCACTGCACTACTTATAACTACTTGCGCCTCCATGCATGGAGGTCTAATCCCTACTGGCCAAACTAGTGCAGATAATGTATTGAAGTACTGAGCCAGAGAACAGTACTGACCAAACTCACAGGAAAGGCATCTTATATTATATCCTTAGTACATATCTCTAGGTAGATTTGATTTTGAATGTAGAATCATCTATTTTGTTTGTAGTGATAATTCTGAAAAAAGTAAACACTTTTAGGATTTGTACCAGGGTTGGAATTTGACTAGTGTTAGAAAATTACCTCAGAGCATTGTCATACAATCCTAGTTTAAATTTTGACCGTTACAATATTTATTATTTAGGCATGTCTTTGAAAGTTTGTTTTTTGTCATCTTCATTACAGGAAAATCTGGAGAAGGAGACGGCTAAAGGGTCTGCTGCATTCAGACACACGTTTGATGACATCAAGGACAAAGTATCCAAGGTATGATTGACAGGCTGAAAGTGAACGACATGTAATTGTTACATGGACACAAGCCAAGAATATCAAAATACTGATATAATGCACCTTGATAGGCGCTACTTAGTACCATAGTCTAGTAGGCCTGTACATAAAGAGATGGTTTGTGTAGAAAATATTTAACTTTTTATTTATTTTGAGTTTTCATCAGGGGGGGAATACATGTAGGGGAGGGTAGAAAAGCAATCATAGAATAGTTCCACTGATCACAAGAGATGCAGTCAGGGCAAATAGATTTTGTTGGTCATCTTGACCCTTACATTGGATTGACTGATAGAAGATCCAACTATTTGGAAAAATGCTGCATCATTGTGATGACGTTTTATGTAGTTTGAGATAATGATTTTTAGACCAGGGACCCATTTCACAAAGCCTTTTTTTCAATGACAAATGAAGAAAGAAAAAAATCAGTGACAAATCTGATGATAACCAATCAGAAGCACAGATTTTACTAGCTTATAACAAAAACTGTCACTGATGACAAGTTTTGTGAAATGGGGCCCAGGACAAGGTATTTTGACTTCAGTTGTATTTTGGAGATGACATCAGTCATGGTCGGGGAAATATGAATATGGGGTGAATCAATGGATTTATTGTCAGTAGAGTTATGTATTATCCCCTCGTCGACGAAGTCGGAGGGGATATAGTAACGCTGCCGTCCGTCCGTAACAAATATGGTTTCCATTCAATAACTTTAGTAATGTTTGACAGATTTTAATGAAATTTGATATGAAGGTACATGGTATCAAAATACAGCTTAAGTTCGATTTCAGAGTATGTAGGTCAAAGGTCAAAGCTCATTAAATATGCAAAAATACCTAATTATATATGCGAAAATGTAGTTTTCGTTCAATAACGTAAGAAATGTTGTTGAGTATATACGTCAAAAGTCACAGCTCATTAGAATTGTAAAAATTGCTAATTAAAAATTGCTAATTATGTACACGTAAAATAGCTACTGTAATTATATATGCAAAAATGTGGTTTCCGTTTGATAACTTTAAGTAATATTGGGTGGAATTTTATAGAATTTCTGCTACACTTTGACTTGTTTTTTTTTCTGTACCAATATTATAATTTTATATTTACTTCGCCATATACAGGGAGTAGAAGAAGCACAGAAGCAGGAGTGGGTCAAGAAGGGAATGGATGACCTGTCCAAGACGGCTAAAGGTGCTGCCGAGAGGGTCAGCAAGTCAGGAGAGGATATCAGTAAAAGCGCTGCCTTCAAGACCATCTCAGAGGTATGACATCTTCCTTCTACTGTAGTGTTCCTGGGGGGTGTTACACAAAGACTTAGATCGGCTTTAAGTTGGACTTAACTATGGAAGGCCATTCGTGCCACGGTTTGCTCTCACCGTTTACTGGCATTGGTCTCTCAAGGGACGTACAAATCATGGCCACAAATCTTCAGAATTTATATTTGTTGATAATTCATTATTGAAGGAAGAAATGTTATCTAAAGATCATAATGGTGGGAGCAACCAGTGGCATGAATGGCCTGCCATAGATAAGTCCAACTTAAATTTGATCTTAATCTTTGTGAAACACCCTCAGGTCTCATTTCATTTTTCGTTGGGGGGGGGGGGGGGTGGAGGAGGAGGGAGAGGGTAAAGTAGAATACACCTCCATGAGGTCCTGAATAGCTAGCAGTTATTTTGCTCAGAATACAAAGAATTAGCTGATGACATTATTATTATATGTGTCCCCTTTAGTCAGCCATACTCTTCTTTGATTGGAGAGCAGAAGACATGGCCTTTAGATTTTACTATTAAATTAGTGTTGAAGTACGTTATACATTTTTATGCCTCTTTCACCAAAGGAAAGGTGGTGTCAGAAGAATTATGTTTTCCTGTTGTCTGTCCATCCCATTTTTCGTTACCACGATAACTCAAAACTCATTGAGAGGGTTTAAATCAATCTTGTATAAAGTATAATGAGCATGGAGGTCAAAGGTGAAAGATCACAGGGTCAAGAAAGAGTTTAAATTCACAGAAAATATCTTATTGCTGTGATAACTTACCCAAAGTTGAAACACAGATTAAATGCAAAGTTTGGGTTTGTGAGGTCAGATGTTAAAGGTCACTGGATCATTCATCAATGAACATACTGGTACACACATACAGACAGAGGCATACTAGAGACGCAGTGGTATGTGTCACAGAAAAACGACAATCAAGCTTACTGGTTTTAGGTCTCGGCTCAAAGAGAACTTTATTCACCTCTTTCATGGTGTACCTGAATTCCAAACACCAAAGGAAAATCTCACCTCGTCAGGTGACAGCATGCATCTCTATTTTGAGTTAATGCCCTTCTGGTTCTCAGCAGGTGATATGATATGGTCCAATCTGATTTTTTTTATCCCACAGAGTGTTAAGGCAGTGAAGGAGGAGATAGATGAGAGCACCACATCAAGAGCAAGACCATACAGGGCCCCAAGTAAGTGATAATTCTAGCTCATTTAATGACTAACCGTTATAACAATTTGGTTGCTTTCTTCGCGTCGCTGCACAGCTTGCTTGTGTGCCACACATGCAATTTTTCACAAAACAGTAGGCACCAATAGGCGGAATGATTGCTTTGTGCAACAAAACGGCTCTGCAATATTCCCCTTTTTCGTTGTTTATCAGCCTTGTGAATACACTTTTTAACGCTGGTATAGATGACTCTTGCACTGGAAACAGTTAAATATGGTAGCCTTAAAGAGTTAACTTTGATGAGTATCCTTTTTCAATATAACCTGGTACCTTAAAGGTAGAAGATTGCATTCTGGTTTTAAGATATTGAATGGTTTGGATACCCCCCCCCCCCTCCCCCAACTGATACTGATTGCTGGATTTTGATTTTGTGAAACAGTTAAAAGGGACTTGTATTTCAAAAATGTATGTCTTCAAAGTGGAACATGTGTAGATGTTTTTTGAACTATTCAAAAACTATACTCATTCACGTGCTTCAAAGCATCTGGTAGTTACTATTTTTGGTGAACTTTAGTGCGATAATTTATTGATCTGCTCACCAAGTTAAGACTTTTCACAACGAATCTCTTTTTCTATTGATCTCAGCTCGGTTACGGAAAAGAACGGAAGGTTTAAATACAGAAGAAGGGGAGGCAAAGACCTTCGAAGCCAATGAGTAAGTTCGATTGATTGCTATATATCTTGATCTTCTTTTGGATGAATTGAATGTATTTTAGTTACGAGGGTAATTGACTAAAATTGAAATGTGCCCTTCTTGTTTTGATGAAGGAGATACATCTGTGATGTAAATAAAAGAGGAAAGGTATTGAACTTTCCTGTTGAGTTATTATCTGGTAGACAGCATTTGTTGATAATTTGTTGTTTTCGATTATTGCATGTACATTGACTACTTTCTTAACACACAATTTCCTGAATCAAACACATAAGGTGGCAGATTTACAACATAGTTCTGATACCTCGCTATGGCACTGCCATAAAGAGCAATGCAGTCTTATTTATTAAAGGAGATTAGAGAGAGATGATGTGCATGTATCATCTCCCCCTAATACACTACTACAGTCAAACCTGTCTATAGCAACCACCCAAGTGAAACACAAAAATTGGTCTTTGAAAACAGGTTCCTTTAGTACGTATTTCAATGAGAAACCATTTTCAAGGGAAACAAAATACGTGGTCTTTGTAACCAGGTGGTCACTAAAACAGGTTTGACTGTAGTATACATTTTGTTGAGATTACATAACTTTATATCCTCTTCTTCGTGTTCTCACTTCAACTTTTAACCAAATTTGTGGGAAACTGATTGGAACAGACATAGATTACCGTAGTCATAAATTCTGTAGCATAGATGACGCCGTGTTTCCCAATCATGCTCACTCTTTGTATTATAATTCATACATCTAACCTATCGTTATTATGTTCATATTGTAGAGATGCAACTGGAGTGGTATTACACAAGGATTCTAAGTGGTATCAGCAATGGAAGAACTTCAGTGAAAACAACCAAGTGTTTAACAGTGAGTACTAACGTTTTCAGTGTGGGCAATTCAACATTGGGTCTGGTAACAAATGCTCCTGGCTTTTTCATCAGTGATATAAGGTTAGGGTTAGGGGTGTTACTGGGTTCCAGTTTAAGGTTAGGATTTGGTGTGGTGTATGGTCCAGGGTTGAAGTTAGATATTTGTCACTATAGGGAACTGTCCACAATAGCAAATGTCACTGGAGCATATAACGTACAACCACAGTATCGAATGATAACTCTTATGATAATTACTGCTATGTGGTGTTTGCAATTATTAAGGGGTTTTGACCTTTAACCCTTTGAAAATAGATAGATATATATTTTATTTTTTATTAATTTACAACTGTTTGTCTTCTGTTTCCCAGGGCATTCGTTTTTCCAGTTACATGTTTATTTGATGTAAAGCAGTTCTGGAAACCTTAGGGGGTACTTTGACTTCTTAATAAAATTTGCATATTTATGGGTATATGTAAAAGGTTTTGCTTGAAATTTATCTTTCAAAACTTATTTAATTTCTGTTTGTGTACCTCCTCTGTTTGTGTTCACAGACATGTTTGACCTCAAGATAATACTTATTTATACATATTTGTGGCTTACACCATGTTTAAATAATTGAAATTTCTCCCAGGAAGCATTACATTTATAAAAGATAATACTTGTTGATAATAATTGCATGTTTATGTGTATATGTATAAGTTTTTGCTTGAAATTAATCTTGCACAATTGATTTCATTTCTGTTTGTGTTTACAGAGATGTTTGACCTCAAGATGCGATATGATGAGAGTGATAATATCATGGTCCGTGCTTCCAAAGCAGTCACAGACAGAGTGAGCCAGCTACTAGGTAAGATTACACTCTGATTTGCTGAATAAATAATAATAATAAGGCCAAATAAAAAATGTTTAGCGTCCTGTTTTTTCCAAAAAAAAAGGAAGGAGGAGGCCCTTTTTTTTTCTTTCAGAATGGCCACTCGGTACATTTTCCCTGATAGTCGGGCTATTTTTCAAGATGGCCCCCGACATTAAAAAAAAAGATAAAAATCAGAAATAGATCCATTTTAGCAGTGTTTTCTATGTTTTTTTTTTCTTTAAAAAAAAATAGGAGGCGGCCCCAAAAAGGAAGCGGGCGGGGACGCTAAACATGTATATTTTTTTTAATGGCCTAATGTGTGTGTGTGTCATTGGGTTTTTACAGACATGTTTCAATCAGATATGATTATTTACGTTTGGGGACCAACCTTTAACGTCACCATCCGAAAGACATGACTCAGTTTCGAACCAGGGTCGCCTGAGCCAGTTTGTAGGCAAAGACAAAGAGCTGACCAAGTGAACGTGTCGCTAGACTAACTCGCATCTCTCTGGTAACACCAGGCATTGCAGATTTAAGACCAGAAGGGCTAGCAAGTTTTTAAATAATCATTTTAGTATCCAATTAGTTATGTTTTATTTGTATGATATATATATTTGTATTTGATACTTGATACACAAAAAATTGTTGAAATGGGGTAGATGGGATGATGCCCAAGTTATTGAGTTTGAAACACACTTCTGGTCAAGAAAGGTGGAAGATCCTTCTGGATGGAAAGGATTAATTCTTCACTGAATATGGACCCTGGCTGTTCATTGTCACCTATCTTAGCTCCAGTATTTAGTAATCTTGAGGAAACAGACAGTTTGAAAATTGAAACTGTGGGAATAATCACTTGGCTTGAGAAACTCTACAGGAGGGGACAGAAGCTTGCCTACTAAATTTTAGGTTGGTAGAAGCTTAAACTACATGTTGTGATTAACCCAACCAATGAAAGTTTTCTGTATCAATTGTTGAACTTTAATTTTTGTTTTGAGAGCCTCAAAGAGATAGAGCTAGCTATTTGTTTCAGTATTATCAACAGGGATGCCAGTTTTCAGGTAACAGCCTGAATTCAGGCCCTGGCAATTTATTTTCAGACCATAGTTTAGGGTTTTTGTGTATGGAATAGCTCATTCTAGGTCATTTTCAGGCTCTCTGATCAATTCTAACTGGCATCCCTGTATCAATCACTCTACACATTTGAATCATAAACAGGAGGAGTATTTTCACCAACTGAGTTGTCCGGAGTCCTGACAGAGATCATCAAAATAGACCCTACCTTTACCAAGGAAGGATTTCTGAAGATGTGTGAGCTGGAAATTATACCAAACATTCTAGAGGTGAGTTCAATATGATCCTGTAGAAAGTAAATTTTATAGAATTATTTCTATTTCAGCACTTCTTATTCAAATATTTCATTATTTTAAGCTATGGTCACAAAGGTTAGTATGAACGATGCGTTCGTAAAAAACTCTGTTTTTCTATGGTCTTCCCAAATTGTCATGGTCTGAAAATCGTTCGTATGGCGTTCATAGCAGTTCGTAAGTACAGTTGTGACCGAGGCTCTACTTGAAGTGGTGCTTTTGGAACCATGCCTCTTATGTATTTCTTTCTTATCCATGGTCTTTTTGTTTACAATCCACAATGAAAGAAATGTTAATTCTTTTGTGTTTAGTTTGTGATATATGTAGTTTGTTCTGCATCTAATTATGTCATTACTTTCTCTGTATCTCGTTTCATATCTACAGGCTATGATTAGAGGCGATCTAGAAATCATTAAAGACTGGTGTTATGAAGCTGTGAGTATATCAACTATCACAAATTAGAACCAAATAATATAAAATAATAAAATATGTGCATCCCTACACTCTAAATACAACTTGATTGTACCCACTAGTAGTTTTATGTGTGAAATTTGATTTTACGTTTCTATGATAAATAAGACCAGTCAACATTTACTAAAGATAAACAGTGGTACTACTTCAAACTGTTAAACATGTTCTTATCACATGTTTTCTTTCAAAAAAATGTGTCATTGTAATTTTCATATCAATTACAGGCACATAGCTTGCGTAGTACAGAGGACAAGCTTCGTCTAAAGTTGCCTCACACAAAAACAAGTTTTAAGTAAATCTGGGAGATTGCACTTTAAGTTGCGCCACTCCAAAGCTTTGGATTAACCCAACACTAGACATTAGAAAAGCCTCATCTGATGCTGTCTTCAAAGTTTTGGTGAAGACGTACTTGTTTTCAGGAGTTTATTAATAATTTATTGTGTGTCTGTAACGTAATACCATTTGCAGTTCTGTTTTCATCACAGCACTGTAAAGTATATTTATACAGTAGCTGTGCTATATAAATTTATCTAATTATTAGTATTATCATTATTTTTAGATGTTATTAGCACAAAAGGGGACCACATACATTTCAGAAAAAAAGCGTATCCGCTTTTATATATTTCTTTGGTTTGTAACATTTATTGATGATCTTGAACTGGGTACTGAATTTTTTTTGTAGGTAAAATGAATTTATTGATAAATATATGCTTTTGAACAAATCTACCAATCATACACAATCAATTGAAATAACATGGCATCCTTACATAATTCAAAATAAAACATATTTCGTTTTCTTTAATAACAGTGTTTTCAAAAATGCATAGCTTTTTTGTTTTACTTTACTTTTTGATCTTTAATCAGTTTGGGCTTAGAGACTTCATGAAACAAAGGTTTGCGATTTTCTGAATGATATTTGCTTTGCTTCCTCTCTCAGCCATACAACCAGCTTGCCACACCCATCAAACAAGCCACCCAAATGGGATATAAGTTTGACTCCAAAGTATTAGATGTAGACATGGTTGAGGTAAGTTTTCACATCCTTCTGTTGTTTCCTTCAGTCAAGTACTACCTCTCCCATCTTGTCTCTCTGTGATTCTCCTCATTATCTCTGAATACAGTCAAATCTGCTTTAGGGACCACCTGTATACAAAGACCGCATTTTTTGTTTCCCTTGAAAATGGTTTCTCATTGAAACATGTACTTGGGTGGTCTATATAGACAAGTTTCACTGTATAACCAATAATAAGTATAATAATATAATACACTGATATTGTGCCGTCTATCTAGTAAAACTATTCCAAGGCACATGAAATTCAGAAAGTTAGGAAGAAGTACCCAAAAAAGACTACAAGACTTATTACATTCACATACTGAATGCTTTTGAAAACAGGACTGTCTTCAGGTTAGACTTAAAGAAATCATAAGTTTCTAAGGAACAGATATGAACTTGGGAATGGTTCCATAAACATTGTGCAACAGCTGAGAAAGCCCTGTCTCCAAGAGATGACCTTGTTTTCGAGCTACTCCATTGTCCATTATTGTCTCTGTCTGCTTCCTATCTCACCATGATACATGTCTCATTTCAACCCGTTTTCCGTCTGAAAACTATGTTTCTAATGAAGGTGTTAATACATGTACATTACATTTTATTGACATTGGAAAACCATTAGTTTTCAATAATTGATTGTAATGAACATGCTATGTATGCTAACTTTATATTAATATGCAATATCATACATCATAGAGAATGTTCACTGTATTTTTTATTTTCTTAGCAAGTTACAGTTTGATTTTGTGCTGAATTATTTATATGCAAGCCAATATCGTACATCATAGAGAATGTAAACTCTATCTGTACTTAGCGAGTTATGGTTTGAATTTATGCTGAATTATCGACACATCCAGTGCACTCTGTTATATGTTGACACTCACATAGCCACAAAAGATAATACTAGTTGTCATGATAACCCTTCCTCCATCCCAATCTTGTCTCTTCTTCAGTTGTCTATGGGTAAGATGATGGAGCAAGGCCCGGTTCTTGTGATTACCTTTGTAGCTCAGCAGATCATGGCTGTTAGGAATGCAAAGGGCGTCGTGGTCGAAGGAGACTTGGTAAGTTTGTCCATTTTGTTATTTTCTATGTATTTCTACTTCAATTTGCTAATCTAACATACAGTATCTCAATGTATTGAGGTTTCACCCATGGGTCAATGATTATTTTGGATAACGGTACTCAATCTTGATTTCTGAACTTCATGGAATTTATTATTCCGAGTTATTGAATACATAACGACTCCATCCCTTTATTTGAATGTTTGGTCATGTACATCTACAATTATTTATTAGATTGAAAGGAAAACAAGATGAATAAAACAAGTGTTTACACATATTTGAATGGCATGCACTATTTTTACCTTTTAATATTATTACCTTCTATATTGTGTCAAGCATTGTCAACCTTAAATGTATGTTTGAACTCTAAAATTTGAAGCAGTAAAAAACAGATGGAACATATCGAGGGTCAGCGACCCAAAGACGTAGCTCGATTTTGGCCATGTTGAGAAAAAGTGGTTTGTGTGTCAATGAGCACTTGGGCCTTAAGGAGTTAAGTCTACGTTTCACTAGTCATTGGCTTCTATGGGGTGTTAAAGTCTTTGTGTTTCCTGGAAAGCCCACATTTTGAAATCAAATACTCATTTTTGCAAAATATGGAGTTAAGTTTTTGTGTCACTGACCCCTCAATATTTTCTTTTGAAACCCCCCTCTACAGGAGAAGGTGATGCGTGTGACGTATGTCTGGGTTCTATGTCGGGATCAGGAGGTCTTAGATCCTACGTCAGCATGGCGCCTCCTGGACATGTCGGCCCATTCTGCAGAACAATGGGTCTAAGCTCAGTCCCACCTACAGAGAATTTTGTCTGTACCTCAAGCAGGAACAACCTTGTGGAGGAGAATGGGTCTAGGCTCAGTCCCAGTTAAAGCCCCACCACACTAGTTTGGCCAGGAGGGATTAGACCTCCCTGCATGGTCACTGACAGGTGGTTATCTCATCAAATAAGCTCTTGATTAACATAAGAAAAAGAGGATGATGGGGGACCAATGGTCACTGATTAGGCATTGTTTGCTATATAGAGGGTGCAAGTAGCTATAAGTAGTGCAGTGGGGCTTCAAAGACAATTTTGTCTGTACCTCAGATAGTTACAACCTCTCTCCCAACGGAGCTTGGTTCATCATAATGCACTGCAGGAGTTGGCTTAAAGTAGTCATCTGAAAAAAATTCACGACAACTGATAAGAACTGACAAATTATATATGGATGGAAAGATTTTCTCTTGAAGAACACAAACAATTCGCTGAAAAATCATATGGATATCATGGAAAGGCATAAAATGCAATGTTGTGGCTAGCTATGAATCTTGACGCTCTACGGAGGACCACTGAAAGCAGAAAATCTGGATCTCAAAAATTAACACTTTTGAGAGATGATTACTGCGGGCCCAAACATATTCCTAAGAGGGAAGTTGTTATATTTGATCAGTAAGGCTTCCCCTTTGCAATGATATGAATTTTGCATCAATTCAAAACACTTTTGATTCTTCGGGTGACTACTTTAAATGACCTCATTCAAAATTCTCTTCATGAGACCCGTCAGTGCAACAATAAGTGTTAGTGAGATGAATATTATATGATTTTTAATGGTGCCAGCTGCAACAGAAGAGGGTGTATTGCGAGCCGTCTGTGAAAGGAATCCACATTGCCTGTGTATGACCATGATCAAAATGAGCTTGTTGGACTTGTTCTCTCAAAGCTTATAATGGGAAATATGATGCCCTTGCTCATGAAAATATTTATTACCAAGGAATTTAAGCTCTTCCAGAGACTAATAAATCGGGTCAGGGTTTAAAATTGGTACGAGTCCTTTTGCTTTTACTTTGTTTGACATACTTTAGCATTTTTAATCACAAGATCCATCCATAATTCATTAAATTCTTAGGCCAGTATTCTACTAAAATTTAACCTAACTGCATTTAGGTTTCTTTTCAAAATCATTTTGTTTAACTGAATGAATAGAATACGGTCGTATGTCTTGAATTTAAGATATGCTATGCAAGTTTTCAAATGCATGTATTCTTGTCTAAATTATACCCCTTTTCAATGTGTGGGTAAATTGAGAAGTGACATACTTATTTAGCTTCACCATTAGCTTTCATTTCTTAATTGACGAGATAGGATCCACTTGTAAATGATGTAATCCATGACACTTTTATGTATTCATTAGTAATGAATCTACTCCAAATTTTATTCGTAGAGAAAGTTTGACCCTTGAGAATGGTTGGATATTCTTGGACATTGCTCCATGCTATTCAGTCAACAATCTAGAAAAATGATTATTTGTAATAAATAGATGGATGAAATGCTATCGTCAGGGATTCAAAATGGAGAAAATCCACAAATTTAACTTCATATTTTGTACTTTGATCTAAAATGTTACAATAAGTCATATATGCTTTTTTAAACAATGGACCTGATTTTCACCTCCGATTTGGAGGATATTGAGAGGAAATATTTAAGATATTATTATGACATTGTTGCATAATTAAAGAATATATTGTAAATTGAACAAAGTGTGTATAACTAATGATTCAGTGCGGATACTTGGACAATTTTGTTGTGAAGGAAGAGAATGTAAGAAACAGAGATACAGATTGAAAGAGAATGTAAGAAACAGAGAGACAGATTGAAAGAGAATGTAAGAAACAGAGAGACAGATTGAAAGAGAATGTAAGAAACAGAGAGACAGATTGAAAGAGAATGTAAGAAACAGAGAGACAGATTGAAAGAGAATGTAAGAAACAGACTGATTGAAAGATAATGTAAGAAACGGAGAGACAGATTGAAAGAGAATGTAAGAAACAGAGAGACAGATTGAAAGAGAATGTAAGAAACAGAGAGACAAATTGAAAGAGAATGTAAGAAACAGAGAGACAGATTGAAAGAGAATGTAAGAAACAGAGACAGATTGAAAGAGAATGGAAGAAAGAAAGAGACAGATTGAAAGAGAATGGAAGAAAGAAAGAGACGGATTGAAAGAGAATGTAAGAAACAGAGACAGATTGAAAGAGAATGTAAGAAAGAGAGAGACAGATTGAAAGAGAAAGAAAGAGAGAGACAGATTGAAAGAGAAGGAAAGTTAGGAAAAACATTTAACAAAACGTGTACCGTATGTACAGAGTCAGAGTTATATCCATATGGTCCTAACCAGAGGAATCCCTAGAGAGAAAAATTACAGAAATATTTGAAAAAGGATTTTAGAAACAAATAAAGGTAAATGTACCTTTATACTTTTTTTTTTATATATCAACTGACAAAAGAGAAGCCATTTCATTTGTTGAGAGCCAGAAGGGTGTGAGCTCTAGGCAGACAATAATTGTGATTTGTACCTCGACAACAAATTATTATTGGAGGGGAACATGACTTTTTGAAGTTGATCATACAAAATAAACCAGGAACAGAATATTTGATGTAGAATTATGGTGAATTATGGTGAACAGATCTTGATTGCTGGTAAGAAAAATTGTGTGTACACAATAATTGGACAAAAAGATTTTTAAGAAATCTGCTAATCATTCCCCTCACTTTCACTCACTTGTGTAAAATTATTCAGAGAATTCATTTTCTCTTTACCACTACTTGACCTGTAGACACATAACGCATCACACACACAAACATGCATACTGTATCCATTATGTGACAGAGGGAAGGAATAAACCAGAGAGTGAAACAACAAAGAACATTTGAAAGGAAGAAAGAGGACAAAGGCAGAAACAAAAGACGAGGGCCTGAAACACAAGTAGTAGTATTTGTATACATGTATATATTTATATAAAAGAGTCACCACAGACACTAATCCTATCATTAATCAAGTTACGACCCCCCCCCCCCCCCCTCTCACATCCATTACCACAAATAACCTTTGTAGGAACAATTTTTTTTTTCACTAAAAAAATTGACCAAAAGAACAAGGAATCTCACTTCTAATATTTATATCATGTATCATTCTTTGTTTTTACAAAAAAGACGTAAAATAAAATGTTACATACCGATGCAGGATAATTTGCCGGGAGCAGGATTTAAAATAATTCAAGAAATTCAATTTTAATGTAACAGCAGAGCAATATATTTTTCATATTGTTAATAACATTTCTGGGTATTCCTCATTTTACCAAAATAGCAGTCCAGATAAAATATGTCCAGGCAATTACATAGACATTTGCTGGAAGAAATGTAAACTTCTTTTTATTTCCAAATTTCAACATTTACAGGTACTTAACATTTCTATGTACCGGTATATTAAATTACTATTTTATTTTTTCACTTGCGTCAATATGCTCTGACTATCATTCTACCAATATACAATGTCCTACTTGCAAGATGGAACTTTCAATGGTTCATGTTCATCCAGCAATGATCTGATGGTAATGTCACTGCCTGTTGTTAGGGTCAAGTAAAGTGTTGGTTGGGTCTAGGCTTTAGAGTAAGGAATTCTACTAGTATTGGAAATTGACAGTAAAACAATGAAATACTAACATTCCAGTACCAGCACAAACTTCTCAAAACTAGTGGTTGGTGTCAGGAAAGTTTTTATATAACATCAGTTAGAATCCAAAGTACAGCAGGCATCCTATATACTCTTGTTGATCATCAAGGCACTTTAGATGCTGAATCAAAGCAGTGTTATGGGTCAGTCCACATTACAGTCCTTTCAGCTTTCACTCCTCCTTCGCTTGAGTCCTGAATCACCAAAGTGTGTGTGTGTACTTGGGTTTATTCAGTAACAGACGTGTATAAATCAGATATCATTATTTACATTCGGGGACCAACCTTTAACATCATCATCCAAAAGATGTGACTCAGTTTCGAACCTGCACCTGAGCCAGTTTGTAGGTGAAGACAGAGAGTTGACCAAGTGAGCGTGCTAAGAACCAAGTCGCATCTTCCAAAGTGTTTGGAAGGCCTCATGCGGTTGGAGCCCAATTTACATGTACTTGTCCATTGTCAACACCATCGTTCTCTTCAATTTGATCATCTGCGGTACCATCATCTGCGCTCTCTTTATCTTCATCTGACTCTTCATCACACTCTTTGTGCTTGGATGTACTAGAACGTTCTTTGGAAGCCTTCTTATCTTGTGCTCGTAGGTAGGTTCTCCTTTCTCTCTCGGATAGAAAAGCTAGCTTTTGTCTAATCTCTTCACCGTCTTCCACATTATTCCTGATATAAGAAGAAAAAGTAATTACACTGTAAAGCGCTTAAAAACATAGTATGAAGCGGTACACTAGTGTGACTATTATTTATATCATCATTATCATTTATCATCGATACTGGTACTATCATCATCACCATCACCACCATCACCATCACCATCACCATCACCATCACCACTACCATTCTAAAAAAAATCCTAGATTTAGCTTATGCTGCAATCATAATCATAAACCTTAAGGTCGGTCAGGAATCCCATGACTTATATATATATATGAACATGTACATGCCAATCGCCTTCTATGATTGGAAATCGAAATTTCAAAACCGTTACAGTCTTGTATTGGGGAAAATGAGTATGGTAAAGCCCTTCACTCAAAGTTTTTACTTTTTTGAGGCACTTCATCATCATTTTGCACCATTTTCTTAGGGCTTCAATATTTCACCATATCACAGACACAGTGATAACATGTAGGGTAGGCATTTAGGCATCTCTGATTTGTAAAACTGGAAACATTGTTATTAATTTGTTACAAATGAAGATGCTTTCCTTACCCATCACCTTCTCCCTGTTCTACTTTCTGTCCACATTTGCCACATACACCTTCAGCTTCACAGCAAACCTTACAGATGATGTGATATGAATCCTTAACTCTCTTCTGTTGGCACTTGGTGCTGGAAAATGGAAGGGAAAAAAAATGGTCAACATTTGTGAAACTTTGTAAAGAACAGCTGCAAATTTTCACAAGCATAACAAATGGAATGGATAGACGCTAGTGTCATAGACTCATTTTAGACTATACATCATCTAAGTTAGTACGATTGGCAATGCAATTGTTTTAACTTTTATAGAGTCTATTAGATCTAGACCCTATTTATAATAAACCTCAACTGAATTATGAATAATGAAGAATGTTACCAAGTCATTTTTTCAATAAAATATGCATCATTATTATTCTTATTATTGTGTCAGATTAGGGCAGGATACAATTTCTTTTCTAGAATGAAACACATGGACGTGTGGACGGCTGCAGGACACGAGTCTCAATATTGACTTTTATGCAGTTTTCACTAACTTGTTTTTCAATGTGTGGGGCAACATGAACATAAACATCTGGGCAGCGTCTCGCCATGGACTTACTAAGTCCATGGTCTCGCGAAACAATTCCAATGGCAACAGGGCATTTTGTATAATAAAAACTTACCATTTCCTTGCCTGAGTCGAAGCCTTGTATTTTTTGTACTTGATTTTCCATGCCAGTATATCTTTACATCGTAGACAAACCCCAGAAATAGTCATTTCGTTGAGATCTTTCGTTCTCTGGCTGGTGTCATGCATCGCGTTTTTAAAACCCATTTTATTCACATGTTTTGGAGGTTTGGTCTTCTTGGCGTTTCCCCTTTGACTGCTCATGTTGGTCTAGAATTAGAAAAGCTTGACAAAGTACTAAAAAAATGAATTCAAATGGAGGAGTAGGCCTAGATCAGATAGATCCGAGAAGCAGTATTCTACACGGTCACGGCTATATCTATACGCCGAACGACAGGCGGAGCATGAGGGATCGGAACGAACGAACGTGGAGCTTCTACGTACCGCGTACCGCGCGCTATACCGTACCAGCGCATCGCGTGCGCGTGCGAGCATCACACACATTTCGAACGGATTGTGCAATCGGTCTTTATTTCCTACACCCCCCCCCCCCTCCCCCCCCCCCCCTCACCTCACACCCTGAGTTACATTTCAATTAATCGATGTGCATCATAATGATAATATCATTCAATAATACCATTCAAGTCATCGAACATTGTTACGTTCTGAACCTCGCTTCCGATTTATTCTAAACTCATCAAAAAACATCATGTCTGGCAGAGAAAAGAGTGGAAATTAAGGCCCGCACCAAGGCAAAGACGCGCTCATCCTTCGCTGTTTTCACGAAGTGACGGTATAGTAGTGAAAAAAAATTGCATTCACTTTGCGTTACGATTTTCCTCACTACCGTCACTTCGTGAAAACAAGGACGAAATGGTGTAATGTTGGAGTAATACAAACTGTAATTCAGCGGTTAAAAAAAAATGGGGGGGGGGGGTCACTCTCATACAAGTGGCTACCCGCCCGTGTCCATCAACCCAGGGAAACTCACATAATTATCCCTGATCAACCTCTGAAATGAACCTAATAGCGTATGTATCGCACATTTTACGAAATGGACCCTAATGGCATAGGCCTATATGTAAGAAAACGTCAAATCTGTGAAAATTAAAAGGTAGGCTACCCTTTTTTGTTTTTTTTTGTGCGAAAAATAAAATACCCCTTTTTAAGGAAAACGTCGACGACGCCGTATAGCCTAAAAAGACACCCTCGACGTTTTTTTTCTAGAGGCGGTTGCGTACTGAGCCAGTCATACATGTTGGGAGCCTCCCCCCCCCCCCCGGTTCGCTTGCCCCCCGCCCCCCCCCCCTCCCACCAGGTAATTGGAACTCCCTGCTTCCACCCTCGATACTATAATTCAGGCCTCCCTAGCTCCCTCCGGCCTCCCTCCCTTCCTCCTCGACTCTCTCTCTCTCTCTCTCTTTCCCTTCTCTTTACCTCTGTCTTATATTATATCGCCATCGATAATAATTATTCATTTCGTTTCACTTCTTATTATGAACTCGGCTCACAAAAATGTTATAAAATTCTTTGTCCTATACACTCCTAAAAATAAAGAAAAATTATGTCTGCACTGAAGCCAATATTCCTTCAAATGGGACGAAATGCAAATGAGAAGGAATGTGATATAGGCATAGCCGATGTTTGTCGAATACACAAGTATTTCAAGTAGCTTATCATGAATACATCAAGTACTAGTACATCATCGTTGAGATTTAAAAGAGATGTACTAATAGGTATAAGAGTAGAAAAGAATGATTTTTTGAAAATCCAAGAAAGATTACAACTATACCCGCGGGGTCTCTAGGCGCGACTTGAGTTTGACGAACTTCCATCATACCGAAATCTTATACAACACATTGACCATGAACTTCGAATGAAGCGTATATGCGTGGAAAATAATGTTCTGACGGCAAATGCCATAAAAGGTGTAAAAATAGATTTTAAAAATCAATTTGTATGCCTGAAAATAAAATTTGCCCGGATGCGTATCTCATGCAAGACTTCTCTTTACAATCAAAATTTCCTTTTCTCATGCTGCTTGGAATCATGCGTCCTTGAACATAGCTGTGAATTCGAGACATTGGGGCTATATACTTCGAGGTAGATGCCGGGGTAGATGAACTATCAACATGTTCAAAATGCCTAGACTACAATTTGTTATTTGTGATGGAAGCATTGTACTGGTGTTGATTCTAACGCGTGTTTATTATTACACAGAGGCTGAAAAAAAATAAAGTTTCATGGTCATAATTTGCACGTGAATGGCATTGTTATTTTTCATTTCATACACACATCGATTCGCTTGGTTTGCAATCAATAACTAACCCCTAAGAACAGACGGCTAGTCTATTAGCACGTGTGCTTGGGTCAGACATGCCTATAAAGAATAATATCTGCTTTCATGAATATCATCATCATTGGCAAGTGAAATGTTGTACGAGACAGTCCAGCTATCGGCAGAAACACTCACCATTTTAAAACCGCTCTTCTATAGAATATGCTTGCAAAAGGATCTTCGACGGGACGCATTGTGCACGATATTGGCATTCAAATGTGAGTATTGGCCTGCTTCGTCTTTTTTTCCTCCATTATAACAACTAACACGTTTCAGTCTTTTCAAACGTGAACATCTAGGTCAAGTTGAGCTGAGACAAAATCACGATAGACAATGCAAATTAACGGTTTACTTCGAATCATCGGGTCACCCGGTGTCTCGGGTCGGGTCGGATGGTCACGTTATTTTACCCCACCTTTTGGGAAAACATGCCCCTTTATTCACGAAATGTCGGGTTCACTAGTCTCGTTTGTAAAATAAACCCTCTCATTTAAGGGTCTTTTTCAATTTTCCAGACACTTTGTGAATCTCAACGGCAAATTTTTGAAAGGTCGCGTCATCTTCTGCAATCGTTTCACGAACGGTCTTGTAACGCGACCACCCGACCGGACGCGATGACCCGATGATTCGAAGTAAGCCGAAATAATGATTGGAAATGGATCCGCCTATGTTGGCGATTGCTCGAATCAACTTTCAATGGGCCTGAGCCTCTTCGAGATGATAACAAAGTATATTGCGGTAAGGGATAGAGTCGATTTTCCAATCAGTTAAAGTGAGGAACCATGTTCGATTTGCATATCTTTTCTTTCAAGTAATCAAACGATTGGTTACGTTTAACGAAATTTATGGTTCATCATTTTACATCCTAAGACGATTCAGTCTCTCTACATAATCAGTGATGCTACGCTCTGTCATTATTTCGTTTTCTTTCTCTATATTTTTGTCTGTGACGAGTAATTCAATAATCTGATTTACATTCCATGCCTTCGTTATTTTCTCGTAAATATTATTTTGAAATAAGAATTCGTCATATTTTCCTCAAATTTCTAAGCGAAGATTACTTTTGTGAAGCTTTATTTGTATTATAATGCTTTTAATAACCCATTTAAATTGAAAGCAGTTATTGTATTACATTATCTTTGACTCTCGTGAGTTACTGAGTTACAGTGCATGCCTGATCACATATCAGAAAACAAAGCTAATAAATCACTCACCCGAAATATATCCTAATTTAGTTATGCGTTTATATTTTTAAAGTTTTTTTTTTTTAGGGTTTCATCCAAAGTTCGGCCTGTTGTAGTAGACAGTAATGTAATCACTCAAAAGAAACAAAAGTATATCATACGACAATTTTTTACTTTAAGTCTATGTTTTAGCTTCCTAAGATTCTTCATAAGTTAACGAAGCGGGAAATAAATATGCTTATTAAATAACCAGTTTACATTTCAATAACATTATGACTTATAATTATGTATCATACTATACCTACATGCTAATATCGTTAGCTTTTTATGCACTAAAATAGTAATTCAGTACAGACCATGGAGTCTGCTGGATACAGAAAAATAGGCAGATGCTTAAACTGATTTGGAATTAGGCAAAAAGACCAAATCAACACTTTTAACGATAGATATAGGATGACAAATACGGCAGTGCGGCTTCGAACGTGACGAGGAGAGAAATCAATTCTATAATTCTATTTGGCATGTTTAACGATGAGTCCATTAGAAAGGGTTACACGACCCATGTGTAATATCTAGCTCCCTCCAGGCTATAATCCCCATCCTCTTCACGACAGGAAATCAATGTCTTCCTAAAGTGACAATTATTATGCAGCCACTTAATTAAGGCTGGAGAGCATAAAGTCAATGAAACAGAACTGAACACAGAGGTGAATTAAGAGCGTTTCTGAATTCTGAATAGAAATAGTTTTTATTTTATCCGATTGCATTTATTGTGAATGAACAGATAGAAATGTGTAAATAATTATGCATGTATATTTTCATAATACGTCATATTGGTTTTCCACCGAGATAAAGAGAGAGAGAGAAACAGAGAGAGAGAAAGAAAAGGGGTGGTTCAAATAGTTTGTATTCTTATTTATTTCATTTCTATATCCGATTGCATTTCTATATAGTGAATAAATTAACATAAATACATAAGTATAATTGGCCGAGAGAGACAGAGAAAAAAAAGGGGGGGGGGGTGAAATAGTTTTGATTCTTATAATTATTCGATTGCATTTCAAGCATTAAATTGTGTAAATATATTGGGCCAGGAGAGAGAGAGAGAGAGAGAGAGAGAGGGGGGGGTTCTGCGGTGAATTGAATGAGTCTCTATAGAATAGAAATGTTCAGTATTATTTTTCGTTTATGCCCATCCATCATTTTGGCCATCTGTGGTTGTTGCTTCATCCTTAAATATCAAGAGCTCCTCAAAATGTACTTATAAAAGGTATGATTTCTCCACTTTCCCATTTCTCTCACGCTCAACGGCTGTATCACAATGAGCACAAAATATACCCGTTTACATTTGCTATATGCAATTACCGCAAGAAATAATAATATATAATGCGATGGGATGGGAATAAACCATCAAACTCACCACTGACTTTCAAATTTTCGATAGTTTATTATAGGGTACCTGGTACCTATAGTATTCGCATGATCAGTCAGTCGTGAGGGTACCTGACGTCATAGTGGTTTTTCCGCCCACATGACAAATTCAGAGTACTTTGTGTCATGCGTGATGAATTAACAGTAGTTATAAGAATTCGTGTTCATTATTTTTGAAATGCTCTTGTTGATACTGTATTCCCTGAATTAAATTATACTATTATACTAGGCATAATTATATTACATGTATATACTACTACTACTACTACAGTCAAACCTGTCTATAGCGACCGCCCAAGGGAAACACAAAAAGTGGCCTTTAAAGACAGGTGATCTTTGTAGACAGGTTCCTTTAGTACATGATTCAATGAGAAAAACCATTTCCAAGGGAAACAACAAATATGGCCTCTGTAGACAGGTGGTCTTTGTAGACAGATGGTCACTAAAGCAGGTTTGACTGTACCACCACTACTACTACTATACTACTACTACTACTACTACTACTACTACTACTACTTCTACTACTACTACTTCTACTACTACTACTACTACTACTACTACTAATACCAACATCACCACCTCCATAACTATACTACTACTACAACTACTACTAATATTACTATAATTATATTACTACTAATACTGCTACTATATAGTAGTAGTACTACTAGGCCTTTATTATATACTACTACTACTACTACTATACTACTACATGTACTATACTGCTACTACTACCACCACTTCTACTTCTACTACTACTGCTAATAATAATATTACTATTACTATATACTACTACTGATACTATTGCTAGTATACTACTTCTAGTACTACTGATAATACTACTATACTATTGAATCTTACATCATGAGAATCTTTTCTATTTATTTCATTAAATATATATCGAGATGCAGTAATGATTGTAAATGGTCTTTCTCGTAGAATGACCACAAAAACAGAAAAACTAAATCTGATACAAACCAATAAACCACCAAATAAATGAATAGTTCTCTGTCATCATTATAGTAAAAACTCCAAATTCATTGTCTAACGACTTTGCACAACATTGGGTGGTTCACTCCTTACACAGGGGTCAGTGTTAAGTTGTGTAAAGAGAAATTCACAACTTTACTCAACGAATTGGCAGTATTAAGTTTTTTTTTTTTTTTTTTACACAACCCCTGTGTACGGAGTGAACCATCCAATGTTGTGTAAAGTCGTTATGAATTTGCAGTGTAGGATATGAAATATCATATTTTCATCTGTCAGAAATTCTACCTGAGACGACTTCGACACTACATCGACCTTATATTCTGTTGCAATTAGTGGGAGGTCATATCAAATTATGCCTGGACTATTACTATATTATACACGGTTACCCATAAAGTTGAAAAAAATAAAAACTTAACTTTTAAAAAATAAAGATTGTGACAATATGCTTTATACTTGATAGATAAAGTTAATATCTTCTCGGAACTTCATTGATCATTCTACTTGCATTTTATAGATTACGCAATTACGTTCTGAGAAGATTTCAACTTTTTTTAATTAAAACAAAATCATAAAATTACACTCACAGCACTTCATGAAAAGAGGTAAACAATAAATGATTCCAACTTTTGTTGACAACAGTGTATGATTTGCCCCAGTAATGTATCGTAACCTATAAAAAAAGGCATTGCGTGACAATATTTGTACACTACAGTTGTTTTGATAGGTCTGAATAATTTCAGACAATGTAGTCATCATGCATGTAAAATGATATCAATCAGGATTATATTTTGCGAAGTTTTTTATGTATGTTCAAGCAAGTGTAAAATGCAATATTTAGATACAGAAATGTTATCACAAAAATGAATTTGAATGTTCCTTATAGCTTTAAAATGAAGGGTGAAATAATTTAAAATAATTGCTCTCTTGTTTATTAATGTTTGCTCACTTTTGAATAGCATGACTCAGAGCAAAAAGCAAGGCTACAATTCTTTGATAAAAAGCAGGAAATATGTCACAGTCGAGTCGTATATCAACATCAATGTTTTGTTATTAACAAACGTTACGATCGAGTGCTGATAATGGGCTTCTGTTGTCTAAATTTCGAGAGTTACCTTGATAGAAAAAACACGAATTGCGGTTGAAAATAAAATGCAAAATGCGTGAAAAGCCGTATGGTAGTTTGTCAAGACCGCTACCGCATATTTTATTTTCATGACCGCTGAACGCATGAGAGCTATTATACGGCGTTTTTTGCGCAGGCAGGCAGTACACATCGCGAATCTTTTTATAACACCGAAAGCATTTACAGATCGGAACAAATTTTAGTCGGTCGCAACTACATGGATATTCCTCGTTTAAAAACGCGTTTGATTTATATAATAGCTATCATTCAAAGCGCATTTTAGTGTGAATCACTTCGATAGCTACTTGTTCTTGGAATATTATAATCAAGAACTGGGGAAATCGAAGAATCTAGTTCTGGTCTCCAAAGAATAATGTCTATTGGCGAGGAGGAATCAGGTGAGCATTTGGACGAAAAATAATTATCATGTTTCATGGTGAGATTAAAAAATATATCGATCGTTTCTAGTCGCAGGTGGTAAATATGGAGTGTTTTGAGCTAAATATCGACACAGGTCTGTTTTTAGTTTAACAAACAGATTCATATACAGGAGAAGAAGTTCATCACACACAATAATTTTAATTGTGTTGTTAAAGTTTTCACGCTCTATATGTCGGTTAGTATTTTCGAAATTGTAGTGTCAAGGTTTTTATGACAAAGAGAGAGAGAGAGAGAGACAAAGACAAAGACAGAGATAGAGAGAGAGAGAGAGAGAGAGAGAGAGAGAGAGAGAGGGGTAAGAGGTGTCGTGATATAGTGGTCCACTCACTTGACTCTCAATCCAAGAGGTGAGGGGTCGAATCACAGCCCGACACCAACGTCCTTTGGCAAGACATTTATCCCCATTTGCCACTCTCCACCAAAACGTAAAAGGGTATCCGGTATGATGTGAAAGTCGTTGTACAATGTATCTTTTTTCAAGCTTTGTAAGCATCTTGTTAAATTTCGCCTGGCTGGAATGCTCCTCAGAGAATGGAGAATGAGCGTACATTGCATGGGAACAAGCCTGCATGCGATGTTGGGAATATAGTATTTCTGTAAAGTGCTTTAGACACATCGACGATGTATTAAACGCTTTATATAAATCCAGAATAGTATTGTTATTATAATTATCATTGGAATCAACCTCTAGGACTGATCAGATAATTATATAGGATATCGATTAACACGAAGGACACAGATTGAGGGGAAGGGAATAGGAGAGGAGAGGAGAGAATAGAAGAGAGGGAGAGAGAGAGAGAGAGAGAGAGAGAGAGAGAGACCTTTGGTAAAGATGGGACAAAAATATTTACATAATGGGGAGTGTGGTATTATACGTAATGGAGAGGGACGTGTGTAGATATAAAAAAAGGAAAGAGGAAAAGGAGGAGGAGGAAGAGGAAGAGCAGAGAAGAATAGATAGATTGATAGATAGATAGATAAATAGAGAGAGAGAGAGAAAGAGAGAGAGAGAGAAAGAGAGAGAGAGAGTGAGAGAGAGAGAGAGAGAGAGAGGGAGGGGGAGGGAGAGTAACAACATATTTTACTTGAGAAGGAGGAGGGGGGCTGGATTAATTTCGATATGACATTGATGTCACGTCGTTGCAGTAAACCTTTCTCCGTTTGGCATGTCTGAGCTGTAAAGGTTACACCTGTGGTGAATCTCTACTCCCCTTTCTACTGCTGGTCTGTCCTTTAAAGTCTAAGTATCATTTCTTGCCTATTTCCCCGAATCTTACCCTGGCTTTATTCACAACTATAGAATCTGCGTTCCATACTACGTCATCATTTACCGTAATTACCGATTACGAGCGTCTATACACCTTTGTCATTAAAGGGCGTAAAACCAAGGATTATTTACACAGCTTATTGCCTGTCATCATGCGGAATAACATGAAATTGTAATCAGGCGCGCTCTTACTCCAAAATGAGTTCGAGGATTACACACTTTGTTTAACCAGGATGTAACTTGACATTAATGTACCAGACGTAGCGGAACGCCTCTGTGAGTACAATTAGGTGTCCGAATTGAGATGATGTGTCTATTACTATGGTTACGACATCACTCTTATCCACTCTGGTTCTTCTATGACGAAGAGGAGGAGAATTCATATCACAGTCTTGGTCTTATCATACAGGTATCTTTTTCGTGTACCTGTATTTTCCTTCCATTATTATTTTATCCCCCTCTCTTCCAGTCTTTCACCCACACTCTCTCACTTTCTCACAGCTCTTCTCTCAATCACCCCTCTTTCTCTTTCTTTCTTTCTCTCTCTCTCTCTCTCTTTCTCTTACTTTCTCTCTCTCTTTCTCTCTCTCTCTCTCTCTCAACTCATCACTCTCATCTCTCCCCCTCTCTCGCCCTCCCCTCCTCTCTCCCTTTCCTCTCCTCTTATTCGTTTTCCTTAATATCTCTCCCCACCCTCTTCCCCATCTCCCTTCCACCTCCTCCTATAGTCGCTTCATGTACAGGGACCAACTCCAATTTACAGCCTTTTAAACAAGAGGCCAAGAGCTCAGAAATTCAAGCCTTAAAACATTATTGTATATCTACCGCTCGGTAAACTAAATCGTTTGGCTGAAGTAAAATTAACAATTTTGATTATCATCAAACTTACAAGAAAGTAAAAAGAAGAATGTTAACTGATACAAACGAAGATTAATGAATAATTATTTATACATCTCGCTGGTTACCACGATGACTCAGATCTACATGAACAAAACGTCCTCCCATCGTTGTCCATCTATTTTTTTGTTTTTGATGAGACGATTGAAAATAAAAAGAACAACCAGATGGTGTCGCATTGATTATGTATAATTATCTAGGCTTAATAGTAAACCTATATTAGCCAACCAGCTTGATCATGCATGGTCCAGTGTCCTTAAAGGTGAATTGGGAAGAAAGTGATGAAAATATGCATGTTTGCTATTGTTGGAATGCTGATGACATAAGGAATACAATATATTGATTGACAGAAATTTGCATGTGTTGTTAAATTATTATTAGACTTAGAAAGATCAATAGTGTAAGCAGAGGAACCCGGAAGCGGTGATATTCTCGTTCGTGACGTAGTGTATGTGACGTATCTCCGTGGACTGTTCCTAAACCCGGAAGTACAACGTATTATTTCAATGTAAATACGTACACAAACATGGGTCATTTGTTTAGTAGATTTTGCAATTTTTGTGATATTTAATGAAGTGTTTTATCGAATATACAATAAAGTAATAAACATTCTTTCAATTATATAAGCATTGGTTACTTCCCGATGTTTGGTTTCCTTGAAATACTGACGTTTGGTACTGTAAAATTGATCGTCTTGCAGATCCTGACACACCGGCTTCGCCTATGTTTTGTTTTGATAATTAGCGTAACTTGAATCTCGGGGCACGGGGAAAACTCGCGATAGCTCAGCTAGCCATTCGTAGTGCAGTGTTCACTGTGTTTCGGTGTATTGCAGCGTGACATTTTTGGGAGATAATAGTTGTTTTTCTCGGGTTATAATTAGCTGAAACGTCTGTCAATCTAAGCAATTTAAATAAATTAAGCAAGGAGACCGCGATCAGAATACAGGTGAGCTAAAACAGTTGTATATTCCTCGGCTTGTAATTACTTCGTGTCTAGTTGAAATGTCTGCTGATCGAGAAAAAAACTCAGCAAAGAGACGGCGCGGTAGTGCGGTACTTTCTCTTCGCCATGCATGTTGAATCGACGAGAATCGTTGGGGTAGGACGAAGAATCACCCCATTTTCCCCATCGAAGAATTCTTCAAATTATAATTTCAAGTGGCCATCCAGATGCTCAGAGAAGTCGAGCAACCTAGTAAGCCAAAATTGTAATTACTCCCTTTGCATATTTTGAGATAATGTCGCCCAACCCGCTGGTTGAATGTTTCCCTATGCACCCGCTGAAGCTCGATCCGACGCCTTTGGCGTAGGCGTCGTCTCGGAGCTTCCTAGGGTAGCTGCAGCTGCAACTCCCGCATCACGATTCGATCAGCGTTTACATTCTTGTCGTCTTTACATTCGCCCAATTCACCATCATCTTCACTTTCTTTACCATCATCACTGCCACTAACTTCTTCTTCATCATACTCTATTCAATTCTAGTTCATTTGAGCTGTCTTCTGTCATTTTTACTGATGATTATCATCCCGATATAACATCTATACTTTCACTCTGATTATGTACCCTGCAGTGCTATCTGATTGCGAATAGAATGCGCGCGGTGGCCGTGTTGTGAGTAGTCCACGGAATGACGTCACACGCCCAAACCTCCTTATGGTATCGTAGACGAAATTCTCTCAGAAAAACTTGATTCTCGTAACTTCATTCCATTATATCTCCTTCCCCTTATGTTTATTGACAATGAACCTAAAAACAAAAATGAAGAACTGAAAATAACCTTTCTAACGATATCTAATTCAATATGAATGGAATTCACCTTTAACTGGTACGGATACCATGTTAATACTCGGGCTCATTACGTAATATTACAATGTAAAAGCAAAACTACAAACAAATAACGATTATTTTGAATACTCATTACGGTTATTCTACAACACTTACAAATCGAACAGAGAGATAATTATATTCTCAATGGAATTGTGTTTCCGTATGTTATATCGAGAATACGACCGTGTGTAGGAAGGGGTGTCGAAAACTCGGTTTGTGATTATTATTTTGCGATATCCATACCTCTCCATCTTCATGCATGATGCACCTTTAATCAAATGCCTGGGCGGATATAGGGTAGGCAGAATGAGGGCGGGGCCAAACATTTTCCCGCCATAGCAAATTTGTTTCACCTCAGGAATATGACTTCAGAAATCCTTCCGACCCATCACAGGCTGTCTCCATTATGGAAGGGTGTGGGTGGGGGCGGGGGAGAGATTCGAAGCAACGACGACAATAATTATAATTACTAATTGTGCAGGTTTTGTGATTACTTCTTTTTAATTTTTCTTTACTGGAATATCATTTTGGGAATCCTGCTGGCCCTCGATCCTTAACCCTCTCTGCGGGGTGGGGGCGGTAGAGTCACGGATACAGAACGGAATGTCCCCCCCCCCCCCCCCAAAAAAAAAAAAAAAAAAAAAAAAAAATATATATATATATATATATATATATATGGGTATACATATATATATATATAACTTTCGTTTCCCACCAAATTCATCAATCACCCGTGACTCAATTTTTTTCATTAACAAAATACAGATCTTTGTCGTTTTCAGAAAAATCATGAATTCACTGCGGGAAATTGCTGGAGAACGTGACTTCTTCGTGCCAGTGCACATGTCAATCAATCTATACGAATCTTCATCCAACTGTACACAAGACCTGCATACATTGAGGCAATAATGCGTGCATAAATCCAAGCTATGATGTCATCAAATTTTTTTGCAAGTTTTTGCCAAGAATTAAAATAAACGTGTTTAGCCCAAACTTTACAAACAGTCAATGTTGACCATGTAAAACGAAGCCAAGGAGTCCAATTTGATGTTGTTGTTGTTGTTGTTGTTGTTTTTTTTTTTTTTTTTTTAGGGGGGGGGGGGCGGTTACACTTAATAAAAATACAAAAAATAGTGGAATCATCTCACAAAAGAGTTTCAACCACTCAACCATTACTTTGGACCGAGCTGGAGTGGATTTTTCTCCAAGGGAAGTGATTCCCTTATATATCCATACAAATTGGATTTCCAGTAACATTGATTTAAAAGAGTACGCAATGCATTTTTTACACAACAGTTAAAAAAAGGTCTACGATTACCGCTTGTGACTTCAAGGTGACTTTATGCATTCTATACTTGATAATTCAAAAGAATTCAGTACTCGTCACTTTCCTTGATTAAAATTATTCTAATTATAGAATGCATTAAATCTTGCATTTCGGGGTGGAATTTGGAATATCGAATAGCGTACAATACGTGAGGCAATTCAATTATTATGTAAAGTATTTACAACAGAAACGGGATTATCTATTTTCACAATACATTCATTCGTTGTATTTCATATATTTTGTATCATAGCAGGGAAAATAAAATATGACATCATCCATAGATACACTGTGGGTTTATTATTGTGTGTTAACATTGTAATTAAAAGGTTCAGATTATTATTAGAAAAATCATATAAACATCATACGTGACCATGGAACATATAATTTCATTTCTTGAATATTTCACTTTTCCATAATTTGATATTCAGAACGCCGTTTAGATCAAGAAGGGCATTAAATCATGATTTTGCAAAGAGCTTTCGCTTTAAGAGCTGCCTATCAGCAAACGTGCAATTAATTTTTGTTCCTGATTACACATTTGATAATACTGGTATGCACTCTTTTATGACCCGATTCATATAAATGAGTATTGTATCAACAAAACAAATACAAATTGTTTATGTCATACTTTCAAGAAACATTACAAAAGTGAACGCAGTTATCCCTGGCTATAAACGGAAATGAACATTGGACATGTTTTTCTCGCATGTTAGGCATGTACAACCAAGGATACGGGCTTTGCTTCACCGTTTCGTATTGCTCATTAAAATTCATATCATGTTCTAAGACGGTAAGATATAGTGTGCCTCTATATTGATTAAATAATCGATGTATGAACCACAAATTAATTCGCCCACCCCTCCCTCTTTTTAACGAAAACATTATCCCGCTATGAAAACCAAGGCTACATTCTCGTATTTGTTGCTGCAAATATAATTCAGTAATTCGAGGCAGAATGTGTTACTTTTCCCAATTCCTATTCCCATATACGTGACCTAGCTACAGGGGCGCAAGGGGGGGGGGGGGCAGGGGGGCACGCGTGCTTATCTAATGGCGAGGTAAAAGAAAACAAGAGAGAGGGAAGGCGGACAAGATAGTACGTCCCCTTCCACACACCCTAATCAATGGCTATAATAAGTTGTATGCTGTCTACGAAGACCTGTGCCAAAATGATGCAAGTTCCCCCCTCAGTGAAAGTTTTTTATTCAATTTATTTAACATGACACTCGCTACGCCATGCACTGCCACTGACCATTACACGATGCAAGCAATAATTATCATTTGCAATGTCAACGTACTATTTTCTCAGTTTGGCCTGACACAAAACAAACGTGTTGATATTCAATATGGTGAATAATGCGAATATGTTTTTCTAAGCCAGAGGACATACATAATGTATATTCATGACCAATTTACTTTGACAGGCACTTCGTATTTATGAATAAAAAATGATGTATACTGGAGTCGAAGGTACAACTTTCTGAAAGGATTCCTGATTGCCAATGCTTTATTCAAGATGATTAAACTTGTTCCACTGTGAGGGAAAGTAGTGATACAATAGACCCGTTCACACATAACAATACTTGTGCGATTTTGATCGCGATGCAAAGATCGATTTTTTGGGGGGCGACCGTTCACACATGTCAATTTAGTGCAAATTGGATCGCGATGCAAAGATCGATTTTGTTTTTTGGCGACCATTCACACACAGGGACAATTATCGCTCAACGGCAGTAACGTCGAACTGTGCGTGCGTTAGTTTCGACGATGTATGCGCGCTTGGAATCATGGGATTAAATAATTCGATTTTTGATTCTCAATACCATTCACACACACAGCGCCCGGCAAACTATCGCGATTATTCTGAAAAATCGCAAGACTAACTGCGAATTGGATCGCGATGCAAAAGTCGTTTTTTTAAATCTCGCTTATTTATGTAGGTTTGAACGCCCCTATTATGAAGCTTAAAGATGGGAAGAAAGTGCACTTTCTGTTTGAATCTATGTATGTAATGACTTTCTTTTGTCATGTTTGCATTTTGGTTTGATTTAATTTTGATATAATTGGAAATAATGTACCATAATATGTGTGAAACACATGAGCCAGAACAATCAATAACTTCATTTCGTTTGAATCGATTTCGTTTTGATGTCTGTAGCCCGGCAGCCTGCATTTCATAACATTGATTAAAAGTTAACTATACATAACAAAGGTTAAGACGCTCAGTGAGTAATCACTCTTTCAGGTATCCACTTTATGTCACTTGAGTTGAGAATAGGGACTTTTAGATTCTGCACGACGAGAACGTGGACTGCCCTTTTAAGGCACTGGCAGTGACGTCACATTGCCTTAAAAGGGCAGTCCACGTTCTCGTCGTTCAGAATCTAAAAGTCCCAAATGCCAAATTTACAGCTCCATTGAGCGTCTAGCCACACTCTTAAGGTTTTAGTTTTAATAAAGCAATTTCTGCCTTCACACTTTCTAATATCATACTCGTAGGTTCCAGTAACATCTTTGACGACTTCACTGTACCAACCACCCTCATTACGCTTAGAATAGTCCTTTAGTTTATTCTTTCTCGTACAATACTTTCGTAATAATATATCAATTTCAATCCATCTCATCGTCGGTATAAATTAGTGCTGTAGTCAAACGTTTAACCGTCCGGTATCCGACCGCCCATGGCGGATTCCGTTTTCAATTGGACGGTTTCGTTTACCCGTTTTTTTTTTTTTTTTTTTTAAATTTTAATTTTTTTTTTTTTTTTTTTTTTTTTTTAATATTTTTTTTTTTTAAGTTTCGATTTATGCCCCTACACCTGGCACTATGCCTGGCAATGTCTCCCAGCTCAGTAATCTGTGTGTTGACTCACCACTCTGAAACTAGAACAACACTCCAATTTGTCTGTCATTTTGGTTTGAAAGTAATCTTTGTAATAGATCTCAATATGTAATTTATAATAATAATTCATCCAACTTGAACACATGGCCTACCACAAGGTTCTATCCTAGGTCCTCTACTGTTTTTACTTACACATTCCTCTAAAATCGACATTGTTACTATTATTTATGACAAGTTCACAAGCACAAACGAAATTCCTTCCCACTTTTTCACACGGACCTGGCTTGCTGCCGACAGAGTCGGTGAAGAAAAAAAAAAGTTTAAAAAAAAGTTTAAAAAAAAAAAAAAAAAAAATGTTTTTTTTTTTTTTTTTTTTTTTTTATAAATAAATCGTTTAACCGAAAACCGTCCGGTTTTGACTGGCGGTTAAACGGAATTGGAGATATCCGTGATGTTACAGCACTAGTATAAATTGTGAATCGTGAATGCATTTATTCTTTAAGTAGTACAGACTGCAATAAAATATAAAAACATAATCAATTAGTTACTTTGCATTTTGAATTAACAAGTTTTATCATAGGTTTTTCGAGCTATATCAAAGTATGTCGGGGCAGGGAGTGGGACTTATTTGTTGGTTGTCTGCATTAAAATAAGCCTATCTATTGACAAACTGGTAAAGATTGCTTTCGACTTAGATTCGATTTAACCAAGACGTCTAAAATTAATACACACAATATAGTCAAAGTGGCCATATGTTTGTGGAAAACTTTATAACACTTACGGTTACACAATCGGTTGTGTGGTTACTTTTTAAATATTCAGATTTGATAGTATTTGTTATTTCATTGCATAAATAAAAAAGATTAAAAAAGCAGAGAAAAAAGTTCAGCGGTGAAAAGATAATTTGTTTGTCATAATCTTGCTATTTGTGCAATGGAATAAGAAGTACTATCAAGTCTGAATATTAAAAAGACACTCCATAACCACACGACCGATTGTTATATAATTATGTACCCGTACATTTTAAAAAGATTTCCACAAACATATGGCCCCCTTGACAATGTTTGTCTATTCATTTTGATCGAATCTAAGTCGAAAGCGAATTTTTACCAATGTGCCAGTACATAAGAATACGCCTGAAATAGACAAAGGTAAAAATATCCAAAGAAAGCATTTATCAGTCTTTTCATATTAATTAAAGGCACATCCCAAGATCATCAAGAGCGACATTAAAGTTTTAAGCTGTCAAATATGACTGTATGTATATTATTTATATAGATCTTTTTTTTTTTAAGACATAGCGTCACCCATATTATATTCGAGAGTTTTCCGTTTTAAAACACACGTACTCATTGCTGACATTGGCGAAATTTTGAGCTTGTTTGTGCTAATTTTGATTTCATAGCCGCCACTCAATAACCAATCTACGAACTTATTTGATAACAAGATTTGTGAAACCATGAGTTTTATCAAAAAGTTGATTTCTCGCCGCAAAAATACATAATTATAATGTTTGCAATCACGAATTGTTTGTTGTTGGTGTGTGTACAGACTTGAATGCTGATCGACAATTTTTGTCTTACAAAGCTCATGATAGCATTTGCTTTGAATTGTCAATTGTAAACGTGACATTCTTTTCCTCCCAAAGCATATGTTTTTTTAAAGAAGAGAATAAGCTAAAGATAGTTTAAGTTGTAGAAACGCCTATTATTATTTTCATATAGATACAATTGATCTATCTATAACTGCACTATCGATGGAAACTAGCTGTAAATACATGTACAGAAAATAATGAGATCGCAACTATTTCCCCCAAATCAACCCAAGGGCAATTTCACTACCCGATACTTTACTTTACTACCCCATAGAAATCATATTCGGATTACATAACACCTCGTTGTCATGTTCGCACTTCAACAGGTGACACACAAGGCTATTGAAATTGCCTCAGGTTGATTTTGCGAAAGAAGTTGCTATTGTTTTAAATAATAATAATAATAATAACGTTTTATTTACCCAGGGTAGCCACTTCAGTTAAGAAACTGCTCTTCCAGCGGACCCTGCATAACATAATATGTTATTACTACCCGTTCCCCAATACAATATGCTGAGCGCCTAGCTAGAAGGCAGAAGGTCTCATTGTTAGTCTTTGGTATGACTCAGCCGGGGTTCGAACCCACGACCTCCCGTTCGTGAGGCGGGCGCTGTAACCACTGAGCCACCATGCCCAGTTGTTACTTTTGTTTAGATTTTGAATGAGAAAATAAATGAAATCAATGAGAAAAGTAAGGAAACATTTTGACATGGTATTGTTTGGATTATGAATATCCTACAGAAGAATTACCGAGTTTAAGTGAGCATGTCACAGATATTTTGTTTTGTTTTGAATTCAACAAATAATTTAGAATAACCGCGAGGTTTGCACAATATGAACTCTGGTAAATAATACAGCTTGCTTTAATAACATAATACGTTAATACTTGAAGTCGCCCGTCCTCTCACTTTGGTTCTGGCTATCCGTGAAAGAAGTATAAGGTGTACAATTAATAACCGCCATGGGAGTTGGCTTTCACGGGGCACGTTCGGAACCGTTCATCATCCTTAGGGTGAGACGGTTTCACAGTGGTCCCATAGGGCAGTATGACAGATCGACCCTTGTTAATATCCCTAACGAGAACAGAAAGTAGGGTTAATATGATAATAGCAACTCTATTTTAGTCCTCCACATCCTTAAAATTCATTACCCAATTGAAGGCTATAGACCATCGATAATTGTCATTTCAAAATGACGTCATGTGCTGGTCTTTTCGCATATAACAAATTATTTAACTCTAAGTTTGTATCCAAATTACCATATCTGTTGTTTAAAATTCTCTTGTATGCCTACTCTCTTTCTCTCTCTTTTTCGTACTCTCCCCCTCTCTCTCTCTTTCTATCTGTTTTCATGGAGCAAATAAATTTACTTTGTAGATCATTATATAGGTTTTAATATGTATGAATTTATTATGAATATATTAAGCAACACAAAGAATCACTTGAAACTGAATTGATTTCGAAAGATTTGGAACTAAATAGTTACATTAAAAAGTAATACATTCTACTGTTTCTATTATGATTAACAGGTAGCACATTGCCCTAAATTTATTGATAAATGAAGTTAGTACGTGAAGAGAGAACAGTTAGATGTACCTCTTCATGTAACGCACTTTCTTGTTGTAATTGCGAAAGCGGTAAAGCATGTGGACACATGTTTCGGCAATAGCCTGGTATAATAGACTTTACAGTCCACTTTTAATTATAGCATTGTCAACGTAATGAGCTGAAGTCAAGTTGAAGTTTGACTCGCCTGGTATGTCTATTAAGGTCCTCTACAATACATCATGTTCGAGCGGTACCGCATCATGATCCAAGATGGCGGGTCAGAAAGAAACGGGAACCAAAATGATCAGAGAGGAATTCTCATCTCCCATTCCTGCTTGTTACATAATATTGTGATTCAAATTTAGCTAAGAAAATGGAACAGAAAGATAAACAATGAAAAATATCTTCATATTAGTAAAAGATGACACAGAATATGGATCCCCCCATTAAGTTCTTTGAAAGCTGCTGTAACAACTTATTATAAATACAAGTGTAAATCTTCCTTGCACGTGTACGCTATCCGATGCTTGATGTGCACGCTAGCTTAAAAACACTCTTTGAATCACCAATGATGACCTTGAAAGTTACAATTAAGCTATGGACGGACATGTAGACTATGGTAGATTTCCCCCATTTCAATTTCAATTCATTTTAATAAATTTCAACATGTGTGAAACGATTATGATCATTGTGATTGGAGTCCTTCGAAAAGAATCCCATCGGTTCAAGGAACATAATTGTGTACATACATGTTCATGATAACATTCTGTACACCATGGAATAGATTTTAAAGGATATACCTGTACATTTGGGATCAGTAATGTATTAACTTGATTAGATATGCAATACCTGCCCTATAATGTCTCCTTTTTTTTTTTTCGTACCCAATCCTCTTCTCCAATATTCTCTTCAGTCATCTGTGAGTAGCATGCACAAATTTGATGATAACTTTGTAAAACACAATTGGGACATCATTGTTTCTGCATTTGAAACGACTTTCCGCTATCTTTGAGGACGACCGAATCATTTTAAATAGAATGATAATTTGATACAGACATTTATGGACTCTGTTTCCTCTTTAGGCGGGAAAATGACGTCGTATAGCGGTGAGTTGTCTGGCAACGGCGCATCCAGCCGAGGTTTAAAAAGTTACGCGCTGTCAACTTCTGTCAAATATGCTTGTACTCGTTTGGTTGCTTGCAGGGGCGTACGCAGGATTTTTTCAAGGGGGGGGTTTTAAAATATTTTGCTCCCGAAAAATTGAAAATCGCGCCGGCCGAAAAGTCGCTCAGTGGGGGGGGGGGGGGGGGGGGGGGGGAGGGGGGGTAAGCGGACACTTTTTTTTTTTTTTTTTGGAGGTCAAAAAAAAATCGCAACGACTCAGCCGGCCGAAAAGTCGCTCAGTGGGGGGGGGGGGGGGGGGGGGGGGGGGGGGGGGGGGGTAAGCGGACACTTTTTTTTTTTTTTTGGTCTCAAAATTTCAAAATTTGACATTTTTTTTCGTTGGGGGGTGGTAAGGTCACCTTATTTAGGTTAGCCGTGGGTACATATTTTTTTTTTTTTTTTTTTTTTTTTTTATAATAAAAAAAAAAAAAAAAAAAAAAAGCCAAAGGGGGGGGTTTTTAGGTTTTTTTTAGGGGGGTTTACATACATTAAAATGCCAAAGGGGGGGGGGGGTTTGAACCCCCAAAACCCCCCCCCCTGCGTACGCCCCTGGTTGCTTGCATTAATTTTTGTTCGGGTTCTTTAGACGGCGTTTGGTCCATAGATATTACATATCCGTGATCTTTACCACACTGTGGGCTGTTTTGTTGTTTGGTGGATGGTTTACTCATTTAGTCATTCACATTTACAATGTGGACTGTATCTGGTTCTTTAGACGGCGTTTGTATGCAATCAGTGGTCCATAGATATTACACATCCGTGATCTTTACCACACTGTGGTCTGTGCATGTTGTTTGAAGGATGGTTTACTCATTAGTCATTCACATTTACAATGTGGACTATATCTGATAATATTCGGTACTTGTTTCACCCGCCTTCAGTTTCTAAATTCGTTAGGCTGGTGGTCACAGTCATTTGGATTTTTCATCATATACACTGTCCTGGTCCTGTTATTATATTTACTATTACTGTTTTTTTCGACCTCCCCTTCCTCCTCTTCTTACTTATATTTTACTACTACTACTACTACTACGACATTTCCTCTTTTTCTTCTTCGTCTTCTTCTTGTTCTCCTTCTCCTCCTCCTTCTTTTCTTTCCTTAGTCGGAAGTTTGTTCTCTTTGTACGCTTACTTCACCATTTCGCCTCTTACTGAATGATCTTAATTTAGAATATTACTCTTTACAGGAGCCTGATCTTGTACAAGCTTTGATTGTATGCCATATATATATTCACTTCTCGAAACATCCTGCTATTTAGTGTACATTATACTTAATTCAAGTTATCTACCTGTTGTGTTTTGTTGCTCCACAGTTTGTATGAATATGATTTATAACAAAATTAAACTTAAACTTTAATTCAAGTCACTCCTCGTAGAATATATTATGGGGTACAGTGCCGGTTGAGTATATTGTGTCTCATACACGGTGTGATTATAGTGGGGAAAATCCCAATATCACAATCGTGGCGATGTTGACCACAGTGTTCCACAGTTCCAACAGTGTATGAAATATTGGTACACACTGTGGTGACGTAGAAAATTGAGAGCATCCAGAGAATCACAGTATAATTATGTTCCATCTGTAGTGACCACATTAACGAATTGGAACAGTATCACACTGTTGACTCTTCACCACACTGTGGTCACAAGACAAAGTTATCTCTTTACCACACTGTGGTCATAAGACAAAGTTATCTCATTACCAGATTGTGGTCACAAGACAAAGTTATCTCTTAACAACACTGTGTTCACAAGACAAAGTTATCTCATTACCACACTGTGGTCACAAGACAAATTTATCTCATTGCCACACTGTGGTCACAAGACAAAGTTATCTCTTTACAACACTGTGTTCACAAGACAAAGTTATCTCATTACCACACTGTGGTCACAAGACAAATTTATCTCATTGCCACACTGTGGTCACAAGACAAAGTTATCTCTTTACCACACTGTGTTCACAAGACAAAGTTACCTCTTTACCACACTGTGGTCACAAGACAAAGTTATCTCATTGCCACACTGTGGTCACAAGACAAAGTTATCTCTTTACCACACTGTGGTCACAAGACAAAGTTATCTCTTCACCACACTGTGGTCACAAGACAAAGTTACCTCTTTACCAAACTGTGGTCACAAGACAAAGTTATCTCATTTCCACACTGTGGTCACAAGACAAAGTTTTTTGTATTGTGTTAAACAATGCTGATACACTGCGGCTGGCTGCATACAGAATCACAGACTATGATGTATCACAGTCGTATTAGTTTAGATAACTTTTAAAGTTTGCAAATGGGAAAACTGTAATTGTTGTTCTAATTACTGCGTTACCATCGAAACCGTACATAATATTGTGAAAAGAGAATGAAGACGGATTATTGGATACAAATTGTAAAGAACAAAGGCTGACAACTGTTGACTATTAGCTTTAGCTTTAGAATTGAGAAGCATTTTGAAACAGTAGAGGGATTCTAACCTTTGCATATCTTGGTCAAAGAATAAGAGATGATGAGAAGTATTGCCGACAGGGATAAATTTACACGGGGACTGTTGAAATTGCATTTCGATGGATGATTTAATATTGATGTAACTCATTTATCAAGGGAAATTCCCTTCATTCAGGCCATGATACGCTAACGGCGACAATAATAGTATAGATAAAGAATGACCTAATAATTTCTTATTTTCTTGATAATCGAGAAGGGGAGAAAGAAGAGGACAGCAAGGAGGAAAAGAAGGTCAAGAATTGAGAGAACAACAAATGATTCCTTTAAAAAAATAAAGTTTTGGTCTTTCGAAACGACAAGTTATATTGGACATTTTGGAAGTGATATCGCTGTTACTTCGTCGTATGTAGACATGACACTGAATGTGGCGATGCTCATGTTGTTCCTGTGTATATTTTCAACGTAACAGCACTATGTCCCTTTTAATCGTTATTTTCCTGTCTCCAATCATAATTATGTACATACCAAATCAAAACGAAAACAAAATAAAACAAACAAACAAACAATTATTGTTATACTGTTTGCAGCATTGAAATGCTGATACAATAGAATAAGTCACACCTTTCGAGCAAACGGGATTGAATGGAGGGGGTGTTGATACAAAGCATAACTTCAATACAGACGCCTAACATAACATTGCAGTACCACCCTGTAAAGTTCACCATTGTAGTAAAACGCCGAATGTGAACGCCTCAAGTGCACCAATGTCAATCCCCTATTACGTTCCCAATGTGAACGTCACATGCACGCTTGCTAATGTGATGGAGTATCCCTATCTGTAATAGTCATGTACAACATGGCGTCTAGGGTATCGTTTAAACAAAAGGGAGTATTTTAATTGATCGGTCGTCTGCTACTGTGGTAGACTGAAATGAAGGTCAGATTCCTCCAGGGTTCGGGAATGGTCAAACCCATGCAGGCTTTGGATGAGTCATGACGTCTAATTTGTTTTGACAATTGATTGGTCAGCAACATAGCAAACAACTTTTCCTTTTTTTTAAATTAAAGAGGTGTTTCATTAAGTCACCTGGAAACAATAGAATATAACAATAATGAGTACAAAGCCTCTATCTTTCTGTTATATTCATCATGAAAACGTCATGTCCACATTAGTTGCCGCTGGAAAGGATACACATCGTCTGTTTGGAGTAAGAAGGGCTTTAACTCATTATTATAACAGAATTAACACCCTTATGGCTCTGAACAGACGACCGATACAGGATGGTATGATTGAGATTTAAGAATCATAAGGACTTTGACTTGGGATGTAGGATGAGATGATGGTTGGAACATTTTTTTAACGAACATAATCAACCCATTATTTCAACCTGCTTAGATTTTGCTTGGAGTTTGTGTGAGAACAGTGTGTTTTACATTAAACATATTATTTTTGATTTTCCTTTGTTTTGGTTGTCAATAAATTAGTTCTAAAGATTGCAAAATGGGGACATTTGAAAACTATTTGCAGTGCAGCTTTACCTCCTGTTGAAATTAGATATATGGTATTTTTGTACCTCATTTCGTACAGATAACAGCGTGTGATATATGCCTGTTCATCTATAAATTTCCCTCCGAAAAGTCCTTTTAGGTACCTCGCTGCTTATAAGGATGAAGATTGATTTGCATCAGTAATTATACATTTTGTACCGTCTAGACCATTCTGATGAAATATTTCGTCATATTCTTTCATTAATCTATTATTTGTAACCGCTGTGAATCAGTCAATTTTCTTTATATATATTTTTAGGGGGTATTTCTGTAAACATATTTCCGTAAACAACGGTTAGTCTGTAGGAGGAATTGTATTATTTGTCGGTACCGATCACGTGGGCTGTTTGTTTGTCAAAATGTTTCAGCACATGAAAGATCGAATCGAAGCGGAAATCGGCAATCGTCTGTTTACTATATCCACATGTGTGTTAATGGACATAACTTTTGACTAGTAGTAATTGCTTCAACGCTCTTAATTGTTGAACGCCTACATTGATTTCGCGAATAGATTTCGCAGCCGCCTTTGAATTAATTCTCTTAAAAAATATAAACATTGTGAGATGTATTGTAACTAGCTTCGGAAAATGTCATGCGCGCTGAAATCTATATGTTTCTTGTTCGAAGTGGATTCGAAGTGGATTCTAATATAGATTACGTAAGATGTAACACACCCGTCGTCCTAAAATATAAGATACCACTAAAAGTTGTTTATTTTTCTAGTGCTTTTTGTGGTTTTAATCTCCTTACTTCAAAACTAATGTAGCTTGGGTCCAGTCATAATATCTAGCATCTTTCAAAGAAACTTTCGGAGAAGAACAAAACCGCTCATAAATACATCCATTAAAACATAACCACAACAAAACATAGCAAGATCTAGACATTCGTATAAGTTGGATTTCAGTGAATCCATTTTGGGATCCCCATCTGTTGACAGATATCTACGGATAATACCATGGGACATGGCGCCCCATTTCAGAATTCTCATTAACCCGCTTTAGTTTAAAACCAAATTGCCTTCTCGAGGGTTTAGCGAACCCTTTTAGAAAACAAATCCGAGTATTGAGAATTGATCTACCAAGTAGTGGTTAGTGCGTGTTCAGTCAATGAGTGGACACTTGCTTTTTTTTTTTTGGGGGGGGGGAGGGTTGGGGCAGTATAATTCGGTAGATGAAATGGGAATTAACTAGGACACTGATTAGAGGGATGATTATGGAGAGTGTCTGTTATCCCCCGACCTCTCCCATTCTTTTTCTCTTTTCGCTACGCCTTTTTTTCGCCATTATTTTGATGGGGGGGGGGGGGGGGGGCGTGACCCTGTGTACCCCCTGGTTAAGGTACTCTCGCCGAATGATTGAGTTTGTAAAATAATCATGTTTCCTCGAGCCCTTCCGGCTATCTGAGATCTTAAAAGTCCATTTCAGTCTCAAACGTGAAAATCTACACCAGTGGCTAAAATCCCCAGGAACTGGTTATTTCACCGCAAATGAAGAATCATAGACTTAGGTTTCGTATGGTCGATTTTCATGCATTTTAGACACATTTCTTGGTCAGCGATTATTATAAGATGATGGAGCGGATCCTAATCAAATGATTGGTTGAGAGCGTATATATGACCAGGCATATGTTTTTCCTAACAACACGTAATTTTACTAATAACCGGTCATTAGTAAATATTTATGTCCGGTCATTAGTGAAATCATGTTATGAAACATCATTTTATGAAACAAATAAAACATCATCTTATAAAACAAATAATACATCATTCTGTTCGGGCATTTGCTGTGTATTATTTGTGTCACTAAGTATAAATAGTAATATCAACCATTTTTTGCATAGTGATACATTGTAATACGTATTATTTATAAGTATTAGTTATTTATCTAAAAGATGTGTTTGTTTAAAGAGGTCTCCAAACTCTTTTTTTACTTTTTATAACTCCAAAAATTTATATGAGAGACTTGAGAGTTATAAAGTTTCATATACATTTCTGTATTAATTATTCCGATATACAAAACCAGTATAACAAAATGAATTCACACTCAGTTTATTGTTGTTTGTATTGAATTTCGCAATTATTCTGAATATGCAAATTCGATACAACTAGTTGCAGACGATCGCACAAAAATGCTTATCAGAAAGCCTGATTTTTCTGTGGGTCTTCATTAGATACAACTAGAAGAGATATACTCAGCCAAAAATAGTCTATGGAAACTAAGGCAAAGGATTATAAAGATAGCAGCTAAGGGTCTATTTTAAAAATGATCCACACAAAATGTTTTGTTGGATAATTATGTATAAACAAAACCTTTAAAGACAAAGTTTAGCATTATTAGTTGAATGATTTTTCCCCAAAAGTTTTTCGTCATGGAATGATGCACATGTTAGTCTTAATCCTAAGTAAGGGGCGTCGCTAAAACATTGAAGGGAGGAGGAGGGGGGGGGGGGGGAGGGGGGGGGGGGATGTCAAACCAAATTTTCCTACGAAGGCCCCTTTGTTTTTTCTCAAAAATAGAAAATTGTAAATAGGTGCATGGAGGTAAAGGGGTTGATACACGTTATCACCCTTCTCGCAACAGAGCGCTGTTCCCCCAACTATTCCTCAAATGAGAGTTTAAAAAACTTCTATAAAAAGACGTCAAACCATGTCCTTTCGTTTTGGGTGAGCAGCCTTCTTGTTGCTGTTGTTCTTGTTCTTGTTCTTCATCTCTCTCTCTCTCTCTCTCTCTTTCCCCCTCTCCCTCTCCCCCTCTCTCTTCCTCCCTCCCTCCCTCCCTCACCTTCTCTCTCTTTCTCTCTTTCTCTCCCTCCCCCTCTCTCTCTCTCTTTGTTGTGTTCACGTGATGTGTATAAACTTCTCATGTTTTTCTCACCTCTTTCTCTCAGTCTCCCGTTCTTCGCTATACCTTTTGGGCACAAAAACAAGCTGAAAGGCGCTAGATATTAACCAGTCGATTCGCGCTCTACCACCTATGGTTCATTGCATGCCGACTTTGAAATCTCTAATGGACCTCGTATACGTCACACCTGCTACAAATAGTAAATTTTCCACCCGATTTTGTTGATGATAGGAGTTGTAATTTCAAGCCGGCTCACCTTCCGGATAAACAACTGTATCAGGTTGATTCCGCACCGTCTGTGGTGTTAACACCATGTTTGTATCGGTCAATATAGACCTAAATACATATATTATAACAGTCGTGTTTATACAGCAAAAACATGATGCAACTGAGAGTAAACACCCTGTTTGTATCGGTCAATATAGACCCAAATACATATATTATAACGGTCGTGTTTATACAGGAAAAAAACACATGATGCAACTGAGTGTAAACACCCTGTTTGTATCGGTCAATATAGACACAAATACATATATTATAACAGTCGTGTTTATACAGCAAAAACATGATGCAACTGAGTGTAAACACCGTGTTTATATCGGTCAATATAGACCCAAATACATATATTATAACAGTCGTGTTTATACAGGAAAAAAACACATGATGCAACTGAGTGTAAACACCCTGTTTGTTTCGGTCAATATAGACACAAATACATATATTATAACCGTCGTGTTTATACAGGAAAAACATGATGCAACTGAGTGTAAACACCGTGTTTGTATCGGTCAATATAGACCAAAATATATATATTATAACAGTCGTGTTTATACAGGAAAAGCATGATGCAACTGAGTGTAAACACCGTGTTTGTATCGGTCAATATAGACCCAAATACATATATAATAACAGTCGTGTTTATACAGGAAAAACATGATGCAACTGAGTGTAAACACCCTGTTTGTATCGGTCAATATAGACCCAAATACATGTATTATAACGTGTTTATACAGGAAAAACATGATGCAACTGAGTGTAAACACCGTGTTTGTATCGGTCAATATAGACCCAAATACATATATAATAACAGTCGTGTTTATACAGGAAAAACATGATGCAACTGAGTGTAAACACCGTGTTTATATCGGTCAATATAGACCCAAATACATGTATTATAACCGTCGTGTTTATACAGGAAAAACATGATGCAACTGAGTGTAAACACCGTGTTTGTATCGGTCAATATAGACCCAAATACATATATAATAACAGTCGTGTTTATACAGGAAAAACATGATGCAACTGAGTGTAAACACCGTGTTTGTATCGGTCAATATAGACCCAAATACATATATAATAACAGTCGTGTTTATACAGGAAAAACATGATGCAACTGAGTGTAAACACCGTGTTTGTATCGGTCAATATAGACCCAAATACATATATTATAACCGTCGTGTTTATAAAGCAAAAACATGATGCAACTGAGTTATACTGGGCCCCGTCTTATAAAGAGTTAGGATTGATTCGTTCCAATCGCAAAATGAAATTAATCGTGACTCCTATGTCTTAAGTACTCAATTGCAATTAATGTTAAGTTGCGACTTATTCGAATCAACCGCAAGTCTGCATAATACAGGGCCTTGGTCATGAAATTCCATTGTGAAAGAAACTGGAAGCATTGATTTAAATGCATTCATCATAGAAAGCGGCATTTTATAGGCATGGAAATAACAGCTTCTCAGAATAAACAGTCATAACTAATATTCAGTGCTATTGTAATAATTTCTTTATTTCTATGAAAATTATAGCATAGCAATACACGAATTTTGCACAAGTACAATTACAATAATCAATAACCAAGGTCCATAAACCTATTTGGGTTCAAGGCAGATTATTTTGTGCAATTGAATACAAAAAGCAAAATAACATTGATTTTAAATCATAGTGAATTTTGGAGAAATCACCAGACCATTATTGAAGCTTCTGTAACATAAACAGGTTAGATGACGTCAAATAATGAAATAATGAGGCCTTTAATTCTATACCCAAACTGTTGCTTTCATAATCATCCTTTTCTGGTTAAGGTATAGGATTGTGTGCTTTTTATTTAGACCAATCTCTACCAATTCCAACTAGAAATGACAGATCAGGGACATTTATTCTGGCCTGTTTCGAGAAGAGATACTTTGTATAATAGAACAAAATACATTTACAAGTCAAATTCCCATCGATGATTGATGTAAACATAATGTTATTCAATGCAAGTTGTGCATGTCCTCTCATTAACTCTAAAAACACGATGTAATGTAATAGCAGGATGAATTTTGTTGGAATATTTTAGTGTCAGCCTTTTTTTCTTCAAGATTGGGGCCTTATAATACGCGAAGCGGGGATGTCCCATGGCGTTGCCATCCAATACCACTAATTGAGCCCCAGAAATGCGACATTGTATTTTCATTACTGGTAATCTTAAAATTGGGGGCAGGCTAGGGTTGGTGGTTTCGAGCGCGATTTTACTTTTTTTCTCTTACAATCCGATGGAGAGTTGTCCCATTGGCCACCCCGTGAAGGAATGGTCTAATGTCAGACAGAGTGTTTTCATAATTTCCTTATTGGAGAAAGTGCGCTCGTGGATTTTTCAAACAGGTTATACTAATACTACACGTGGATGCAAGCGGCTGCAGGGCCGGGTAAGAAAAATACGTTGTCTTATCTGAGTATTTATTCTGTGAAAGCAAACCACACATTTTATTTTAAGTCTGAGACTTCGAGGGGAATAGCACGGAACATGCATCCATGCAGTTCTTATGTTATGCTAGTAATGTTATGCTATTTGTTTTTAAAGGAATTGACAGCTGAATATTATTGCTTGAAGGAAACATTCAAACAGTATTGTTTCTTGAGAGCCTACATGCCAAATTTATTATTCAAATAGTAAGCTTTCAATTGGTGCTTTTCTCGAATTTAATCACTCTGTATTCGCCTCATATTGAATTAAATCTTATTTATTACTTTCCTTATTTAGTTTGATTTGCAACTATTATTTTAACGTCGATAAAATACTTTTAAACTTTGGAGGCATCATATTCCTATATTTATTAGAGGGGGTTGTACCATGGAAAGTATTTCATATACATGTATATACAGTAGTATCCCATTTCAATGATATGAAGCCAGTTTGTAATCATTAGGGAACTTCATTCGCATGGTAGGCCTACATGAATATTACTTTAAACAAAACATAGGCATAATAATTATTATGAATATGGACAAATCATTAGAAAGACACATGGAACAATTTTTATACGACTACTTGAAGATGGGTGTACACCACCAGATCATCAGATATTAAAACAATAGTGTAAAGAAGGGTGGAAAGTCTTCATAAGAAAGTAATTTTTTGCGTTGTTACACTAATCAGAAGATTTGCACCAAAAAACTCTACTTCTTATTGAAAAATTAAACTCATTTCCTTATTTTCATTGATTTATTTGTGGAAACAGTCTGTTCGTATGTACATTTATGTTTAAGTGTTATGTGCAGAGAATTCGAACACAGTCATGCGAGCGGCTATATATGCATATCACGTACACAGTATACACGTAGAAACAATTCCATTTAAAGGCCACGTGTTGTAATTTGTCTCAGTGTAGTTTGTACATTGGAACAAAAAATGAAATTTAATCGCACTGAATCGCACGTGTGCTTTTATACATGAACCCTCCCGTGCCAAAAGTATTGCAACATAGACACACACATTACACAGGAGACAAATAATTACATGAAAATGAGTGCTGTTTTAATGAATATGTAGTGCATCATTTTTTATCATACTATCAGGCACATTTTATTGATATATCAATAGTCATTTTTCATGTAAGATTCACGAGTCTCTAGTATTTTGTTGGATATCCTCGCCTTCTAATGATGGCGCGCATCCTTCTTGGCATCGTCGCGTAGAGTCCTTGCAATCTTTCTTGGGTGATGCTGCCCCAGGCCTTGAAGATAGAGCGGACCAAACCTTCCCTCGTGGTTGGTCGGTCTTTGGTGTTGGCTCTCTTGATGTCATCCCACAGATTCTCTATCGGGTTAGCATCTGGTGATTGCGCCGGCCACTGCACCCTGTTGACGCCAGTTTCGTCATACCATTGGTCCATCCTGGCTGCCCTGTGTGCCGGTGCGTTGTCATCCTGGAAGACGAACGGGTGTTGCGCGTTGCCAAAGATGTTAGCAATGGATGGAAACAAGTGGGCGTCCAGAATATCTCGATATTTGGCGTTATCAATGTTCCCATCTACACAAATTTAACCACAAATTTAACGAATTTCATCATGTTGCAATACTTATGGCATGGGAGGGTATATGCGAACATCTAAGCAATACAACATTGGTGTAGGATAGGAATTTCATCGTGATGTACGAATCTATCAAATTTAATAACAATTTTGTCTGCTTTTAGCTATCACATTTCACAAATTGATAAGAGCAAATAAACATCAAAATTAGAATCGTTTTCATTTCGCTTTAGGTGGTGGTATCATAGCTGGTTTAAATATGAGTCCTGCACAGTGATGATTTTAATAAGTAAAGGGCTTCTCATCATGCTCAGGATCTACTACTAAACAGTAATAGCAGATTCCTCCTCCTGTTCCTCCTCTTACAATGCTACTGCTGCTGCTGCTACTACTACTACTACTTCTACTGCTGCTATAACAACAGCATCTACTACTACTTCTTCTACTACTACTACTACTATATAGTACTATAATTAATACTTCTCCTAACCCTACTACTACTTCTACTACTACCACTACGTATATACTTCTACTACGACTAGACTACTACTACTACTACTACTACTACTACTACTACTACTACTAGTACTTCTACTACTACTAGGCCTACTACCACCACCACCACTACTACTACTACTACTACTACTACTAGACTACTCCAACTCATGCTACTACTACTACTACTATTATTATTACTACTACTACTACTACTACTACTACTACTACTACTACTAAAAGTACTACTCCTACTATTACTACTTCTACTAGACTACTCCAACTCATGCTGCTGCTACTACTACTACTACTACAACTACTACTACTACTTCTAAAAATACTGCTCCTACTATTACTATCACTACTTCTTCTTCTTTGAACATTATTTAGTAATGAAGGGGTACAACGTCCAATAATAAAGGGCTTAACAAAATTATAATTTAAATAATTTTCTCTTGTACACCTGCTGTGATTCCTAGATCAAAAAGAAATATAAGAAATATATTTTGTAAAGATTTATAAACAAATAAATCTGTGCATTCTATATATCAACAAAGATAATGGTTAAGACCAGAGTAGGACAGTGTCATAAAATATTCATCCTATACAGTGCGTCCCAGAAAAAACGAAACCGAGAAGTATTGATGTTTTATCATAACTTAATCACAACCATAATTAATGAATGATACATATTTGGAAAGCTTAGAGTCTCCTCTTTCAGTTGATGCTACTCAAATGATGCATATTTCACGCATGAGTGATTAAAAGCAATTTGAAGGAAGGAAACCAAAAAGACATTTGGCGGGCGGTATCTGAATTTCGAAGAAAAATTCACATTTCTAGAAAGTTGAGTTTCTGCCCTTTCATATGACACCTCAATCAGGAAAAATGAGCGAGGAATGACAAAGTTCTGTTTGTTTAAAGTAGTGCTTGCATTTCCATAATTTTATCAAACGAATTCGTTTTCACTGGCTGCCTGCCGTATCAATAAACGAAATTAACAAAAGACTTAACTCCGTTTCGTTGACAATCAGCCGTAGACGAGAGTCTTCATGCATGGCTGATTGTCAACGAAACGGAGTTAAGTCTTTTGTCAAATCTGCTTTTCATGGATCAAGTTTCAGAAAGTATCATAAAACATACAGCTTTTTTTGTTGCACTGAGCACATCTACCTCAATGAATGGTCGAGTGGCGTGACATGGTGTTACATTACGAGGAATAGTAGGTGGAGAAGGGAATCTATCTTGAAAGCATAAACTGATCTTCTTATAGTATTTGGGGGGGGGGGGAGGGGGTAGCTAGATATCCATTCACTCTCGTATACATTGAGGGAAATATCGACGGTCATTGGCTTCTTATGGTTCTCTACGGTTTAATGAATAATTCGTCACAGTCTGTAGAGAGAAGGGGTTGTAAGAAAGGTTACCATTCTTGGTAGATGTTTATTAGCAATCTTCACCTCTGTGGTAATGTGCTGGAGTGGACTTAAGGACGAACAGGCTCAGGAATTAAATCATGAGTATAATGTTTCCTAACGTCGTCGTCAGCATAAACGGGAATGTAGGCTGTATGAAATCGATATCAAATTTCACTTTTACGCCATTTGCATCTTTTCTTCCCGCTAATGCTATTTACTCCGGTTTAGGTTAGATTTTATGTTATATCTTTTTCTTCTCCTGCTTTTACCCTTTTAGCGTAATATTGTTATTTTCCTTTTATTTTAACTACAATGCCCATTAGAAGCAACGTCTCCTTGGTAGTTTAGGATGGTCAGCCATAATGGTTGCTCATTGTCACTAATGGGACTTGTACAAAGGGAGGATTTTATCACTATTCGAACACCTTGCAAAAGCTATATGATTACTCTCACACTTTAGAGATAGACATAGAGATAGATAGATATGGAGGGAGGGAGGGAGAGAGAGAGAGAGAGAGAGAGAGAGAACGTGATCAAAATATTACACCATCCTTCTTCACGCTTCACATTTTATCAACCTAATATGCCTCCCCCCCATCAGATCCATGCTGCTCTTATGTGGAAAGATGTAAAATTTGGGATAACACCCTTCCATACAATACAAGAGTCACTTATCATCCACTATTCCTCTGCATATTCCAAATACGTTAGGTGCATGCATGAAATTCATAAATTATTTTCTATCTGAATGTGTGAATAACTTTATCCTAACATCGCAACAACAACTTAGAGAAATATCGAAAAGTAGGACCGTGACAAGTTTCACGATTTGAAGAGCAACGAAGTCTCATCTAAACCATCGTGTTGTATTCATGAATATCTTGATGGCCCCAAAAATGTTGTCATATTCCATCATAATATCGATTTAAGATAAAGACATGTGAGGTTATGAAGTCGCCGATAGAAAACATGTTTTGACTGAGATGAGTTCATCGGAGTTAGATAGACCAACACCATGCTTTGCTATACGTGTGAAGACAATTGGCCGAGGTGTCCAAGCAAATAATGTGTCCTAGCAATACATGAAACCATGCGTGTAATAGATGGCCACAAAAGCCGTTTGAAGTTCTAATGAGCCCCAACAGTGACATTTTAAGGGAAAGAGACAGAGACAGACAGGCGAAAAGAGAGACATAGAACATAGAGAAAGAAAAGTAAAACAGATTAACGCTAAGGAAGAAGGAATTGGATACGGAGAGATATAGAAAGAGGGGGAGAGTGAAGTAGATCTAAAAGCAAATATATTGAGACACACTCACACAGGCACACGCACCAACCCCCACACAGACAATGAGAGAGAGAAAGAGAGAGAGAGAGAGGGGGAGAGAGAGAGAGAGAGAGGGGAGCAGATTAAAAAAGCTAGTGATGGACACATAGAGAAAAAAGGGAAAAGGGAAGGAGGAGAAGAGAAAGAAAGAACAAAAATATTATATATCTTTATATAAACATGATTTATAGAAACGACCTTGGTAATTGGATTATGTTTGGAATAGGTGCGCCAAATATACCGTTATTATCAATGAGGCGTTACATTTTTTTCCTAGAATGTTTATCATGACGCAGACATATTTTTTACACGATCAAAGAATTCAATATAAGATTGAATCAAGAATCGAAGGTAATATATCGAAATCTATTCGTACTAATACTTTTCTTCACAAAAAATAATAAAGCAAATCAATAACATTTTTAATGATTATGATATCAAAAACTGTACATGACATTTTACAAGCCAATATGTACAGCATGCGGTTCCGGAACGAAGGAAGATTTCTTTAAATAAATTTGGCGCCAGTTCCATGCATACAAATTACATGATTTGATCTGTTTTACAATTCTGATACATCAAATGCTAATTATCTGAATCCTTCAAAATCGTTGGAAAGTATATTGGCTGGAGTATTTTCCTCAAAAATTGGTCTCCTGTTATCATTCTTTTTAATGGAATAGAGGATGATTGAAACTCGTTTTCGTGCGTTATACGTTCGAGGAATGGTTTGCCAGTAATTGAATTTTTGACTGACGCCATTAAGGGAGATCTTTGATTTAACATGTTCACTTTTTCTTATACAATGTAAGTGATGGAAAATCGTGCCTATGCCTGCGACATAGCCTGGTTTCTTGAGGGAGAGATCCTTCTTACTTTCATACCTCAGTCACACCGCCGAATCGGCCTGTTGTGTGTCTGTTGTCGGTCTGTTGCATGTATGTTGACGGTCTGGTGCATGTCTGTTGACGGTCTGGTGTCGGTCTGGTGTCGGTCTGGTGTCTGTCTGGTGGCTGTTTTCGGTCTGGTGTCTGTTTTCGGTCTGGTGTCTGTTGTCGGTCTGGTGTCGGTCTGGTGGCTGTTTTCGGTCTGGTGTCGGTCTGGTATCTGTTTTCGGTCTGGTGTCTATTGTCGGTCTGTTGTCGGTCTGGTGTCTGTTGTCGGTCTGTTGTCGGTCTGGTGTCTGTTGTCGGTCTGTTGTCGGTCTGATGTCTGTCTGGTGCTGTTGATTTAACTAGGGTATTGTACAACGTAGTATTTTCGGACTCAGCAATAATCTCACAATTAGGATATTACCACCAAACTGACTTTATACCGATACAAACCGACTGATATTTGGCCAAAAGGTGTAATGTTTTTCCCCTGAGAAGAGCATGGAGAACGGGAGGGAGCGGGTTGGGGGGGGGGGGATTTCTTCTATGCCACTAAACAATGAACACGTATTACATCACATAGATATACCTTCAGGGTCCGAGGCCCACATCCTTCAAAAAAACTTTCAATACCTTGCGACACGAACAAAATTCTTTATCGATTTGAAGTTGATTGATGCTCCGTCTGCTATGAGCATGAGTTAAAAGCTCTTCCCAGGTAGCACTATCAATTTGTCTGTCATTTCCTTCTCCAAAGATTTCAAAAGCATGGACTTCAAAGCATGTTCATTGTGTGTGCTGGTTCTTTTAGTGCACTAATTATTGATCAATTTGTAAAACAATGCACACTGATGGAATTCAAGAACAAGCCTAGGAGCGCTTTGTCACTTTCACCCGATATTCCGATGCTACTTTGGGTCGGAGTTTTTTTGTTTCATGTCTTTTATTTTGTTTATGTCGTGTCACTCATTTTCACGAACCTGACAGAGAACACTTTCGTGTTTTCCCCCGGCAGTCGTCTACACATACGGGACATTTGAATACAATGTTTTGTTGAATTATATCGAACAAGAAATTCGCCGTTTCCTGCCTGCGTATTACCAGGGGCGGATCTAGCTTTTTGTTAAGGGGGGGTTTGACCAAAATAATGACGATGCGGAGCATCGTCCACGAGCCGCGAAGCGGCGAGCCGATTTTTTTTTGGGTGTTTATTTGAACCCCGTAAGTGATGTTTTCCTGGCATCTATTAACACAATGGAGACCATAAAAAGCAGTGCATGATAACGTCTTTTTAAATCAAGTAACAGTTTAATACACAGAGTTATCATGTGTTTGGTTAAGTTACCAGATGAGTTGAATATCTCCTCACAATATTTGCACTTGAAAGGGTTTCTCTCCAGCGTGCGTTCTTTTTTCTTTCTTTTTTTCTTTCTTTCTTTCTTTCTTTTTTTTTTTTTTTTTTTTTTGGGCCGCCCAAGGGGGGGGGGGGGGTTTAAACCCCCTAAACCCCCCCGTAGATCCGCGCCTGATTACCGAACTGTATCGCGAACTATATCTATTCTTGCCTCAGCGTACCATTCGATTCAGCACTCATTCAGTGTTTAGATACAGGCTCTGGGACCACAAAAATAGAAAGCCAAGTTTTCAGGGTGTTGAAATTGCCACTTGCACAGAATAATTAGACGCCATCTGAAATGCGTTGGGACCCCAATACCATTGGGAACGGACCTGTATTCTATTTGTTTCACCGTGACGTATAGGCTTTAAAGGAAGGCTATTATATCGGCGGATATGAAACACATAGTAGAAGATGGGTGTTCATTTCGAAGCTGCTAGTGAGGTGAAGGAGGCAGAGAAAGAGAGGAAGAGAGAGAGAGAGAGAGAGAGGGATAGAGATTTTGAAAGGAAAAGCAACATTACATTTGAAGAAACACACGGAAAACATTTCGGAGAAAGGATGCGCATTGATGAAGGAGGGAAGAGAGAGGGAGAGAGAGAGAGAGAAAGATGGAGAGAGAGAGAGAGAGGGAGAGGGAGAGAGAGAGAGAGAGTTCGTGTGTATGTTTGTGTGCGTGAGAAAGTGAGAGAGAGAGAGAGAGCTATTTGATTTCATAGGTTTTTCTACGTTACATAGAATGTTTCCTATTTCATTCTACCTACAAAACTACGTGCCTTCAAACCTTAATCACGTTATATTTATTTGTGCATCTTTATTTTATTTTACCATTTTGTTAGTAACTGTTTTGTTGAATTTTAGATTTGTTCTTGTCTTATAAAATATGTGGACCATTGTTCCCTGAGGAGAAGTATCCCTAATGAAAAGTGGTTCGTCCTACCTTCTGTTTTTTTTTGTGCATGAAAGTAATATATAAGGCGTCTTATGCTTACAATGTAACTTGAAAACGGTGCCATCCTGCCTATATTCAGATATCGATTTTGAGATTCATCCTCCCTTGATGCCTTCGTTGAAGCTTACGGCTTTCAATTACCATCCACAAGTAAATTGTATACTGAGGTGATATAGTTTAAAAAATGAGTTCGGGTCGCGTCACTCCAATGCAGGCCTACTATACCGAATAGAAATCGCGTACGGAGGGTGTATCTTTGGCCTATGCTCAATAGTTTGGATATGAACAGTTTGAGCATTGACTTAATATATACCTATGTATTTCTTTGACTCCAAACTTATCCACTGGCGTATTGGCCAAATTTCAGCCAGTCACGGGGATGACGTCACTAGCCTGAATATACATGTATACGCTTTCAATATCCAAGTTTGCTCATTCGCAAAATTTAGTGTTGTGTATTTTGTTTTTATCTACACAAATCTTGAACTAATTTCATAGGAGACTGCAAACTTGTGATTTTGATTATTGCACCTCTTTATAAGATGGGGCCCTGATAAGTTTTAGTATGGACCATGTTTTAATTCAAATATTAACTTACAAATAAACTTATACAGATAGAAAACTGGTAGCAAATATGGAAAGAAAGACTTACGAAGATATACGACAACCAATTATATAACGGGGGGGGGGGGGAGAATATCAATGCAATTTTTCATTCATAATTTTTACAGCGAGGTCATCGTACCATCTGAACAATAATATCTACGTCAGAGTAGTGAAAAGGAAAAAAAGAAAATCGTTATATTTTGTGCTTCATGATTTTACACTATCCTAATCTACTTGTACTTTGCCCTAGATAGTTGAGTTTTATTTTTAGCTGCATTCGTGTTATAAATTAGCACCTGTGAACAACGAAGAAGGACAATATCAAACAAGGAATTATTAAACATCAATAATAATGCAATAATAGACAACGTTCAGGAAGGATTTTGGCACAAAACATGACAAATCGATAACCCTACAAAAAGTTTATTTTGACGAGTAAAACGCTGACGTAGATACATGTCGGATAAATTTAGCCTATTCTCATGTTAATCGTTTTGTCCTGCTCCATTCATATAAATGGCAGGTCTGGAAATATTCGCACGAGAGGAAAACCGGTTTGATTATTGGTAAAAATAAATAAATAAAAGAAATAGCCATCTTGTGCGCATTCAAAGTTCAGAATCAGCGCGTCTATATGAGATAGACAAATTAATAGATAATTATCTCCTGGGCGACTACTTCACAGCTTTTTTCTGACGTAGAAGTCTCTGCCTTGACGCGACGTTTACATTATTTAAAATAGTATTTTCTATTTTCCGTTAAGGATACGTTGAAAACCCGCAGGGAGCCACCGAACCTGGGTTCTGTTAGATTTGAACTCGACGGGATACCTTCGCTAATTAGTCATCCAATTGCATCAGCAGTTACATTGCACATAGGTCAATGAATACGTATGTAGTATAGAAGTAAAAGATTGATGTATGTACGCTCCCATGGGGATTGGGGAAGCTACCCCCCCCCCACACACACACACACACACACACACACACGCACACTCACACACCTCCAATGCTTTCACTGGAAGCAGTCATTTTATGTCTTGGGTATTTCTTTTAAAAAGAAAAAGAAAATCTAATAGAATGTTTGATTTAGTATACAGGGTATTAGTATTCTTGCTTACCGTGAAATATGGAATTTTTCATTTTACTATCATGGTAATTCCCACAAGTCATAACAGAGAAAATTGCAGTCGAGCAACATGACGTGTGTCAGTCACACACTCATGGTATTCAAAAACAAGTTCTGTTTAATATATGCCTACTCATGTAAACACAAGTCATGACTTAATCTGATCGTAGGTGAAGGGGACACACGAGAGATAGAAACAAGCAGAAATATATTTAATTGTAGTTTATAGCTAAGCCACCACTCAGCCAGACCGACTTCAAAAGCGACCGATTGTTGGCCATTCGGGGGGGGGGGGGGTAAAGTAACTATTGTCAATCTGGTCTAAGTCTGGTATCAGACTCGTTGATGTGACCGGAGTATGATGATTGACCTTGGTTTGTTTCTCGAAACTTGTCCTTGGTTTGTGACGTCATTCATATACCCACTCAAGAATACGCATTCATGTAAAAAATATACCTGGATAGCTCTTCAACTCTTGCCTTATAGGTTAGCATTTTATGTGAATATTAAGGTGGTTTTAGTTTTCGCATTGAATTGCTTGTAAAGAATACTAGAGATATTTTGAGAAACTTGTCTGGATTAGTATGTTACAGGAGAAATCCGCTTTTTGCAGAGTTTATAGTTTGTAAGTCTTTATGTAAAAATCATGGGATGTAAATTCGACGAATGAATGAATGAGTAGTTGAAGAAGAAAAACACTCTGGCTCCTTTCCTCCATTTTGAAGTCGACAGTAATAAGATGTACATATTATGTTACATGTGTTAATTTACTGTAAAGTTTCATAGCATTCATATTCTTTATATTGCAAATAAGCACAGTCATATTTTATATTTGTATTTGCTATTAATACCTCATTTCTTATGTCTTTTTTTTACATGCAGGTAGTCTGAAGATCAGAGAGGCCCTGTGAATAGCGAAAACCGAAGGAGTTTCTATTTTCCTTAACTGACTTGATACCCACCACCACTACGCGCCAAAACCCCTGAACGTGAGGCATCCAACGAAGCCGAGGCATCCGTCTATACAGGTGTGCGACCAGTTGAACTCACACATCTGTAGAAGTAACTCTCCAGCCTCGCACACAATAGCTTCACCATGTGGCGGGTTCGAAATGACGACATCGCTGCTTCGACGCTTTAAGCGCTAGACAAACATCAACTCCAGCCAGCTACATGACTTTGGAACATGCGCGAGGATAACCCAGTGGTGCTCGCTCGATAATGATTTCCCACACGAGTCGCTTATCCCAAACTCCGGCTCGCGCACGTGACAGGCAAATTAACCACTTTTGAAAGGTGATGACGAAGACGGCGGCATTCTACGGAGGTCATTGAAGGTCAAATTGACAACTTGAAGGTCTTTCTCAGATCTGCAGAAAGACATAATGAGATGAATACAAGCTAGGAGTCGATCATTTTGCTCTCTGGCTTCTAAAAAGCACGTCGCTCTTGGAACTTCGTCGTACTATTGTTATCCTGGTCAGCATTTAGTTTCCAGCTTTATTCTAATCTTCAGTTATCCCTGATATGACGTTTACCTGTGACTATGTATAGTCTTGCAATGTGTATATTTTAGTGTAGAATTTCACTTGAATGGTGCCACGACATCTCCACTGGGAAAAGATACAATGGGATGATTACGCGCATGTGTGCAGTGGCATTTGCCTTGGAATCAGACCATGAGGAAGCAGCGAAAAAGCATGTTAAGGCATACGTGGATGCCATGGCTTGTTCCTTACTCTTAATCGATTTGCGTCAAAAGAGTGTCATCCATGGATCGCTCATCAACATCATCTATCCCGTCTTTATTCTATTCCTTGCTGTACTTCTACTTTTCTCCCCTGTCATTCCTGGAACAACGGCTCCGTTTCGCTGTCCCGATGGTTGTGATTGTGATCACATAAACGACAAAGTAGATTGCACCGGAACAGGAATCTCATCCTTGAATTTAAATTTGTCCGTTAATACTCGTGTCCTGTTGTGTGACGACAATGACTTTAGAGCTATATCAACGGAGAACATCAATCTCACCCATTTACGGAAACTTCGAAAACTTTCTTTTGCCAATAATGCGATTACCGTTGTCCATAGAGGATCTTTTCAAGGTCTAGAAAAGATTTTCTTTATTGACCTCAGCAGAAACAGTCTTCGAAGTATTCCTAGTGACATCCGACTTTTGAGATCGTTGAACACCCTTGATCTCGATGGGAATGATATACAGTGGATACACCGGGATAATTTCAATCCCGAATCTAAACTGGAAGATCTCTCCTTGGCCCATAACAATCTACAAACCCTTGAATCTGATACCTTTATGAATACTCAGTCTCTACTCTATCTTAACCTCCAAAATAACTCGATCAGCAATATAAGTAGCCGAGCGTTCATCGTTAACGAGTTTCTTTTAGAGATGGACCTGTCTTGGAATCGACTAGGTTTCAACGATCCTCTTCTCTACGTCAGTGATTGGTTCCAGTTACCAGCACTGAACTTGAACAAAATAACTCTCAGTCATAACATGATACAGGGATTCATGAAGGGTGCCTTTGACATGCTCACAGAGTTGCGGACGCTTGAGATCCAATTCAACACGATCTCACATCTAAATCACGATGTCTTTCAAAAACTACATTCTCTAGAGGTTCTACTATCTAGTGACAATCAAATTGAAAGTCTGCCATTGCAACTCTTTAAGCGATCACCTAATATACACACTATAGACTTAAGCAACAACCTTATATCCGATGTTCCACCAGGAATATTTTCAACAAATGATTCTCCAGATACTATCAATTTTTCAAGTAATAGACTAGAGAATATTGATTGGGTCGTGCACACTGACAGTAGTTTACGTGAGTTGTACCTCGGCGACAATTCCCTCAGCTCTCTTCCAGATATAACATTCAAATTTTGTGTGAATTTGGCGATCCTCGAATTGCAGAACAACGCTTTGACAAAATTTCCGAAGTTAATGAATATGACGAATCTAGAAACTCTAGATTTGACAAACAACCTGATATCCGCAATGCCAAAAGACACACGTTTCGACCAATATTCGCATCTGAAGTATATTTCGCTAGCATCAAATAGACTAGATACACTAGATGAAGACGTCTTCTCTTCTCTTCCGTCGGTGGACACATTCGATGTGGCTGAAAACCCGTTCAAATGTGATTGCCATCTTCTGTGGCTGGATGACATCTACGGCGCGTTATGGAACGGAGAGGAAGTCCCACCAAACTTCGAACCATGGCTTCCTGATACGTTTGAAAGCATGGTATGTGATCAACCAAAAGGGTTTCGAGGTGAGGAAGTTGCCAGGTTGGCTGAAAACAGGAATAACTTTGGGTGCTCTGCGTTCGCCAGCCGGAGAGGGGTGATCGGCCTCGTTCTAGGGTGGCTGGTGCTCCTCTTAACAGTCGTCGTTGTGTATTGGAGATGGAAGATTAAGAAGGCACGGAGACACATGCGAGCATGGAAGACGAAACGGAGGAAGAAAAAGTTTAAGGACAAACTGAAACAACGCGTCAAATCGGATGAGGAACATGCAGACGGGCACAGGTTGAATGGGAGAGTCAAGATGTATTCTCCTAGTCAGCACGAATATATTAGTCAATTCGATCGTGACTCTTATAATTCCGTAGCAAAGACTGGTGAAAGAACCTACAGTCCTGCATGTGTGTGTTTGTTACAAAACGATGATTCGATGCAAAGCTGCGATCTCCTATCCGAGACCACCGTCTAACATCGTTCTCGCGAATTTGAGCAGAATCGACTAAATATTTTGTAATGAAATTCAAGTGCAATTATATAAATCAGTATATCGTTGTGAAATCATTATGCACATTTTATACAGCTTAACTTTACAGAGATACGTTATATATATTGTATTTCTTATATAAAACAAGGGTGTAGTTAGCTGAACATTGAAAGGTTAGGATATACATGGTGGTGTGTATGAATGAATATATTTGAGGTTCACCATGTGGGCGAAGTTTTCACGAATTCTGTTAATCTTAATGTAATCATCGCACATATAAAATTTCCTTTCATATACATTGAGAGTTGTATTCTTAGTTTTACTTAATTTTCACGAATTCTGTTAATCTTAATGTAATCATCGCACATATAAAATTTCCTTTCATATACATTGAGAGTTGTATTCTTAGTTTTACTTAATGTTTTCTGAAATGAAATAAAGTAGGGTCGTGTGTAACATCACAGACGGGATCTTGAGAGAGTCAAGAATGTTTTGGACATGAAAGGTATTCAAATAATTGAAATGACACCTTTTTTTTTTTTTTTTTTTTACCCCTATACGATACACAACAGAACGATATACCATAGTAGCATTGTCTATTTTTAGAAACTGAAATCAATTCTAACATTTAATATGCATAATTAGATAAATGATCATAAGGAATACAAAATCAATTCAACGAAGACTTTGTAGAAATCGTGAAAAAAACTGTTTTTTAAATCACAAACAAATCATGAATCCTGGTAGAAATGGGGACTCGTGAATTAGAAAAAAATAGATTGGTCGGTAGAGTACATTTCAGTTTTGTGGTTAGTGTTGTTTGAAAGGAAATCTGGTTTATATGGCATGAAGCTTCTTAATTTTGTTTTTCTTCTATCTGACTTAATATAATTCACACATTATAAATTTATAAGGTATAGATACAATGTATAACGCCGTGGAAAATTTTTCCAAATTTTCAGGGATGTTACTTTTGTTGAAATTGAGAAAGTGAATGACGTTTAATACTCTTATGTCCTTGACATGTATAATGTCATATTTTTGGTGATTGATTATTCTTTGGATTTGGGGGGGATATTATTCTATAAAAAATAACCACATGAAATACATTGGTATATGAATGATAATACATGAATGTTGCACTGTTGGTTGTTATATCTTATTCCGACGTCTCGTATCCAAATAACAACATCCTTCTTCTATTGATAATTTTCAAATGTACATGCAGCCTATCAAGAAGATCTGGAGTATTAAATGATTAAAATTCATTCAAATGTCAACAAACTCTGTATTCTAAGGACAATTAGTTGGACCTTCATCACTGAATACGAACTTAAAAATCAGGTCACTGAAGACTATGCTGCTTTTCTAATTTTGGTTTTCATCTATGCTTCATTAAGCATGAAATCATTGCTTGATACGCTTACATTGTCGTATCTTAAAGTGACTCGGTAACATTGTTGAAGGTTGATGGAAAAGCTGGGTAATTTTTGTATGAAATGTTACTTATTATATTCCTTCTACTGTACTAACCCTGTAACAGGCAAAATATCCTGAGAAAATTCTCAAACCACAAAGATTTCGATGGTTTTCTTTGAAGGCGTCATTGTGCAACACCCTCTAACAGTGATTAACAGTAAATTCTCCGAATCTTTTTTGAATTTTCCCAACCGTTTTCCATGAAAATAAGACATAAGACAGGCTTTTACAAATCTGTCGACACTTAAATGTCTGGAATGGTATATTTACGATTTACATTCACCTAAAATATAACTACATTGTAATAATATAGTTGGGAGAATTAAGGGATCGATCAGATCAGTTTTCCCCAATTTGTATCATTAATAACGGTCTGTTTTCACTCAAACTTTCAAATTATCTTTAATTGTACATTTAGCATTGAAATAACTACCTTGGCACAATTTTCTCTCATCTGAACAATGTTACTAAGTCCCTTTACGGTGATCGGGTGGAGAACATGTTCACTAATATTAGCCATATGTGACAGATTGACCAGCGCAGTCAGCTGACTATTGCCAAACATATACTTAAATTTCCTTATGAAGTCATTGATAATACTTCTTGATTAATTAATATATTCAAAAGGGAATGGGTAAGATATGGCTTTTGTTTGTGAGAGTAAAGGTTAACCTCACCAAATGGTCCTTCGCATATCAAGAAGGTTACTACTTGCACTCACCAAGTTGGTATAAAGTAATTTGGGAATAGAGAAAGGAATCTCCTTCGATAAAAAGTAATATCAGAGATGACAAAGCTTTCCTTTGAGAGAAAAGGTATCTTAGCGCATTTAGACACAACTAGACTGAAAGTATCAAACTTTTATTGTCAACAAAACTATGCAAAAACAATTACATTTAAAAGTATAATACTATGGCTGTTCGTTCTCCCTTCGTTTATGCTTTTGTATACTATGATATGTTATCCTTGTACGAAATATGTTTCAATTCTATCCTATTCAAATTATCGAGTATTACTTTTTTATTCATGTGTATTTAGGTATATTCAATTTCGTATGTGTTTATGTCTGTGTTTGATTCCCATAACTGGAAGTCATTTAGATTCCATTCAGTATATTAACTCCAGAACTCATGTTCCTTAATTTAAATTTTGTTAAACTTGATCAAAATGTACTTTACGGAATGTAATCTAAAATGACTTCTATTTGTTTGTATGTGCTTTCAAAGTGAAAGCCCGTTTACAGTATATAGAATCCTTAAATAGACACATTATCACCAAATCAAGAAAAAAAAATCATTAACAATAGTTTTTCCAAATGGACAAGCATTTTTTGTATTGTTTCTTATCGATTCGAATGACCAACTTACTTTGATGATTGCTGATGCCATAATTGATTTTATTTATTTTATTCATAAATCCCCCAAAACTTTTCAGATTCATCTCAAAGTTTCATCTACAAATTCTAAAAGATTTTCGTCTTAATCAGAATGATAAGTTAAGGGCATTTGATAAAGCATAAACATGTAGTTGATGCTTGTAAGTGTCGGCTTGCATGGTGATGTAGATATATAGTAGGCTTGCGGGTGCACCATGTGTGAGAGAGAGGGAGGATTGAGGAGTCCTGAAAAGGACTGTTGGTATAGTCTTGAAAAAGACTGTTGGTTATCTTTCTTAGCTTATAGTTCCAAGGAGAACTATAGCGCTTGGTGCACCCGCAATCCTACTATATAAACATGTAGTTGTCCTTATCATTGTTTATCAATTAAAGCCTTTTATTTTAATTGAAAGTACTACAGATTTGATCAGTATACACCAATATAATTTCTGATATAAAATCATAAGCAATCCCGTGTTACACCCCATGCATGGTAAATTGTCAACTTAACTTATTGTTATACGATGATAGCCACTCCTTTTGCATATCAAGTCAATCATACTCTCTTGCATAAAAGATGCAACGAATAACTGTTCTACCCTCCAGCGTTGAAAGAAATTTCGATGAAACACCAATTTGATATATGGGCCTTGGGAGACTGACTGAGAATACCAAACACGTCTAATCGTCCGCTATCGAAGGCCTTCCAATTTGGTTGGTTTTAATTTGAAGTTTGACAGGATGAATTCAGATCGATCAACGCAACGCATGGGACAAGTTAGATGATAACATTTGTTGTTTTTGTCCATCGATAATATTTGTATTACCAGGCACCATCAGTTATGTTATGCCGCGTCCTGTAAAGAAACGCATATATTAAGTCAATGAAAAGCGTGGTTAGACTTGTAAAGGGCTATTTATAAGATAAGTTTACTGGATGGAAAGAAAATGCCCTGTTGTTCTTGTTTTTTTATTTCGTATAATAAAATCAGATAAAATACATACAAAGTAATCATACAGAGAAAAGGGACACAATACGGCTGGTAGCCCATTTTCAGCTGCAACTATATTGTTGCTGCTGGTCTTCCATGGGGCCAGCTTATACAATGTACACACTAAACATAATATTCGAAATGAACAGAACGTTGTGTCACCTATACAGTGCGTATCAAAAGTATACCGAGGTTTGGTAGATTCGTATTGAAAAGTGATTATTTGTGTGACCTTTAAATATATTTCATTTTAAAAGATAACTAATATTATGTCCAATGCTATCTTATTCATAACTCTGCTACCACGGATTACTGAGCAGCAATCTTTAAAAAAAAACTATTATCAAAATCTTCTTGTACCGAGTTTGGCTGAAGCAATGAATTTGGGTCAAAAACCCTTACTCATTGTTATTTCGGTCCGAAAACAACTTGCATTGATTTTTTAAATTTGAATAGACAGAGTGAAATTATCAACTCAGACTCTAGAAAAGGCTTATTTGCAAGCAACATTTATGATATTCTCTTTGTTATGATGACACATTCCTTGTCGTTGAGCCATTCAAAATGAGTAAACTTTACTTGGGATGCTTTTCATGAAAGTCTACAGTCAATATCTGTGGTAGTTATCAAGATGCGTTATTTCTTCCACTTTCTAAATCTTTAAGGTTTAGTAAATATCTGAACTGAAGCATAGAGCAGACTTTAACTTCAAAATGGATTAAAGACCAAAGAAAAACATGCATATGTCCCGAATTACATTCGATGCATCAGCACAAACTTGGTACAATGAGATTCGCATGGCACGTTGATCACATTGATCATAAGTATACCAAAGTTGGGTATACTTTTTTGATACGCACTGCATATTTATCTTACAAACTGTGGCCAGTATTATGCCAAACTGGATGATATTCTTCCAATTACTGATCACTTTTACACAAGATAATATTTATTTGGGCGTGAAAGTGCCAAATTTCAATTGGCTCAATATTGCTCAGAGAGAGTGCAACCATTGCCAATAACTAATCGATAACATCAACTTATTGACATATTATCTTGATTATGATAACCCATTTTTAAAGTATTGAAAACATAAACAACAAAAAGGTTTGTATGACCTTTCAATTTAAACCATACTCATTTCAACGGCAATGATTGTGATAACTTCGTCTTTTATTATTTCAAATATTAGTTTGAATTAAATTATACCCTTCATGTTATCTATTGGTTTGTTCTTCATCTGTATACAATTATTGTTTAAGACACTGAAATCGTAAATAAAGTGAAATTATCATGTTTATTTCTACAATAATACGACGTAGTGCGATCTTTCAATTATTTTCTGTCGCTATACGTGTGCTTCTAATGCCTGATTCAATGAATGATAATGTCAAACATTGAAGCTACATAATTCCCTCACCTCGATAAACGAAACCATGCACTCCCATGTATTCTCTAACCTGCGCACGATTCAACTATTATAATGCCCAATTCGTGAGCTAAAAATACTGACTATAAGTATAAGGTGTACCTGTGTGAGAGGTTCGGTGAGTGAGTGGGTGTGAGTGTGTCTTAGTTGGGTGGGTGTGCATGGGTATGGGTGTGGGTGTGTTTTTCGCCGTATGTTATATAAGTTAGTAGTCAAAGTCATGAATCCTTTAACATAACAAATTCTACAAGCATGCAGGCTTAATCAGAATCACCCAAGAAAGAGAGAAATAGAGAGAAAGAGAACAAGAGAGAGAGAGAGAGAGAGAGAGAGAGACAGACAGACAGACAAAAGGGGGAGAGAGGTTCGGGGGAGGATAGGAAAGAAATGCATGTGTTTTATCACCACAATGATGTAAGTCTCTAAGTGGTTATTTGCATTGACCCCCACTAATCAAGGAAAATTATAAAAGGACTTACTGGAGGAGGCCGTAATGTGCTTGTACTTCCCACCACTTGAGTGCAGAGATCGAGTCATGATTCTCCCCACGTTCTTATTCAGGTGGGGAGAGACCACCAAAGCCTTATCTGAAATCCTAATTGCACTCTCTCAGAATGTTCAGTGATGAATTACTTAACTTGAAGATAATAATTTTAAAATCCACTATCACCTATTAGTGTTATAAACAAAAATTAACTTTTGATAATAATATCGAACTGTAAACCTTATACTATTTCCTCGATACAAACAAAACACCCTCTTTGAATGCATAAAAAGGTGAATCAATTGTGGATTTATTTATTTTTTTACTAAAAAGAGTGGTTTAATAAGAAATTCCATTGCCTGTTTTTATGACCAATCTAAAATAGACAACATATACACCGGTTTTAAGTCTTAAACTAGACTTAGACTAAAGAGGTATAGATAAATAGATTAACAAACTCACTTCGGGTTCAGGAAAATTCCTAGTTCGTTCAACTATCGTTAATGTCTGCGTGCATAGCAGTCAGTCTATCATGTATATTGGGTGACCAAACTATATTGATTGTATATCTGTATCGGAAGCACCTTGCGAAGACAGCCACCTGTTTTAAAGTTCTTATCTTAACGTCATATTTATCTTCAAGGGAGACATGCAGGGATTGCTCACGTATTCACCTCCCCACTCTCATCCAATACATCACACTATGAACATGACAGACAATGAAAGCGGACAAAATATACAGTTCCTCAGGTAGACAAAGGAACATCCCTTCACTGCTATTATGTAAAAATGTGTAGAACAGGTGAATATGCATGTGACACCTGTTCTACACATTTTTACATAATAGCAGTGAAGGGATGTCCCTGTGTTTACCTGAGGAACTGTATATTTTGTCCGCTTTCATTGTCTGTCATGTTCATAGTGTCATCCATCGTTAAGATCATGAATATGGAGATACATCTCCCCTCTTTTACGACGTCTGGTATATGCTCTTACACCTGTTTCTCCATCTCCGAGGAAAATCTTTAGCATAGTCAAGAAGTTGGTTTCGATTTAAGTATCCTTTTAAAACTTTAAAACCAACATTGCGATTCTATGGATATTATAATCATGATAATGCAGTTAATGATTACACGTCTCTAGTAATTAATCATGTTTATGTCTCGAAGCAACACTATCAGAACATATTCAGTCACGCACCTTCCCGTATGATAAAGGCGTTTTGGGTCGGAAGAGTTAAAGGGGGTCCTGCAACCAGCCTCAAGCTCCATTGCTTCCATTGCCTTGTCATCGTTCGCATTAGGAATTAACTTTGTTTAACGGAGCTTTTTCTCAAACGGCATATTATAGCTTTGCTCGTGCTATTAGTGGGCGATAAGAAAGAAAATTTGATTCGGAAGTGGAGGGAGATTCGTTCGAGATGGATGCAATCTACTTATTTTTGTTGGTCATCTTAGCAGGGGCTGTCGACGCCACGGGTTAGTAACTAAAAGATCATTATCCAATAGTTTAGCTTTTGTCCGACTTTGCTACACGGGATTTAGAAGATGTTTGCAGTGAACTCGTCTAAAATGTTCATAATACAAACCGCTCTGATTGCGTATTTCTACAAAGATGCAACAGATTTAATTTACCAATCAAGCAGAAATAAGGCTTGTCATTTATCGAGGGGAAAAAAATCAAATCTGATTAGAATAACATGGGTTAACATCTTTTGGGGGAATCCTTGAAGTCACCTTGTCAATTCGATTCAATTCAATTGAGAACTTCAATCCAGTCTGCATTTTATAATGTCTATTTGAATAAACTCAGTTTACAATCATTGGAATGGGTCCTCTCATGACCTTTTAGAGAAGAATGTGAGTCACTTCAAATTAAATTGGTGTCAAAATTTCAACCCATTGTTAACTTATTAATTTACCATCACTGATCATAATAATAATAATAATATTTAATTTGTATATAGCGCTTAATACAAATGTCTCTAAGCGCTTTACAAATATACTATTGATATTGCCACTGCTGTCACGTTCGCTATATGAAGCGGTTAACCGGGGCGGTTTAATTTCATGTACGGCTTGGGGGTAATACTTTCTGTATCTTATAGTACAGAGCACAGTGGATATGCGTGGGACCTTCGTTGCCATACATTTGTAACCAGGCGCGCCGGAAGCAGTTTGGGATTGGGGGGGGGGGGGGGGCAACCATTCCAGGGGGCTCACCTTTCAGTGGCAGTGACGTAACGAGCAAAAACGTTTGGAAGGGGGAAGGGGGGAGGGGGGGGGAGGGGGGCAGAATATAGGATAGGTTATACCTTAAGAAATAAAATAAAAAACGTTCCCCCCCCCCCCTGACCTGCCAGTGACCAAAAGGCGGCATCAAAATATTTGTGCTTCTCTGACCGTAATTAAATGCCTAAAACCCCTGAACCCCCCCCCCCCCCCACATCAGTACGCCAGCGTTCAGGACAGGGCTCAAATAATATGTTTGTCCACGGGGGCTCTTCCACACATAAAAAAGCCCCCGTGAGCCTTCTCACGGGGGCTCTTTTAGTACTGACGGGGGCTCTTTTTTATACAAATATCCATTGAATTGGTACCTATGATACTCATCAATTATTTGCTATTTCATCATTATCGTTTTAATTAGCATTTTCCCTCTTAGAAATTTACAAGCTACATAGCTGTTACTGACCCCCATCTCCTGATGACATTCTCTCGATTTTTCCCGTTCTGCACATTATTTCCTCCTCATGACATTATTCGGAGCAACCTTTACATTCTTTCTTTACTGAGCCGCGTAGCGGCAAAGCGATTTTGTGTGTGTGCTATTTTGGACAGGCGCGGATCCACGGGCCGATTCTACCGGCCCGCCCCCCCCCCTAGCCTCCCAAACCGGTACAAAAATAGGATAGTAACATAAATATTACCTTAAGAAATAAAATAAAAAACGTTCCCCCCCCCTGACCTGCCAGTGACCAAAAGGCGGCATCAAAATATTTGTGCTTCTCTGACCGTAATTAAATGCCTAAAACCCCTGAACCCCCCCCCCCCCACATCAGTACGCCAGCGTTCAGGACAGGGCTCAAATAATATGTTTGTCCACGGGGGCTCTTCCACACATAAAAAAGCCCCCGTGAGCCTTCTCACGGGGGCTCTTTTAGTACTGACGGGGGCTCTTTTTTATACAAATATCCATTGAATTGGTACCTATGATACTCATCAATTATTTGCTATTTCATCATTATCGTTTTAATTAGCATTTTCCCTCTTAGAAATTTACAAGCTACATAGCTGTTACTGACCCCCATCTCCTGATGACATTCTCTCGATTTTTCCCGTTCTGCACATTATTTCCTCCTCATGACATTATTCGGAGCAACCTTTACATTCTTTCTTTACTGAGCCGCGTAGCGGCAAAGCGATTTTGTGTGTGTGCTATTTTGGACAGGCGCGGATCCACGGGCCGATTCTACCGGCCCGCCCCCCCCCCCCCCCCTAGCCTCCCAAACCGGTACAAAAATAGGATAGTAACATAAATATTACCTTAAGAAAAAAAAAAAAAAAAACGCTCCCCCCCCCCTGACCTGCCAGTGACAAAAAGGCGGCATCAAAATATTTGTGCTTCTCTGACCGTAATTAAATGCCTAAAACCCCTGAACCCCCCCCCCCCCACACCAATTTACGCTCGCTACCCTCTACCTGATCGTAAATACTTTAGCCCCCCCCCCCCCACTTTGATAAACGTTCCGCGGGGCCTGTGTGTATAATATATACGCATACAACAGTGATCTTTATGATGTCTTTAACGTGACATATCTTCTTCTCCCCTTGTAAACGAGAAGGAAAACAAGGTCATTAAAAGGGATTAAGCGACAAATAACGATTGTGATTCTGATGCGAATATTTGCTTGAATAAGCACCAGAATCTTCTTTGTAAAAACAACTTTTACAAATCTCAGCCATGCTTACTGAGTTGAGACGTTCCATTCAATGTAAAATACTCATTAAAGAATACACTTCTCCTAATCTGAAAGTGATCTTACAACACAGTGGCAGATTTGCATGGCTGAGATTTGTAAAAGTCGTTTTTACAAAGAAGATTCTGGTGAAAAGCATTGCTTATTCAAAAAAATCCTTGCATCAATTTGAATCACAATGATTATTTGTCGCATGATCCTTTTATTAAATAACCTTGTTTCTTTTTTGTTTGCAGGGGGAGAAGAAGCTATGTCACGTTAAGAAATCCTAAAGATCAGTTGTATTATGCGTATATACATTATGATACCAGAACAAATGTTGATTATCAGAATGTCATTTTGGAATACCTCTATACAAATACCACATTGTCTTTAGCCCGTATTCAGTTCAGTATAATGCTTTTCCTCAAAAACAGTTTTGCTATTTTTTTAGGGTTGAGACGCTAAGAAATGGTTTCAAATGTACATTACACAAACCCTGAACCATTGCAAAATGATAGTGGTTCTCTCTCTCTCTCTCTCTCTCTCTTTCTTTATTTTAATCATGCATTATCAACTACAAAGCAGCAACCAAAACCTTAGGGTCATCTGAGATAGGTGAAAGTAAGAGTTAAAAAGAAAGTCATGCTAAAACGGCGCTTCACTCCCCCCCCCCCTGAAAAAAATAAAATAGATTAGTAGTCCTCCTCTCCAGCACCCCCCCGCTTTAATATCACATTTTCACTTGGCAGCCCAAGGGGGCCGGGGGGGGGGGGGAGGGGGTAAACCCCCTCACCCCCCCCCCGTAGATCTGCCCATGTTACCATTTCATTCCACGACATCTTGGTCTTCCTCTTCTTCTCAATAGGGAATTTTAGATTTGCGTGGACGTGGACGTGTTACGGCCTTTTAAGGCACTGGCAGTCACATGTGACGTCCTTTTAAGCACTGACAGTGCCTTAAAGGTACTATGTCCCATTTGCAGGCCAAAAAAAATGAAAAAGTTAAATTCCAACTGCATTTTGAAAGATAATACTTATTTAGAACTTCCCTAAAAAAGGTGGGGCTTGAAAATGTCTTCAAGTGGGAAAATAACGACTATTAGTTGTCAAATCGACTTTAGGGCTATAGAGCCCAACAGTAATAGTCTTGATTTTCAGACCGAATGGTCATACGTTTTATGCTGCACAAAGATTCAATCAGTTTAATTTTGGCCATCACAAGAAGTGGGTTATTGATGTAGACAAATGCTCATGTATCCTTTACAACTCTTTTCATGTATGTTATTACCAAAGAAGAAAAAAAGCCAGTCAGTCACTCAATAGTGTCTGACAGTGATGTCTAGCAAGTAAACGGGTTTCCTTGCATAATTTGAATATGAGGACACTGCTAACGTTTAAATTTCACAGATAGGACATACATGACATATTCATAATTCCTGCAAAGTTCTACAGAATTTGAGGTTGGCTGCAAAAGGGACATAGTACCTTTAAAAGGAGGTCACACGTTGCAGTCCACGTTCTCATCGTGCAAATCTAAAAGTCCCTAATATTGATTTACTGGTCGAGGTTCATTATTTGCTGGTCATTTGAAATCACCAGATTTCAGCGGGTTTACGTTTTCACAACGAAAAACTTCTCTATGACCATGTTTCTGCCCTTGCGCGATTGCCTCCAGCTCCAGCGGACATGGCGCGGCAGCGTGCACACGTACCGTTACTAACGGCGCAGTAGGCCTATAACCACTGCTGACGGCGGCACTGCACTGCGAGCTGAATCGGTAATAATAGGCCTACTCATGAAACAAGAAATCTTGCACGCTAATTATAAGTTCCATTTCATTGGTTTAAGGTTTGAAAATTAAACTCAATATTGTGTTAAAGTTATAACAGAAAAGATAATCTTTATTTTATAATTCCACGGGGGCGATTTTTAATTTTGCAATCGCCCCCGTGAGCAACCTGACGGGGGCGATTATGTAGCTCACGGGGGCGAATCTCCCACCGCCCCCGTGTATTTTGAGCGCTGGTTCAGGGGCTCATGAGCTTCTCACCCCTATAACAAAAAACAGACACGCTTTCCCATTCTCTCACAATATGTCCACGATATGCGCGTATCGCTATTATTAAAACCTCCATTGATAAATATAGGTAGCATGCGCAATGTTTAGGAAATTTAATTCCTGTCAACTTTCCTTTTCTTTGAATGGAATTTTATACGTCATTTAAGTCAGGTTTTTATTATTGTTATGTTCTTTTGGGTTAAAAATACAAACCATCTTAACTACTGTTTTTTTTTTTGAGGGGGGGGGGGGGCGTTTTTGGGGGGCAAAAATGCCCCCCCCCCCCCACTTTTTTGACTGGGGGGGGGGCAACTGCCCCCCCACTTCCGGCGCCTATTAATTGTTACAACATAAAACATACACACAAAATAATAAACGTGGCGGTTTACCGTTTCCGGGCCCGTTTCATACCTGACCGCTTCTTTAATCTACCTATACGTGATGAACAGTCTGTGAATTGAAGGAACGCCATGCTTTTTGCCCCCCCCCCCCAACTTTAATGTATATTTAACGAAATTGTGTAGCCCAATCAGGCCTAATTACCTATTATCTGGGTCTATAAAAGGGGGAAGGGGACGTTTACGCCGACTTCACTTTATGCTGGATCTCCACTGCTAGATAATATTATATAGATATTTTTTCACTATCGTCTCTATTTTTCCCCTTTAAAACTGTTACATTCGTCTGTGTACTATTCCTTTGTTCAATCACATACCAACTACGACATCATGCAATGTTGAACAGCCACAACATGCACATGCCTAGTGCTTGCATGGTTATGACGTTCTGACATTACTAATTAATCAACGACAGTTCATTTTAAAGGCCCCTCTGTTAATAATAGGGATTTCTGTTATGAGAAATACAAACATAATCAGGATACTATAGCATATACCCGTGGCTGAAAAGACTAATCAATATGCAAAGTAAATTATACCAACCCCTATAGCATGAAAATAACCATATGCTAAGCGTGCCGGTGCTGAATAGTTATTTTTCGCTGACATGTCTGTTTTTCCAAACTATCTGTCAATAATCGCACTTTTCAAGGTTCATTTTGCGCTAGTGTGACGTCATTTTAACGCTTTTTTGATGACGTATGAGCGTGACTGAGTCGAGACGGGACCGATTTATATTCGTCATTATGTGTCATTATTTTTGAGACAGAAGAAATAATAGTTCATTCATCATATGGAAAATGTATGTAATTGAAACAGAATGAATTTGTATTAATAAAAAAACAATTAACACAATAAATAGAAATCGGTATGATCGTTCTTTCTTTCCTATGTTACAATTATGACTGATACACTGTCGCTCATAAAGGTGGAATATTTTAGTTTTACCCCAATCTATGGAATTATTTTAAAAATAATTTAAAAATAATAGATCTAGATAATAGTGTACATTCTCAGATTTTATTGAATAATAATTTGCCAATGTGTGTTTTCCGTGACTGCTAAAGCATGTGTATGCTACTATGCTTATCAACTAGGGGACATACGCCTTTGAGTCATAAATGGCAGTAATGAGGATTAATGCCCCGCAAAAGGGCACTAATATAGCACATCGACACGGTTTTGATCCTGGAGCCTCACAGTTACGAGGCCATTGCTTTGTCACTGAACCATGACTGTACGCAGCGGGGGCTAGGGTAGGGGGCACTTTCCATAAATAAAAAAGAAAAAAGAAAATGCAATATATTTTCAATAATTTATTGCATTTACCCCGGTTCCCAACATAACAAAATCTTCTGTGTGCTCATGCCTTGAGCCATAATGCATAGTGTCAGACCAGTTGAGCAGTAACATGACAAATATCTTTCTTCAAAACGCGTGTTCCATTTCAGAGAACTGATTTTATTCTGTTATTAAGAGTACAATTATTTGGGTCAAATGCTTAGAAACTTTTGAAAGCCCAATCTTTAATACGATGGAAAAAGATTTTGTTGTTGTTGGAAATAGAGTTAGAAATAAAATGAGAAAGAGAGAGGAAAAGATAGATGGATAGAGAGAGAGAGAGAGAGAGAGAGAAAGAGAGAGAGAGAGAGAGAGAGAGAGAGAGAGAGAGAGAGTCAACATGAACATGTAAATGAAACCCAGGAAAAGACAAATACAAGCATTTTCCTTTTCTTCTCTCATTTTCTATGACACACATTTGATTTATAAATTCCTTAAATCCTCATTTTTCTTACCTCTGATTTTCGGTTCATAATGGTGTATATTTATATATATATATATATATATATATAATTATATGACTTGTCCTTTCTTATTTTTAAACCAACATAAGAAGCATTTCCATTATGATGACAGATGAATCAACACATTCAATTCAATTTAATTAAGAACTACCACATATATTTTGTCACGTAACCAAAGTAAATTTACATTATTTGTTGTGATTATCTTAATAATATTACTGGTACCATTATCTTAACAGATGACGACTGCAAGATTCGCCAGTTTCCTGACACAAGTTCGTTCGTCTGTGAGTGTTCCTCCTGGCATTGTGACGTTATCGAGGAATACTCCCTCAGCGATGAAAACTTTGTAGTTTATACTTCTGGAAAGAGAGGGTTTAGATTGGATAAAGAGGAGATGCCAATCAGAAATCGACCAACTCCTATTGGTAAGTTTGTTAATGATACAGATGTATTAATATTTATTTGATGAAATGTCCTTTCCATGAAATAATGCGATATGTCTCTGAATCTAGATTGTTTACATCATTGGAAAAATATGTTTTAACATTTCAGACTGTGGTCCTTTGAAAGAGGTAATTTTTTTTTATTGCATAAAATCATGCTGCCACATTTATCTTTGATGTTTTTGATGTTTTTTGACCAAATTTCAAGGTAAAGAGCTTTACCATCCGAAAGTCTATGAGCAATGGAATGACATAATCCAAACCTCATATCTATAGGATATACAATAGTCATTTTTTCTGTTATTGACGGATCAGGTTCAAAATGTAAACTATGAAATCTTAAAGTCTTTATTAAATCTTAGTATTAATTTCTGTAAGCTTCCCATTTAATGCAACATAACTACCATACTGGACGATTCTCTTTCAAGTCCCAGATACAAGCATCACCATCAGAATTGATCGATCTGAGGAGTATCAAACCATCCTTGGTTTTGGCGGGTCTTTCACGGATGCAGCAGCGCTCAATCTCTACAACTTGACATCTGATGTGCAGGAGAAACTGTTGAGGGCGTACTTCTCTACAGATGGTAATACAAAGTTTATTGCTAAACCAATTACAATTTCACCATACATTTCGTATGACACTGATTTATCAAATATTCAAATATCAAATGATCAACAAATCAAACTAAAGAAGATTTTGCTTGCCATACCCTTGTATAAAAGTAAAATATGTAACAGACTCTCTTTTATGTTCTCAACCATTTCCAAAGTAATCAGAAAACGGTTGAACCAAGAGTTCCTTCGATCAGACATCTATTTTCTCCACTTTCACATTTCATCACATGGTGAACAATATGATAATAATAACAGGGTTACGTTAACACTTTTTAGACTTGTTCTTCCCAACTTGCAATCAAACGTTTACCATCAATTAACTTAAAGGTAAAGACCAGTAATGGTCATGCGATTGCATTGTGAAAGAAACGTTGTGGAATCGATCAGAAAAGGTCGATCATCTAGCATCTAGCATCTGCAAGGTTCTGGAATCATCAAAATGATAAGAAATTTGGCTCATTCTTCGTAAAGTTACAAGCACTATACACAGAAAGATGTATATGGGACTACCCTATCTCTCTCACCAGACCATGAGAGAAATAAATTTACCAAATATATGAATTAGTAGGCGGTTTCCCGGCAATTTTTTTATCATCATGTATTAGTCAAAACATATTCTTTCACATGATTGGTAATGAGAGCTTCCATTTCATTTTTTGAAATTGGGGCGTTGCCAATACTGGTCTTTACCTTTAATGTGAATATATTATGTTGATAAAAATCACAAAGAACTTTACTTTTCTAATATGACAGGCATTGAATATTCATTTGGGCGTGTACCGATCGCGAGTTGTGATTTTTCGACCAGGGAATACTCGTACGCCGAAACACCGGGTGACTTCTACCTAGAAGATTTCCAACTCGCTTTTGAAGACATTGACTACAAGGTAAGATCAAGTTATTGTTCTAAGATAATTAAGTCAAAATAACCTTTCCTTCTAAATATTCTGCGAATGTCCAATGACTAATGTATTTTCAACAGAGCAAATAATTATATCGTAAATAGAGGTGTTTTCATAGCATGCAAGAAATGATCTAAAAACTGATCAGCATATGATAATCAGGATTTTTCATTAGAACACATACTTAGATAACACCAATATTTTACATTCCTACCTTATTAGGTGATAACAAATAATGTCTCTCGATTTGGTGCTTTGTGTGAGTTGGGCATATTCACCCTAATCAGAGGCTAATGTCATTTATTTGTAATTACACATCATTTTGAAGTAATAAGATGAACTATCAAAATTGATATCAAGATTTTTTTCTTCAATAAAAGTAATATTACTGGCAATGACATTACAACACTTCCGATTCATTTCAAATTCTATCAGACATTCATCTCTTTTTCATTTTTTCCTAATCAAATAACCTTCATTCTTCGTCATTTACTAATTGCCTAATTCTAGATCCCGATGATCCAGCGAGCCTCAGCCATGAGTTCTAGACCTATCAAGTTGTTAGGTAGTGCCTGGTCTGCCCCAGGGTGGATGAAGACTAGTGGTGCTATGCAAGGAGGTGGTCCACTCAGAGGGATGCCTGGAGGGTACTATTACAAAACATGGGCTCTCTACCTTGCCAAGTAAGCTCAAACATTTCACCATCATCCAAAAATGTATACTAGTTTGTTAAAGCCAAATTATATAGTTTGGTTACAACATTGCTCACGGAACAGATTTCGGTGTTTGGAAGTGATTTTGAAGTGATTTTGATCGTCTTTAATATCTTTTTCTTAAGTAATCATCAGCGTCACGTTAAGATTCTTAACTTTTGGGGTAAGTTATTCTTCTCATCCATTTAATTGCCCCCCAAAATCGTATGCGGAAAGGACCACCTTATTTGAAACAAACCAGATTCCTGCCCATAACCCTTTTACCGACACAGGAAACTATCAATAGGCCTTACCGAAAATATAGCAATATCTGTGGTCAGCAGGAAATATATATATGTCATAACCAACATATTTACTAGGAAATGATGGCGGACCATTGTACCTTCAAAATAATTAAATGTGAATTTTGTTTTTAAATGACTATAATAATGTATCTGCGAACGAATGTTGCAGTATTATGGCAAGGTTACAATTATTGTCCAGTGATCGTTGACAGTGTCTTTCCAGGGGGGTGTTTCACAAAGATCTTAAGTTTAACTTATCTCTAAGTTGGACTTAACAATTACTGTTAGGGAAAGCCGTTAGCATCTATGAAAATATTTTGTAAAAGTTATTTTAAAAGGCATCAAATGTTGATTCAAATCATTCATATTTTCTATTAGCAAGGAGATTTCATGTTCTTGATGAGGAATTTATTTAAAAAGTCTAAAATGCTTGAATTTCACTTTTGAATATATTTTACTTCAAGACTACAAATAGCTCTTCATAATCTTTAAGTCAAATTTAGAATTAAGTTCCACTTCGGATCTTTGTGGAACACCCCCAGGTTTGTGGAAGCGTACAGCGAATACGACGTCCCCTTCTGGGGTCTGACTGGAGGCAATGAACCTTCTGCAGGCGCCTTTCCTAACTGGGCGTGGCAGGCCATGTTCTTCAGTCCTAGCCTACAGAGGGACTTCATCAAGCTTGACATGGGTCCGATCTTACATGAACGAGGTCATAAAGAGCTTCAGATCACTATTCTAGACGACCAGAGGTTTCTGCTTCCGCTCTGGGCTGAAGTGGTAACTATCTTTTATCGCTACTAATACAGGACATTACCAACAGGAATAAAAACATTTCTTACAACTGAAACCACGACTGTGCGAAATGGCATATACCGTGTGTCTCAAAAAAAACGTAACACTTTTGAAATGGTTGCCAAATTGAGCATATATAATTTTATGAAAAAATGTTGATATGTATGGAAAGCTAAAGGACCAACCTTTCATATGATATGAAAAAATTGAAAAAAAAATCATGCTTCGATGAACAGTGTTCACTTAAGTTAGAGGTATGAAAATGGGCCTGCGCAGGATTTTTCCTTCCAATTTTGGACAGGTAAGTTACTTTTAGCATACAAAATAAGTTTGATATGAGATATTCATGATCGATGGATTAAGAGTTAAAAGGATGTTTTGAATACCAGTCCTTTCTCTCTGTCATTTATCAATCCCCAAACACCACCCCTGCCACACACACACACACACACACACACCAACTTCCACTCCCATCTTATTGTATCATTGATCTGGTAGATGTGAACAGGATGAAGGAAGAATGGGAAAATGTTAAATTGAAATACCGTATTCAAAATCATAATTGACATTATGCAACCCACTCTCCTCCCCCCCACAACCTTTTCCCATCCCATCACCTACCCCTTGCCTTTTCTTTATCAGTTTTCTTCCGTAAGTTTGGTGGATCATCAATCACATTTTATTCAGGTTTTATGAATGACCCAAACATGTAATAGCTAAGTACATCATTCATTATGCATTGAAAATACCAGAATTCGAGGTATTCAAAATATCCTTTTGATTCAAAATATCCTTTTGATCCATCGATCATGAATATCTCATATCGACCTTATTTTGTAAGTTACAAGTAATTTACCTGTCCAAAATTGGAAGGAAAAATCCTGCGCAGGCCCATTTTCATACCTCTAACTTAAGTGAACACTGTCCATCGAAGCATGATTTTTTTTTAATTTTTTCATATCATATGAAAGGTTGGTCCTTTAGCTTTCCATACATATAGACATTTTTTCATAAAATTATATATGCTCAATTTGGCAACCATTTCAAAAGTGTTACGTTTTTTTTGAGACACACGGTATAATCTCGAGAAAACCATAAACCAGAGCAGCAATAATAATAGTATTAATAGTCACATTTGTATAGCGCTTAATTCTACTTTACTAAGCGCTTTACATTGTCAGTATTATTATCCTGGTCATCCTTATTATCCTTGCTCATCTGCACATATCGGTGCACATGCTCCGCTCCCTAGGGAGCATTCGGGAGAGGCGCCATGTTACCAGCGCACACATGATAATCCAACCACATACCGTTCGCATCATACCGGGTACCCATTTAACACCTGGGTGGTAGAGAGCTACAATGTCTTCTGGATCGAAATCAATCAGTTCTTAGAACCCTTACAATTTAATTCTCATTATTCTATATTGATAGATACTATTTCTGACATGAGCTGAGTATTCAGAATAATATTTCCGTTTCTTTTAAGGTTCTGGAAGACCCCGTCGCCTCACAGTTCGTAACAGGGATCGGGATCCATTGGTATTGGGACGACTTTGTCGACCCGAGTCGTCTGAACGCTACTCACCATGCCTATCCGGACTACTTCATGCTAGGAACTGAGGCTTGTGAGGGCCACTTGGATCGCGAGGAGGAAGTCATTCTAGGAAGCTGGGAAAGGGGTGAAGCATATAGCTTTAACATTATTGAGGTAACTCTCTGGGACGTTGTCTGAAATCTTATCTTATCATAAACGACAGGACAGTCTGTCCTCATCGCTAAGGAGACCAAGCTTTGATTTGTTTTAAGTCGTTATAGCTTTTTCTCTGAGGATAACTTGCATCATTGCTTAAACTGTTCAATACAAAGCTGAAAGTAGGGTTGTGACGGTTGTGACCTATGCGTTTAGTCTATTTTAGTGCGTTCTATTAGTTTAATGGTTATGTGATGATATGTGGTTGTCAATACCAAAATATCTATTTGAATTACTTGACAAATTTTACATGATTCCTGGACCATTCCCTGTCGAATCGAATTGGTCCCTATGTGAACAGCGATTAACAATACATTGGCTGGAATGATAATGTTATCTAAAAGTACTTTTTTTTTTTTTTTACAATGCCCTATATATAGGACTTGAGTAATTGGGTAGCGGGTTGGATCGACTGGAATCTGGCTCTGAACATGATCGGAGGACCAAACTGGGTGGGGAACTTTGTCGATAGTCCTATCATTGTCAACGCCGAAGAAGACGTGTTCTACAAGCAACCGATGTACTACCACCTTGGACACTTCAGGTAACTGATGGGATACCAAATAATTTCACATGTAAATGTCGCACAGATTATGACTGAGTTTAATGGAATTCGGTGGTTTAAATGTTATTTCTATACGAATAGATCAACCACCACAAAGTTAACTAAACTTTTCTTCCTTTTACTTTGCGATGCTCCATTTGAAAAATTAGAAAACTGTAAAACGTACATCTTTAAAAATTGAACCGAAGAGTATAAGGAGTGAAAGGATATTAAAAACAAATATCGGTAAATATGAATATGAACATTAAAGGGAGGCTTTACTACTTCAGCTAGAAGGGATTAGACCACCCAGTGAGCCATCGAGGTCACTGTGACAGGTGGCTATCTCATTAACTCAGCTCTCATTTAACATAAGAAAAAGAGGATCATGGGGGACCAACAGGCACCGATTTGGGAAGTTTTCTACAAGTAGGACAGTGTGCCTTTAATAAGTATAGGATTTATTCGACTACGATTACAAAACACTATTACAATTATTATCTTAACACTTTTGTTTATCATTGTGTTTTGCTTTTTCGAGCCAGAACATTGCATTTCCGTCTTTACCACCTACCTATCCTCATTTTGTCTTCAGTAAGTTCATCGCCCCTGGATCAGTGAGGGTGGGGTCATCTAGTGATCGTGAGAGGTTGGTTGAGCATCTAGCATTCAAGCTCCCGGATGGTGACATGGCACTTGTCGTCTTAAACAGGTAGGTACTACCCATTATGTGCTCACATAGCTGCACTACTTGTAGCTAATTGCGCCCTCTAAATTGCCAACACTGCCTAAGCGTTATCCGTTGGTCCCCATGTTCCCCTTTTTCTTATGTTAATTGAGAGCTTATTTGATGAGATAACCACCTGCCAGTGACCACACAGGGAGGTATAATCCATCATGGCCAAACTAGTGCAGAGAGGCTTTAAGAACTTCTTGGTTTTCCTTTCCCTTTTATCATCTGCCTTTATTGAATCCTCTTTGAATTTTCCACTTTCTATGTATTTTTATTTCCAGCTACCATATCTTTGAGCAGTCGTTAATATTTCGACAATTATTGTTTTGATAATCATTCTATTTGTTTTTGAATGCAGGAAGGAGTTCACGTTTCCTCTGCACATCTATGACCCGGATGTCGGTTACCTGAACGCTGAGATTCCATCTCGCTCCATTCAAACATATCTATGGAAATCACCATCTAGTCTGTAAATCAGAGACAGAAATCAGTGGTACTGACTCTAAAACGTTCGAACAAAGCATCGCAAACTTATACGATATTTCCACATAAAACAGTTAGGATTACGTAATTAACGCTCCTGTGAAACGAAAACAGTGATCCGATTTAAGACCCATCATAATTAGTCACTCAGATCATCTGTTTCCGATTTTGTAAATCATTTCATTTTCCTCGATGTTCTAGAAAATAAAATGCAATCTTTTAGATCTTGATATGGGAAATAGTCTTAATAGTGCAAATAGTCGATTAATTGTATGTAAGTGATTTTGCAATACAGTTCGCCCATTTGCTTCGCAGCCCACTCCTAAGGACGGAAATTATTTTGTGAATAAAATGATTTCTTAATTTTAATTGAAATTATAGTTGTTGTGTTTTCCCTCTTGAGTATTTTCCATCAAATATATATTTGTTCTAACAACAATCATATACATTAAAAGCAAACATTACAAAAGTAGAAGTCGGATTGTGCATTTTATTGTGTCTATTTCTGAAAGCAATAACCAAAGACAAATGTATTACAGTTCTGCTGAAGTGTTAAAAAACAATCTTAAGAAATATCTGTTTAATTTAGCTTATAATAATTGAGTACCATAACCTTTCATGTCTGTACCTTTCCTATCGCACTTTGTATAAATGTATCATGTATGTATTTCATCTCCTGCACAAGCTGCGCCTTGAGTATTTGACAGTCAAGTGGATTTGGCGCCTTATAAATCATATGTATTATTATTATTATTATACAGTAGGTTTGCGGTTGCACCATGTGAGAGAGAGAGAGAGAGGTTTGAGGAGTCCTGAAAAGGACTCTGACTCGGTAATCTTTCTTGGAGGAGTGTAGTCCTGAAAAGGACTGTTTGTTATCTTTCTTAGCATATAGTTCTCAGGAGAACTATAGCGCTTGGAGAGGATGAGTGGCTCCACGTTTCGAACAGGTTGACTATGAAGTCAACCTGTTCGAAACGTCGAGCCACTCATCCTCTCCAAGCGCTATAGTTCTCCTGAGAACTACACTGTAAAAAAAAATGTGTTCATTGGTAATTTTTACGTATTTTTCCATGTAGAATTTACTTGAAAACATTAGTTTTGCCACTTACGCACTAAATTTAAGTCTTGCTAACTCAAACTTTCAATTTAGTAGAACATACGTGGAATATTTAAGTAAAATCAAATACATAAGAACTTTAAGTAATGTCAGCTTGTATTAATTTAGTAATTTTAACTCAAAATCAGAAATTATACGTATTACTCAAACAATTTATGTTGATTATTCTTATCTTTTTAAAGTAAGGACCGATGCAGTGCGTAATAGAAATATTTACATAATATATGAATATTCATTAAGACCAAATTAAACTCTTTTTTAAATAAAACTATTTTTTTTTGTGGTTGAATGAAAATTTAAGGACTTTAAAACATTTACTAATTCATTTAACATGGCTAAGCAAAGACAAGACAATTTTTAATTCTTACCCAGTTCAAAACAAATCAAAACTTGATATTTCAGGAAATTGTCAACCAATTTTCATTTTAAGATGCTACGATCAAGTATATATAAAATTTGGAGCCTTTCAATATGTGTCGAATTGAAGCGTATGTGTTAGTGATTAGTGATTAATCTTAAATAGAAGAAGTGAATGATTAGTGGATATTACTTGTTAGATTAAATGGGTACCAAATCGTGCAATATGTAATCCTATCATAGCTTTTTTTTTTTATTATCTAAAATGATTACAATACTTAAATTATTTACGTTAATGTAACTCGATTTAACTGAGTAAAAATTTATTCAGCAAAATAAGTAAATTCTACTTAAGATGCCGTAGGTAATATTTACTTAATAAAAATAAGGCAATTCTTTTCCTCAATTTTATTGAGTTATTTCGACTATTATTTTTTTATAGTGTATATGCTAAGAAAGATAACAAACAGTCCTTTTCAGGACTACACTCCTCCAAGAAAGATTACCGAGTCAGAGTCCTTTTCAGGACTCCTCAAACCTCTCTCTCTCTCTCTCACATGGTGCAACCGCAAACCTACTGTATATCTACATCACCATGCAAGCCGACACTTACAAGCAGCATTATTATTATTATTATTATTACAAACATTTTCTGTTGAGATATCATTAGAACACACTTGGAATCACTATTTTCTAATGAAAAATATCATCTAAAAATTCAAGTCATTCAATGATCAGCTATAGCGATACATTAATACAAATGTGGTATGCATTGGTAATTTCGCAGAGTCTTTAGAAACGTATGTAACGATGCATTATGGCGGTATGACTGAGAAATCAACCACCTGTATTTACTTTACTTTACTGGTTATCTTCTCTAATTAAATTATGTGCTAAATAGAACGATATATTCCTGCTCCACAACTAATGCATATAGCTGTTGACTTATAGGCCTAAGATTTTAATACATGACGCAAAATCCAAGGCAGACCTTGCTTTTTTTTGTACCACATTCTGTATCAATAAGAGCTCAAAGTAATCATTTGCTCTGGATAAAGTTCATAAGTGCGTTTCTACATCGCATTGCAATCGTTATGAAAGATTTGTTAAAACTGTTATATATCACGTAATCTCTAGTTACACCTAATTATCAAAGATAACGAATTGTGATAAGGAGACAGCTGGTGGCTGATTTTGGACTGACAACATTTATTGAACTTCTACCCGACTCTGCAACAACAGTATGAACTGTGTAGCAGATTTCAGTGAAGAAATATTACATCTATAGTTTCTACAATTATAACTAGAGAAAATTGGAATAAAATGGATACAGGCAGAGTTTTAACAATTCTTGCTTTTGTAGCTGTGGTCTGCGCAACAGGTTAGTATAATATTCAGTTTTGCGGATGATTATTTACCTGTTCAAATATCTGATAACAGGATAGTCATTTTGGTCGTTGTGTCCGATGTGGTGTGTATATTGGAAAGGAGGTTCCCTTCACGTAGAGCCTTTGGTTCTTTGAAATGTTTGTCATCATGGTCGTAAATCATTTATATTCGCCAAATAAGGATAGAGAGTATGCAATTAGTGCATATAGGGAATATGATATCTCCACACAGCATTTACAAACAGAATCATGGATACTGGGAAATATTATAATTAATTCAAATATACCTTGACTGGGGCGCATATTTGGGTCATAGAGAAGAGAGATGAGAGGGAGAGAGAGAGAGAGAGAGAGAGAGAGAAATAGAGGGGGGGGGTATTATAAGATAAATGTGTTTTCTTAAATTCATGAGATGTTTTCTTTGGGAAATAGATAACGACTGCAAGTTTCGTCAGTTTCCCGACACAAGTTCTTTCGTCTGTGAGTGCTCTGCTGGGCACTGTGACGTTATCGAGGAATACTCCCTCAGCGATGAAAACTTTGTAGTGTATACTTCTGGAAAGAGAGGGTTTAGATTGGACAAAGAGGAGATGCCAATCAGAAATCGACCAACTCCTAATGGTAAGTTTAAGTGATATGTCAGTATAAGCTTCTAATGAGAAATGGTTCTGTTTCTTAAGCATTTTAAGGAAAGTTTGTGGTTATATACATGTCACTGTATGAACAATGATAATAAATTGAAACTGTCAAATTTAAGCGTACTGTCATCTTTTTCAGGTTGTCCAGATTTTTGGCATCATGGTCATGCTGCTTTGATCATGCTTTTTAAATTTTAAACTCATTAAAGAGGGGGTTGAAAAGAACCGCCACCAGGGACCAGTTGCATAACACTTACAATTGTTAAGGATAAGTTTGCTTCAATAGAAACCTCATTATGATTGGCTGTTGAGTGATGTTGCCAAGAAGTTAATATTGGTGGCAAAGTTTCCATCAGAGGTGGCTTACCCTCTAGTGTAGTAGTAAAATGCTCAAACTTATTTACCCCTGTAAAATTATACCACCCAGATGAGGCCTCATCAATGCATTTTAAGCTTTTATTTTGTATCAAATTGGTAAGTTTCCTATGTGATGTCAAGTTATCGTTTTTGAGGATTTTCTTTTCACCCCCCCCCCCCCCTTTAAAGTCCCAGATACAAGCATCACAATCATAGTTGATCGAAATGAGGAGTATCAAACCATTCTTGGTTTTGGCGGGTCTTTCTCGGACTCAGCAGCTCTCAATCTATACAACCTATCGTCTGATACACAGGACAAACTACTGAGGGCGTACTTTTCATCCGACGGTATGATAACATAAAGTTTAAATACAACTTTCAAATGATTCGGTGATGGGGGAATCATAAGCTTTCATTTTCCAAAGTTTATAAATGATCTTATTGAAATGGTATTAGCGATATTACAAAACCAATGGTCGTATAACAATTGATTTGATGTCTCAGTTTAGCATTTGTAATTTTGTTCAGCACGTTCAGTGTTTAAAATGTATGTAAATGTTGAACGCTATGGAACAGTTAAAGAACTCACATACCCTGGTTAAAGCTACACGTTTATCGATTGCTTAACCAGAACCTATTTAAATCCTTGATCAACTTTAATCTTTTCAAATCAAGTTAAAAATATGAATATTTGACAAGTTCCAGAGATTTTGCAAACTTGCTTTCTGCATTTTTGTTGTTGAATAGTCATGATTCTAATTTTGCAGTCAATTTGCCATCCAATTTCAATATAAAAAATTCCGAAACATTACGATGATCTCCAATATTCTAGGCATAATATATTTTAAAATCTAATCATTATACAGGAATTGAATACTCATTTGGTCGTGTACCGATCGCGAGTTGCGATTTTTCAACCAGGGAATACTCGTACGCCGAAACACCGGATGACTTCTATCTTGATGATTTCCAACTCGCCTTTGAAGACATTGATTACAAGGTAAATTCAACATTATAATAAGATGCCTCATTACAGTATGAGTCATTCACAATAATGATTCATATATCTTGATTGGTGTTTTTAGAGTTGTTATACTGCATTCACAAAATATGTGAATCTTTAAAAGCCTCCTATAAAACATATTTTGCAAATTCGGAGAGGTGTGTCGAAAACCAGAGGAGATTCATTATTAATTCGTACTTTAAAAATAAATAAAATGATTCCACACCTAAGGACATTCTGGAAGTGCTAGATAAGACGATTCCAAAATCTTTATTAAAAAAAAAAGCCAAATAAAGGCATGAATAAATCGGAAAAAATGAATAAAAAATTGTATGATGACCTCAAATGCTTACAAACAAATACCTTGATTTTATTCATTGCATTTGTTTGCTTCAGATCCCGATGATCCAGCGAGCCTCAGCCATGAGTTCTAGACCCATCAAGTTGCTAGGTAGTGCCTGGTCTGCCCCTGGTTGGATGAAGACAAACGGTGCTATGAAAGGAGGTGGTGCACTCAGAGGGTTGCCTGGAGGGTACTATTACAAAACATGGGCTCTCTACCTTGCCAAGTAAGCTCACATGAGGTTCTACCGAGTTTAACGTCTATGATGAATTCAAGTCGTACAGTAGATTGTTTCCTTTAATCAGGTTCACTCAACTTTCCCAAAGGACACTACCCCTTAAAGAATAATCCAAATTACCCCTAGGACGAATACCTACAGGGGTAATCGCCATAGGGTAGTTGTCCTGGGACCAAGGGTAGTTGTCCTATTAAAGGCAGTTTTCATGAGGCATTTATCAAGCTAAGTTGACTAGTTGACTTGAGCGTTCTCCTAGCGGGTTATTGCATCTCTTGGTGTGTGTTGTCCAATGGGGATTGATAGAACCCTTCTAATCATTATCTTAATGTTGCGTTAGAAATGCATTTTTCTTCATATTCCTTCAAAAGATCAAGTACGGAAGGTTACTGTTTTACATTTAATATAATGGTCTCAAGGTTGTTACTGACAACCGTGAAACAACTGTAACATTGGTCAAATCAAGGAGCTTCTTGGTCAAAATAATGGAATCGATCAAATCGAACATTTAAGTTCGAAGTTCTTTTCGTCGAAATATTACAGTTGTGTGAATTTGTCTGGTTTTCTTCCAGATTCCTCGAAGCCTACAACGCCTATGATGTGGACTTCTGGGGCCTAACAACAGGCAACGAACCCACCGCAGGTCTCTTCCCAGGTTGGGACTGGCAGTGCATGTTCTTCAATCCTGAACTGCAGAGAGACTTCATCAAACTCGACATGGGTCCTATCCTACACGACAGAGGCCATAAAGACGTCAAGATCGTCATCATGGATGATCAAAGGTTCCATCTTCCTCACTGGGCTGAAGTGGTAAGGCGAATAGACTTTGATAATAAAAGCCAATTTGTAGTCGGTATACTGTAAGAACACACACAAACAATTGAATGTCCAAGAGCAGTACTCAATCATGATGACAGTTTACAGTACGATCTGTCAGAAAAAATAAAGTGATCAAATTTGTATGTCAGAGATCAATATGACCAAGAAGGCAACATGAAAAAAAAACACACATTTAATAAGCAACCCTCTGCTTTTCTTATAAACTCAAGCCGATGATATCTAAGAGACCGTATTCGGACACTTACCCCCTGGACATCCACCACCCGGATAACCACCCCTAGGATAACCACCCTCTAGGACAACTACCTCAGACAATTACCCCCTAGGACAACTACCCCTAAGATAGTTGTCCTGGGTAGTTGTCCTAGAGGATGGTTGCCGTAGGGGGTAGATGTCCGGGGGTAGTTGTCCTAGGGGGTAGTTCTAGAAGGCGGTTATCCTAGGGGTGGTTGTCCTGGGGGTAGGAGTCCTATAACCCTAACAGATGTTCGCTTTTGCCTAGATCATCGAAGACCCGGTCGCATCTCAGTTCGTCTCTGGTATCGGCCTCCACTGGTACACGGACTTCCTCATAGATGCCAGTCGTCTTAACCAAACCCACCATGCTTACCCAGACGTCTTCATGATCAATACAGAGGCGTGTGAGGGGTACCTGCCGTGGCAGGAGAAGGTGATTCTTGGTAGCTGGGAGAGAGGTGAATCATACAGCCATGATATCATTGAGGTTTGTCTAATAATTTCTGGAATACTTGGTATCATCCTGTTCTGCATGAACAGCGTTCTAAGTCTCATTCCTTTCAGCCATTAACGATTCCACCATAGTAGTTCAAATATTGTCACCGCAACCAACGTTAACCCCTTTTCGATGATTTATATTTTATAGCATTAGCCTCATAGCTAACTCGTTCCCTTTTAGTTAGTTAGGGGGTAATGTTGAGCTTTTTAAGATACGGTAAAGACGTCTTCCCGGCACGTCTACTCATGAATGATCTTTTGCTGAAAACGGGTACGGTATTTGTATACCTCCGAATGAGACAACAAATTCAGCAAAGTCATCAAAGTTGTTCTTGTTCTTTTTATGTTTTAATAATTATCTCCTTACATAGCATGATTACATGAACAGTTCTTGTGTTACACAATCTTGTAGGATCTGAGTAACTGGGTCGGTGGATGGATCGATTGGAACATGGCTCTAGACATGATCGGAGGACCAAACTGGGTGGGTAACTTTGTCGATAGTCCTATCATTGTCAACGCCGAAGAAGACGTGTTCTACAAGCAACCGATGTACTACCACCTTGGACACTTCAGGTAAAGGAGTCTCGAGGAAAAATATTCTTTAGGACAAAAAATCGTAGAATTGTATCATTACCATCATAATCATACTATATCATTGAATTTGTTGGAGTTTTTATCTTTATTGTTTTTTTTATTTTATTTGTGTTCTCTTCTCGGTCACCGTCTATGTTTTGGTTCTCAACGCACATTGATCTATTTTACTGTTGTTTTAGCTAGTTCTTCCTCTTTTATCTCACCAAGCTTTAAATTTTGACTGTAATAACAAAGCCATCTTGATTCAAATACATTTCTAAAGAAAAGGAAAACAGTAATGTCCCCAATATTTTATTCTCCAAGTAGAATGGAAAACGGTAATGGAATATCTGCATTTGTTTTCTTCTTTCTTAAACCAGTAAGTTCATCGCCCCTGGATCAGTGAGGGTGGGGTCATCTAGTGATCGTGAGAGGTTGGTTGAACATCTAGCATTCAAGCTCCCGGATGGTAACATGGCACTCGTCGTCTTAAACAGGTAACCTCATGCAATCACCTCTCTTGTAATAATCTTGCTTAAAAAAACGTTTATTCATCTTTTAAAACTATAATACTATTTAAACATTAAACTACCAATGAAATATTATCAAAACACACTCTAAGGAAAGGCATTATTTTGAAAGAGTTTTCTAAAGCGGTTTCATTAGCTGTTTGTAAACACCTCTTTGAACGATTAAGGGTTTGTTTGTTCATAAAAGGAAGCCAACTAACAATTTAACATGAGCCCTCAGTCAATATCAGTCATATGGTGTGTCAATATCAAAAAGTTTCAATGGTTCTGGACCTAACCATTTTTTTCTTAGACTGCATTTTACATCAATGCTTGCCACCATCATTGTTATCATAATAATCATACTCATCGCTATTTGTTGTTGTTGTAATTTCCAAATGCAGGAAGGAGTTCACGTTCCCTCTGCACATCTATGACCCGGATGTCGGTTACCTGAATGCCGAGGTTCCATCTCGCTCCATTCAAACGTATCTATGGAAATCACCATCTCGCCTATAAATGACGCTCTTTCTTCACAATTGATTCGATTAGTAAATTAGAATGATTATTTGGACTTGAAAAGAGTATTCTCTTTCGGAACCGTCGGTTGAGAACCAGAAGGGCGCTAACCAATACTAACTATTATTATGTGTAATCTCATCACATTACTACATGCAGTTACATAACAGAGTGATACAATAATGGTATAGTGATGAGGGGGGGGGGGGGCACCTATACGTCGTCGAGTAGTAAGAGATGGGGAGCGGGAAGGAGCAAACACATTAAATTGTCCGATATATCCGAAATAATGTGGGCACCCGCATAGACGGGATAATGAGAGGAACGGGGGGGGGGGGGTGATGAAGCACTATATTTCATTCCACATCAGTCTCTTGATATTTCAGTTTATACAACGCCTACTAAGATTCTTGCAACCTCATTGGTCAATTCTTGATCACATGGCATGCGCTAACAGTACCATTGAACGGCATCATTGACGCGGAGCGCAATTTTGTTTGATCCTTTCGCACTATTGCACTCTGACGTCACTAACGATTATGGTGAGCTAAGCGACGTCAGAGTGCAATGTAGTCCAGATTCAGTCCGTTCGTTCTTTTTATCCCCCACACACATCGCGGTCTCTCCACTGATCGCGCAATCCCCAAATTTCCGTCCAGATTTAGAGGAATGGCTAGGTCTACTTTCAACGTTGAGGGTGTGTTATTTTATCAGCTGATTGGGTGCGCTAAACGAAAACGGTACAGAGGCTGGACTAAGTGCAATGGTGCGATAGGATCAAACGAAATTACACTCCGCGTAACAATAAACATAAAGGTTGGTACGCGCGGCGCATGTTACTCGAGTGGTTTGCTGCCTGGTTAATAGTGGCGCTCACTATCAGCAATTTCATCTACTTCTACTTCTATTCTGCTACTTGTCAAAGCCTGTTCAGCATCTAGACAAGGGTGATGTTCTGCCGACGGTGGACGGCTTGTGTGAATTTGCGCCGAAATATATACATGTTTATGGTGCGAGTAAAATGATAAAAATGATAAAAATGATAAAAATAATGATGATGTTGTGACTATTCGCAGTTGATGGCTTCCTTGAACTGCTTCAATGTGGGCAGCTCAATTGGAAACAAACACAAAATCGCTGAGATTTAGGCCTAGGAAAACCGTTTTAAGCCCGTTAACGTCCGAGGTGTTGTATAAAACAAATAGTATCTCAAAAATATTTCATATCATTCCTTTTCCACATCTTTCCCTTCCTCTCATTTACTTTCCTTTCTATTCTATGCCTCTCTCCCACTCCCTCTCATCATAATTCTCTATCTGTATGTGTATCTGTCCTCCATTTCCCCATTATCTTATCTAATTTGATAATTTGATAAAACTATTTGTATGTAATCTTTGGTAGTTGCTACCAATTTTCTTCATAATATTCGTACAAATTCCTTAAAACAAGGAGACAATTATCTGTCAAAATATTATAAATTCTACTAAATACCAGGAATTTACTAAAGAAAAATTGTTGTAAATACGTGTGCATGCAAAATAAAGTAAACAGTATGAAATAATTATGTAGTACGGGTTTCTTTCTCCTTATAATATCCAGTCAATTCTAAGGTTTCTCTTAAGGTTAAATCGATTCTAAAACGAAGCTCCGTGCATGTTCAATGTCGAATCGATCATAATAATGTTGAATTTATGATTCGTCGCATCTTTCGTGGATGTCAACGATTTCGATAGCAACCTCTTAACCTACATGCGCCCATCTGATCTAAACATTGTTTGCAGTACGTTGTCTTCCAAATGTCACAAAATACCATCGTGTACCATTTTATTGAATTGGGGATTGGAAACCAAGGTTGGTAGATGATATACTTTATTTGATTTTCTCAGGTTGCGTTTCACTCCTCCTCCTCCTCCTCATTTGACATTTCCTACTCTAACAAACATTCATTACTGAGTTGTTGATGTGCCTTGTTTTTTGCCTAGTCATCACAACAAAGCAGAACACCAGTGTCCTTCAGACATCCTCCCTCGCAACACTTGCTCTTCCTTTCACATGGCTAGTAAAAGTTCACCATATCGGCGTTCTTGATATTGTTAATCACAAGTCACTGGATGATACCAGGGAGTGTTTCACAAAGATCCTAAGTCAGACTTAACTCTTAGTTGGACTTAAAAATTATGGAGAGCCATTTGTAGCCTTAAAATAAAATATACTCAAAAGAGAAAATTCAACTATTTGAGACTTATTATAATTCCAGACCAAGAACATAAAATCTCCTCGATAATAGAAAATATGAATTATTTGTATCAACATTTTATGCCTTTTAAAATAACTTTTACAAAATATTTTTATAGAATGATACTAAACAGCTTTCCATAATTTATAAGTCCAACTTAGAGATAAGTTTAAATTAGGATCTTTGTGAGACACCCCCCAGTGCAACAAGTTCAATAAACAAACAGAGAATAGATGCACAAAAGTAAGAGTAAAATAGTTTGATTAAAATAGTTTTAATGCAATTTGTATGTAACAAGCATCGGTAGGTGCTGCTATATAACAGACGTCTGCTAAATGATATGTGACATAATTATGCAACAGTGCCTTATACATATTTACAAGAATCAGTTCAATAATGATTCTTTTGTGTTTACCACTTGATAATCATGAAAATGATGTTTAAAAATTCCGAAAACATCAAGTACTTTGAGAATTTAGGTTCTTGAGTGTAAGTTTAAACATTAAATCGCGAATATAATGCTTTCTATTTTTGATCGAGATGAGTTATTAACAAAACCAAAAAAAATCATCAAAATCGTCTTGAAGATGCGTTAGAGAGAAATAATATTGTACCTTTTTGCTTGTGATTGTCAATTATTGTATAATGGAAAGAAACAAATGTAAATGAGTATTTCTTTCATATAGAGATTATCTTATTGATCACTATTTTGTAGTGATCCTCTATCGTTCACTCAAAGTGTAATATGGGTATTCAATTGTAGAATGAAATTACCAACAACGTTTATCATAAAACGCAAAAACTCTTTTAAAAATGCTTTTGGTACGTCTAAAACATCATGATAACCTTGCCTTTTCTTGTTAGCCCAATCTTGAGATTACATGTACAGTTAAAGATTTTGAAAGTTTGAAAAATTAATACTTAGTCGTACAAAAAGCGAATGCCCTCATTAACATTTATCGACAATATGGTATAGAGTGGTTTAATGTACACAAAGCATAAATGCTTTTTTAAAAAGATATAAACAAATTTGATTAAATCAGATAATGTTTTGGCATATAAAGATAAACACAACTATATGATAATTTCGTCAGATACAGAATCGGTTCATAATTATGTACACCTAATTAGCATGCTGGTATAATGAATACAAACACATGTAGTTAAAATATATTGATCACTTCTTATACACAATAAAATACTGCAAAATGATTTCAAAATCAACCAATAAGTCAAAACAAAATGGAAAAGCATGCAGTTGAAACTTCATTTGTATCTAGATTGTGTTTACCTGAATAACATAAACCAACCAATCCGATTCTAATTTTGTCAATAATTGTTACAATAAAGAACAATTTGTCATTACCAGACAAATCTCTTGAGCCCTATAAAATATTATGGTATTTATACTATTCAGCGGACATCATAAGCATGAAATACATGAATCGATGAACTGTCTTTATTTAAAATGAACAATTAGACAAATTAAAGGATTTAAATCTAGAAAAGTGAGAAAAGAAAACCAAAAAAAATATACTACTTTTTAAACAAAAATGAAGGGAGAAGAAGACTGAAAAATAGGTCGGGGACAATTGTGGTCGAGACACACATTTTCGATCTCAGGGGCCGTTTTTCAATTGGAATTCTCAAATCGAAAAATTTCCTTTAATGGGGGAGAAGGGGTGGGAGGTACGCAATGAAAAGAGATAGTTTCCTTCCTGTACATGTTAAGTTGCCGTCACTTGATTTAATATTTGATATAGATGCACTACGCTCTCCTTTTCCACAAAATGTCATAATCAACACTGCAATGTTAAATAACAGAATAAATAGATTATCAAACCAAATTATAAGATGCACGCAATGAGGTGGGATTATGTTATGCATGTAAATAACATTCACATCAATAATGTCAAAGAAAGTTAATATGGCTATATCTATCACTTAGCGTATGTACATGATTGTACTTGTACGTTTATAGAATTCATCTCTAAGCAAGTTTCGATGGTCCATTTCTACTCAGATATTTACATATCATAATATGTACAATTTAGAAGAAGCATAGTGAGTGTCGTAATACATGAAAGAAATAGATTATGAATACCGAATTGAATTATATACTGTCTTTTGTTTATACTAATGTACAGAACAATCTAGCGACATGTATGGATAGATGAGATTCACCATGAAGTTGCATACAATGAATACAAATGCTGGAGTAACTCAAAAACCAAAACATCATGAATTCAAACAATAAACAAAAAATATAAATTACATTCCAGCTTTCAACAAAAGGAAAAAACCGACAACATCAATTCATATATCACGTGTACCGGCATACTTTTGCGGTCATCAAAAATCATCTAAGCAAATTTTTACAAAGTTTATAATGTAAATAATGATACAATAATATGGTTAAATACAACAAAAATACAATTTTGATACATAAACGAAACTGGCAAAATGGCATGTCTATTTCAAAACATATGTACAATATTTTTTAATATAAAAAATATGATCTATCATTTTTTACCATTAAATAAATTATTTTTTACTGTATATTTATCTACTACGTAAAATTCAGCTTCAGTTTTGCCTTGATACACATTTTTACAGCGCTCATATATGTATGTGTGGCATTAAACATGTTAGACATTAGAAAAGCTTGTTTCATTTATGCGAATATTCCATAAAATCGCACCATTCTTTCGGTCATTTTTTATTTCTTCTTGAAAACAATTTGTTTACTATATTTATCTATAAAAATGAACAAAGAAAACGTCACTGAATAGATCAAGATACTTATTTCAGTGATCCAGATATGAATACGAGAGTATATATATTTGTAAACATAAATAAGATAAAATTCATGGTTCTTTTAGATTTTGAATCGGCAGTACTTCTTCATGAGCTAGTGAAGCACTGCGACAAAATAACGTAAAACAAAAGCTTTTTTTGTCCAAATCTAAATCATCAAGCTTCTCTGTTGAACCCCTCTGAATGTTTTGGGGTGTCGAATGCTCAGCTGAGAACCTAGTCTGTTTTCTTTTTTCCCGTGATGAGGACATTGAACCTGTCTTTCGACGGCTTCATGGTGATGTCTCCAAAGCCATGTTTCTTGAGCATCTCGGAAGCATTCTCCTTTCCCCACATCGTGCCCAGCCCCGGCCCTCCAAAATACATCGACACCGGTGTGCAGTGGAGCATGCTGATGACGTAACCATCAATGGCTCGGGGATTCCCCACGTTTTTGTGCGGCGAGCTGTGCACGTTGACTTCCATCATGAGCAGGAGACCGCCATCGATCATCACCCGTCGCGTCTCCCGGAGGACGCCCTCAGGGTCAGCCATGTCGTGGAACGCATCGAAGCAAGTGATGAGTTGGAATGTGTTGGTCCAGGTGTGCGGGAGCGTGGCCACGTCTTGAACCATGAACTTGCAGTTGGTGAGACTAAGTCGTGCGGCCTCGGCGCGTGCCTCTGCGATGGCCTTCTGGGAGATGTCAAGCCCGTAGAAGGTGCATCCGGGGAAGCGCTGTGCCATCAGCATTGTAGCATGGCCTTGACCACACCCAAGGTCCAACACTGATACATTTGTTTCTGAAGAGAGAGAGAGTTAGAGAAAAGATGAAATGCCAGTCGAAATATTAATGTACAAATTAACGATATGTTCTTGTTTCATGTAATACTTTGTTTTATTCATGTTAACTGTATTCTCAATGACTTGTCACCATTAATTAATTAGGAACATTGCTACCTCTATAAATATTTTTGGTCGCTCTAACCACACCTAATTGAAGAAAATGGCACAATAACTGTTTATCACTAACCCTAAAGCTAAACATCCACCAAATGAATGTCGACCCAGATAATTATCGCTGATTACAACATGACTAGTTGATGAGCGGTAATCATATTATACATTCTATTAAATGATGCTGGCTTCGAGCACTTAAGAATTGTAATCAAGTTTTGCTTGACAAAAATAAGCATTTTGTTACTTGAACAATTTACGATCAGGAAATCCATATTTCCAGTCGACCAACCACACCTTCCATGCCTTCCGGCACTCGACATGCATGCTGGGATACCTTATTGGCGACACACGCCATTGACTAGAACCCACTAGGTGTTTGTGTTTATCCTGTAACAAGTAATTAATTTGTGACATCCGGTGTCTGAGCAGAAATGGTTGGCAAATACAGTATTAAATCATTATTAGTATCTGGAGCAAAGATCTGCATTTACCCGCATAGTTTCTGGTATTTCTGTTAAAACCAAGAGGCTTTGTCAAAAGAGATGAGAAAACATTGTAGAATTACACATCACAAATCTTCGGCCTAGTAATTCGCATTAACTTGTTAATACAGACTTTCTTCTGAAATGATGCTAATTATACCCCTAAATGGTTGCATTATTATATTTGCTGGCATCACGTTTGATGAAGAAAAAAACATAAGGAAGAGAGAAAAAAATACTTTGTTCTGATGATTATTATTATTATATTTTTGATCAATGAAGTCCTGTTCAGTGATTGGTCAACTTGGCATCACGTGACCAAACGTAACTTTGCTATGAGGTAACCGTGACGTCATCCATGGTATAGTGCACTATACCATAGCACTATACCTTGGATGACGTCATATATATACGATCGATCAAGATCAATGTGCTATCGGTCACGGTCGCGCGTCTGCTATCACTGCACTCTTGCACTCTTCACTACTTCAGTGACAGTAAACATTATTATCATCATTATTTTTTTTTAAAGGGTGGTTTGAAAATACATACAAAATATATCATGCACTATTTCAAGCCACTAGTGAAATTATGGATTCCTCGGCGACAGAAATACCACCTCGATCCATAATTTCAACTAGAGCCTCTTAGTGCATGGTATATTTGTTTACTATCATTATGACTACTAAAGATATCGCTGATGGTAAAGATACTTTACAACGAATCTCCCCACGCTGTACAGGCATTTATTCACTAACACCACTCTCAGCACTTCCACAACACCACCATCACCCCCATCACCATTACCACCACTATCCACGCTACTACCACCATATCCGCTGTAATCTCCACCACTCTTGCCACAACTACGATGACCACCACCACATCATCACTGCTGCAACCACCACCACCACTCCTGCCACGACTGCGATGACCACCACCAACATCACCACTGCTACAATCACCACCACTGCCACAACTACAAACACCACCGACACTACCACCACCGCTACCATAACCGATGCTATCATCACCATTATCGATTCCACCACTACCCTTCCACCACCACCACTACCACCATCACCACCACCACCACCTCTTCTGCGAATATACGCCAATACCACCACTACTGCAACTACAACCCTACCACTTCCACTATACCCGCTACCACTATATTCACCATCACTCTATTCACTCCCATCACCGTTTATTATACCTGTCAGTAATGAATTACAAGGACACTTGTTAGTAATGTCTGCAGCCTAGCGCGCATACCAAGGGGGCCGGAAAAGACACCACCACCGGACTGTTTCCATCTACAACATCATCATCATCTTAGTCATCACCATCACACGGACAGTGACTGACTGACGCTGCAGGAGCAGATGCCAATGAAATACGATGGTGGTATCATCTTTCAGACGTATTCCTTAAGACAAGATGTTATTAGAGAGGAAGGCATCACTGTTCACACAGCGTCAATTGTTATGATTTAGCTTCACGGCTGTCAGGTTATTTCCACTCTGTCCTTGAACGCAAACTCATTGACGAGAACATGACTGTCTTCGGCATAGGAAACCAGCCACCTTCATTAATTTGTTGTTCCTCCAGCGTATGTTAATTATATCGGTCTCTTTATGTAGATATTGATGATGAATATAGGTGAAGGGGGTGGAGGGGTGGAGGGGTGGAGGGGCTGGAGGGGCGATGTTGAAGAACGTGATCGTAGCTGAGATCATATAGACGTGAGAGCATGATCATGTTTTCCAAAACTAAACCTTTAATAGATGAAAAGTATGATGGCACAGGCCAGTCTATATTCAGTGTAAATAACTTGTGATATTTCATTATCACTGGACATGAAAAGAGTGGTGCATTTTTTTTCTTTCTACCAACATCATCATAACTTATTACTAAACAGTAAAAAGAAAGAGCAAAGTGAAATAAAAATAAATTAACCATTGAAATGTAGGAACCAACTCTAACCCCAACCCTAGGGTAGATCATGCCCAAAAGCTCTAATGGATTAAGGGATTACAATTTCTTGGCAGTACGAACGAGCCTATGTAGGCAGTATTCAAGTTAGACGGCATTTATCCCTTACCCTCACATTGACATTTATACCTGCCGAGCTAACTACAGACGCCACATGACATTCATTTGCTGCTGCCCTTCCGTTCATAAGTATTTCTATGTCACACCAAGTCACACCTACGCAGACTCTATCATACGGGACTACATCATTCGATTCATATTCCTCTATTGTTAACTCATGAGATGCAATAACTTGTAGCTTTTATTATTTTGTGATCAAAATGTCAATTGATATCGGGAAATAGACATAAATAGCCTCGTCGTCCTCGAAAGGAAATGGAAAAACGGAAGGAAAGAGAGATGTGTGGGAGAGAGAGAGATATGGAAATGGAAACAGTCAAAATATTTCACAAAAGAGATAAAATTCTAATTTAAGGATTCACTAATTGCCATGGATATTTTTATTTTCGTCAGAGTTGTGTTTGTACGGGGGACTTGCCCCCTCAAATGGTGAAGAAAAAACACAAGAGAGGGTGAGTGAGAGAGAGAGGGAGAGAGAGAGAGAGAGAGAGAGAGAGTAAGAGAAAGAGAGAGAGAGAGAGAGAGAGAGAGAGATCATCGGAATGATTGACGGGAAACCTTTTCTTAGAAGAAACAATAATATTGATGATCATGACTTTATTGCAATGAATGCTATACTTACCGAGCATATCGACGAGTCCTGTGATTGAGGGAATCATATCCTGAATGAGACTATTATCATGCATCTTCCTCGACATGTGATCCATAAAACGATGAAATCTGGGATACTGAGAGTATGGAACTCCTGCAGAAGAAAGAAAGACCAGACAAAAAAAAACTCATAATAATACAAAAAACAGAATAAGTTAAATGATATTTCCATAACAGGATTATTCTGTTACAGTTTCTACATAAAGCATTAAACCCGCCGTGTTTTCAGAGAATCATTAAAAGGTTTATTTTACATAACTTTTCCTTTTATGCAGCAGAATACTCGAAATCGAAATGTGATTGTTAATATCAGTAATGATACTCCGAAACATATACTTCTTCGACTGGATGGAAGTTAGAGTGTAATTTAACACATCCGTTGAAGAGGTCGCTTTTTAATAAAAGAGTATTGATCTTTGTAGGAGATCAAACGAAAACAGATCTGAAGTGCAATTCCTTTCTAAGATATCTTCAACTGAATTAATCAATAGACTATTGACGTGGCACTTAATACGACGAAAATAAACCAAAAGCTATTTGGCTCTTAATAAATCAAAGCAATTCACTGCAACCTCATGGCCACGTATATACAGGTACACAATTACGACCTGCAATGACGTTAAGCTGTAATACAATTAGGACAATACCTTGGAAATGTCGGGGGCTTTGGAGAGTATAAAAATGTCTGATCAATGAGGCAACAAGATCTAATTGGTCACGCGTGTTTTGCGTCATTCATAATCATACTTTTCGCTTGAACTTTAACCATTTTATTTGATCGATATTGGTTGGTTTTTACTTCCGTTTTTGTATTGGCGCGCTTGAGTTTTGAATATTACGACGCCGACTGATAAAATGTTTACAGCAAAACGTATTAGCTTTACACAATAAGTTTTGTTTATAGCCAGCATAACTAATAAACAAATGCGCTCATCAAATACATACCGCTCTCCAAACGTGTATTCATTAATGAGGAAGACCACTTACAATGTAGAATGTTTTATAAGTTAGACATGACGCAACCGTATGAGTAATTCATTATGAAATATCATTATATTTGCCTGGGAAAAAGAAATCGTATACCAAACTTGTTAACATAAGTCATGACAATTTGATAAAGATGAATATTTGATGCAGAAATTAGTGATATTTTGAACCCGGCTTTATCCTAATTTAGCTGAATATGATGACTTACAGGAACAACAGAAAATCAGGGTGTTTCAAATACTTTAGTTTATGCACCGCGTGAACACAACTCCTTGAACAACATTGCTTTGCTTAATAATATTAGTTAAAAATATGTAAGATAAAACAATAGAGTACATTCAATTACTGTAATCAAGATTTAGTTCGAATTAATGTACTACACTGTAAAAAAATAATAGTCGAAATAACTCAATAAAATTGAGGAAAAGAATTGCCTTATTTTTATTAAGTAAATATTACCTACGGCATCTTAAGTAGAATTTACTTATTTTGCTGAATAAATTTTTACTCAGTTAAATCGAGTTACATTAACGTAAATAATTTAAGTATTGTAATCATTTTAGATAATTAAAAAAAAGCTATGATAGGATTACATATTGCACGATTTGGTACCCATCTAATCTAACAAGTAACATCCACTAATCATTCACTACTTCTATTTAAGATTTAACCATATATATAAATCTACCACCATCACAAACTATTACATACGCTTCAATTCGACACATATTGAAAGGCTCCAAATTTTATATATACTTGATCGTAGCATCTTAAAAGGAAAATTGGTTGACAATTTCCTGAAATATCAAGTTTTGATTTGTTTTGAACTGGGTAACAATTAAAAATTGTCTTGTCTTTGCTTAGCCATGTTAAATGAATTAGTAAATGGTTTAAAGTCCTTAAATTTTCATTCAACCACAAAAAAGAATTGTTTTATTTAAATGAATATTCATAAACTATGTAAATATTTCTATTACGCACTGCATCGGTCCTTACTTTAAAAAGATAAGAATAATCAACGTAAATTGTTTGAGTAATACGTATAATTTCTGATTTTGAGTTAAAATTACTAAATTAATACAAGCTGAAATTACTTAAAGTCTTATGTATTTGATTTTACTTAAATATTCCACGTATGTTCTACTAAATTGAAAGTTTGAGTTAGCAAGACTTAATTTAGTGCGTAAGTGGCAAAACTAATGTTTTCAAATAAATTCTACATGGAAAAAATACGTAAAAATTCTTTTTTACAGTGTATAGACACATAACGAAATGCACATTATTAGAGGTAAAATTAATTTTAAACCACAAGTTGTACGGAGCTTAAGATGCACAATACACCCATCCATACACAATACAGAGAGGAATATAGGTCTCTTACACAAATTCCAAATTATTGCCATATAAAATCAAATGCATATATCATCCAAACAGGTATTAGTTTTCCCTATTTAGACTTCTTATATATAATGATTATCTGATCCAAATGCATATTCCCGCTAAACATCATTAAGCATTCTTGACCTTTCGAAATATATTGATAACTTATCTTTCTACTGCCAAAATATGTCCCTCCCCCTCTCCCATATCCTTCCCAATTAAAATCTCGAACATTTACCTTGTGGCCCATCCTCTTTGAAGCAGCCGAGCACTGAATCGTAGGCCTGGCATAGCATGGGTACCAAACCACTGAACGCAACGATGTTACAGGGACCGTTGGTGAGGAAAGGTCGCCTGGATTCGGGCACGAAGTATGTCTGATTATCTGGGTCCATATCGACGATCCTCGCTACCACCATCGAGCCTAGCCATTCTCTGACGTATCTACAGAAGGAGAAACAAATAATGCTAGATAATCATTCCTAATAGAAGAAAAGTGTGTATAATTGAGTATCTCTAATCAAAACGTACAATAAAAAAACATATCAGACTAAATTAGGCATCAAGCAGGGTTCAATTTTCTAAATTAGATGTGCATAATTTCATACTAAGCATTTTAAAAAAAAGAAGATATAGCCTGGAATCTTCTTTTGATCTTTGTGTTTATAAGCAATTTTGCCGTCCTCATCATATGTGAATTAATATAAATGCATACCTAAAACATGCAAAGCTAGCAAGAAAGTGGAACATCTAGAATATGGGGATGGGGCGGGGGCGTAGGGGTCGATCCCTTTCGTTTAAAGGATAAATAAAATATAGCTTGTAATGGGTTAATGCACCTTCCCTCATCTGGGGAGGATGCCGCCCATAATTAAAATATGGATACGCCATTTCTAAGAGAAACTTAAATTTCATGACATTTCAAAGAGAGGGAGAGAAAGACAGAGACCGAGAGAGAAAGAGAGAGAGAGAGAGAGAGAGAGGGAGAGAGAGAGAGAAGGGGGGGGGGGGCTGAGAAGAGGAGTGAATTGAATGTTTACTAGCAATAATGTTGACAGAAGCAAAGACATGTTGGAATGGAGAAAATGCAGTATCCAAATGTATAATAAGCATGATGAGAAGAAATAAAGCTTCTTAATACCAGATATGTGATACTTTGTATCTCAGTGAAGAAATATTATTATGCTGCATTACAACATCGACATGTACATTTATAATGTCACTGTCCTTTACCGACCCTAAGCCAGAAAATAAGAAAGCGACAAATGTCATAACAATCATAATTGTTGTTGCACCTGTTTGCCTTTCTCATGCGTTGTTTTCCATCTCTAAATTCTGTTTATTTCTTTTTCTCCAACCCAAGTCCAATTTTTGACATGATATGGATACTGTTTTCTTTCTCATGTTATTGCAGGCGACCAACATGGCACAGGAAGGCTTTGGCGGGCTCACCATTTCACTCAGCGGCAACTTTCGCGCGATTTAAGTTAGGAATGTTGATCAGGTTCAACGCCCCAGTCGGCCCACCATTTCACTATTGTCCCTCCTTCTTCCAATTTTTTCTCCCCCGATCCTCATCTTTCTTTCGTCTTGAAATTCCTTGGTGTGTTTTCATGAGAGAGTGGTGGGCGTTGCAAAAATAGCGAAATTTGTTGCGATAGTGATGACAGTAGCTTGATCTCAAGTTGAGTACTGTTCATCGTGTGCGGTATAGCTCACTGTCTCCTGAAGATAGGGAAAGCTTTATGCGTTTCGAGCATGCGCAGATCTGATTCGTTCACCAAAGAGCTGGGGGGTGTTTCACAAAGACTAAGATCGACTTTAAGTTGGACTTAACTATGGCAGGCCGTTCATGCCACTGTTTGCCCCCACCATTAGATCTTTAGATATTATATTTTTATTCATTAATGAATTATCCAAAACTATAAATTCTGTAAATTTGTGACCATACTTTGTACCTCCTTAGAGAGACCAATGCCAGATAATGGTGAGAGTGAACAGTGGCATGAGCAGCCTGCCGTAGTTAAGTCCGACTTAAAGTCGATATTAGTATTTGTGAAACACTCCCCTGGTCCCGTTTATGGTTGTACATTTCAGTACCTTAGCCTGACTTTGTGATGTCATTCTATCTCTTTAGATTATCTTGTGTCTTCAAAGTACAATGAATCATGAAATGACCGAGTAGGCCCCTATCGTGTTTGTAAAGTACATTTGACAGATATCATGACTGTATATTACTCAATAACTACCAGTTACTAATTATTACTTTGCGTTTAGTCTTTTTCCAAAGTGAGTAGGAACATTCTTGAAGAATCACATGATGTTCATATTTTTGTAATGTTAACTTTCGTATAGGCCTATTATTAACTCACACACTTTTTTAATTTTAAAGTGCCAATCAACAATTTGAAAAGTGCTGTGGCGATGTTGATAATCAAATCTTATTGACCTACTAAATTATAGTTTTTCTTCTTTACCCCCAAATTTGACAAGTTTAATAATTAACAAGAAGCTGGCATATTCTGACTTCGAGGAAAGTGAAAAAGTATTGTGATTTTTTTCATAATATTTTCATAATCATATCTTCGAGGAGGTGGCAACTACAAAGGCGTTCATAAGCATATAAGAACACTGGAGTGGAGGGACTTGCGGGCTGCAGCCCCCAATAATTTCGAAATTGTCAATATTCGAGCAACCGTCACATAGGGAAGCTAGGTAGTCAACCAGTAGCTTTTGCATCTTATCTAGTGTATTTTGACAATGAAATTACATTCTAGTGTCAAATTAGCTACTTGTTAGCTCTACTCCTCGCCTTCAAAATTAAAAAAACATTGATATTTGGGCAGGAGGCCTTAGCAAAACTGTGCCCATACAATATGTATACGCCTCTATGCAGGTGTGACGACGAAATGATCCATATTTTTTGTTTTGTTTCAGTCGTATCTCTCTGACTCTCAACCAACCAACCGAGCAGACAGGCCTCTCATCTCCTAATAGCATGCCCGAATGAAGAAGCATCGGTCGTCGATCGACAGACTAAGGCCCCCTGACTTAGCCTGTTTGGAGAACAAACTCGACCATATCCGATGTTTGTTCGCCGACCTGGTCTCGGGCCGTCTCGGGTTCCTCCAGCTATGCGAGGCAGGAGCGTTCTTTCTTTCATCCAGCCATCGCACTCTCTCATACCCCTTTCTCTCTCTGCAGTGATCTCTCTGGGCCGGTTGGGGGTACACCTCCGTTAGAGATGCCACCACCACGAGGAAAGGATGTCGTTAATAAAATATGTACCTCGCTAGTGTCACACCCCTTGGTAGAAAGGTATGCATTAACACCCCTTGGTAGAAAGCTATGCATTAACACGTTTCCTCAGAGTTAAAGGATGCCTGAGACATTATCATCACTGAGCCGATGTTTATATGGTACAAAGGTATCTAATTTATTGTTTTTAAATATAATTCTCTTCAAAATACTTTAAAGAAAGATTAATATTGTTTTAAGTCATAAAACTTTTCGCTTTTATCGTTTACATTATATCCAAACAATTACAAAGAAGGTTTGAAAGGTTCAAACGATCCCAATTTATTGTCGAAAATAATGTTTCACATTTTAACCGTGATTTTAAAAAACCCGGGAAATGCTTATAGTAAATAAGTTCATACATACATAAATGCATGAATAAATGAATACCTAATTAACTAAGTAACGAAGTAACTAAGTAACTAACTAACTAAATAAATAAATAGGTAAATAATGAGTAGATGAATAAATAAAGAAAGAAAAATAGTTCTAAATAAATGAATGAACTCAAAGGTTGACGAGGATCTAGAAATATTTAATTTGTACATTGCCTATACTCTCAACTTTATCTACATTGTATTTATTACATTGAAATGTGTCTATTTTGCATCTTTGTATTTGGGATTCAAAGTTCTATGGTGCGGTTGACATTTTCCGTCCCTGGGATTATGGTGACCGTACTTAATCTTAATTTGTTCATTTTCCTCCATATTATTAGTCTAGCTGAACGAAATGAAACTATTTGGCAGGTAGCCTTTAAGTTTAACCTCGGCTCAGGTAGGAATGAGACGGGATGACATGGTTTAGTCTCGATGCATTGCACACATAGCTCACCGGTCAATACATACCTGTTACAGGTTAGTGAATGCTAATGGCTAAATGAATAGTACACAAGGAAGATTGATAGTACTTAATACTCCCACTTTAAAGGGCAGATTTTAAAGGGTTCTTTTTAAAGTATGAATTAATGTTGCAGGCATTTAGGGTATGCGCGTATGAAAGTGGGGTGTAACAAAATAAGAAAATACTGTGAGTATTTTTATGCATTTTTATACTTTATTTACTTTTCTGTGCATTTAGTATTTTAATAATTTAACATCAAAATATTTTTCTAAAGGCTTGTATAAACCTACAATATATAAACTAAATAATGAATACTTGCAATAGCCATTTAAAATAATTGTTGATATCAGTAATGATTTTGTTGTTTTCAAAGTGAAAAAAAAATTCAGGCGAAAATTAAAACAGTCAACCTATTTTAGTGGCCACCTCCCTATAAAGGCCACCTGTCTTTAATGGCCACGTATTTTGTCTTCCTCGAGAATGAAATGTGTGTTGTATAACCTTTGTAGAAAGGCCACCTCTCTACAATAGCTAATTCTCTGTTTCCCTGTGGTGGCCTGGTTTGACTGTGTATTGATAGTTTATCAGTACAATTCTATTTTAGAACAAAGCACGTGATATCGGAGAAATAATATCGAAATTTAAGAAACATGACAAACAACATGATCATAATCATTCAACTATTATTCTAAAAAAAGAAGAGTGCAAACTGTTTCCACGAAAGAATGCCTGGCAGCGGATCCGAAAACGATACCCTCCATTTCCATTTAAATGTTTTTGTTGTTGTTGGTTACTTCCGTTTCCGGTTGCCACAGGTCAAAAGCGTATAGTGACGATCTCTCTCTCTCTCTCTCTCTTTTGTTTAATGCTTTATTTAAGTCATCGATTATCCTCTTTCCGATGATGATGCGATGAAGTTTGACCAGTGTTTGACAAGAACAGAAAAATAGCAGGAACTACCAAATGCTGCGCCATACGTCATCAAAATGTCTGTCGTCATAGGAGGTTGTATCACATTTCAACACCGAAGCTCCATCCGGGGCTCCAGGCCTCCTGCGAGACAGAACGTGTAGTCTATAAATTATGTAGGCTATGGGAGCTCTGGTCAGTGGATGTACTTTTCTCGTCCTTTCCACACAAACAAAAATATATTCCTGGTAGAATATGATCTGCCTGCTGACATCATCCCAGAAGGAATTCTGTTTGGAAGCAACAATTTTTAGGCTACTTGAGAAATCACCTCGAGTTCCGAAGTGACAGAATGGGAGGTGAGCGGGGTTATAGATTTACACGATTTACGTCAGGCATCATCAATTATTTGTGCACCCCTCCTCTTTGCTATGATATGCTATGATCTAGGATGCACCCCTCGAGATAGCCTTCACCCTCTTGAGGGTCTTGATACCCAAGTAGGTATCTATGGGAGTGATAAGAGGGGTGAACGACAGAAGCCCAGAAATTGACGACCGGAAGTCTAGAGCACAGAGGACAATCACCCCCGTTTCCCCTTTAAAGGACTTGGTAGTTGGTAGCAACAGGAAGGTTTTACGGGGAGATGTGTAAAAACACACATCGCCCCGGGATTACAGAAGTGTTTATACATTCTTGTGTAGAAAACATTTTTATAATACCGAGATGAATGTTAACAACAGTTTGTAGAAGAGATTGCTATGATAACCAGCCACATTTTAACATTTCATAGCTTCATTTCATTCAATTTCATGCTTTTTTCTCATCCTACCTATTCCACAATTCCTGACGCTAATGAGGTAATACGACGGGTGTGTCTCAAGAAAATTATCACAAAGAATGCCATGGAACGAGAGCTATTTTCTAAAATTAAATATGGTACTTATCCAGTGCCTCATTCAGTTGCTCAAATAATAATTTTGAAGATGTTTAATCCCCGGTGGACGTCCAGTTCACATCCGTGATCGGGTAAAATTAATTCTAAAAGTCATACTATAATGAATAAACCTTAAAGGGGAGCGGAAAAGAGTCAGAGTTAATTCATTCATGGTTATATCGAACGATTTACTGATGCATAAACTATTCCTGAAACACAGAGGCCCGAATTCACAAAGCAAGGTTTGAGCTCAGACCAAGGTTTGAGCTCAAACCTCCTTTTGTTTCGCCAAACCTCCTTTTGTTATTTACAAACCTGGTTTGTAAATAACAAAAAGAGGTTTGGCGAAACAAAAGGAGGTTTGAGCTCAAACCTTGGTCTGAGCTCAAACCTTGCTTTGTGAATTCGGGCCAGAAGGTGGTGTTCTGTGGCTCTCTTCCACCCTCTAGGAGTAGGGGGATAATTTATGCTACAACCATAGACATATTTCTTCGACCCATATTCATAGGATTAAACGAGTCACAAGAACCTGAAGAAGGAGAGGATGATATTAACATGTCTGGCAACCTCAATGCCTAAACAACCTTAGTATTAAGCGGAGGGAACGTGGCCTCTACAAAGAACGCTTTTCTCCAGGAACATCCATCCTTGTAGCCTTCGGGCACAAGGATCAATAGCAACCCATTCCGATTATGGTCAAGTGTCTCTTGAACCTTTGCCCTTACAACCACAAGGTCTATCCTCCAGGCTACAGCACGCCATCTCAGTCGTATAACCAAACGCCATTGTGCTTCAAGTTCATGCTTATGAGAACTAGTCAAATTGAAGTTAATGCGGTCCAGCTCATTCTTTTAATTCTGTTTGAATCTGCGAATGGTGTGATGTATTTGATGTCGCAATCACCTCAACGCACGCACTATGATACAAATTAGATAAGTACAAATTAGCAAGAGCCCAGGGTTGCGACTATGACTTTGCAATATCTAATCAGACTGACACTGACGATAAATGAGTGGAACTGGCACCGACATGTACAAAGATTATTGATATGCATCGTTTACTTCTCAGGCTAGATTATTCATATGAAAAAGGCCTGACCCGCATCCAAGAATTGGCAAATCCAAGAAAACGAAGAATCTGTGCGAAAGATAGAAAGAACATGTACACTGATTCTTTCTTTTATAAATTGTTATATTGTCTATTTGCCAAATTGTTGGTAGTTCATAATCACATGAATCTAAGACGCCCTACTCTGCACAAGTAATTCAAACATATCACAGTCATATCCCCTCCGTTTGGAAATAAAAAAAGACGTTTATAATTTAAATGCCATGATTACGAAGGTTGAGAACATTTCATCAAATATTCCTTTTATAGTTAATAACTTCCCATTGCTTACGCCAAATCTAAAACAAGATTATTTTGACCCGCGGAAATCATACTAGATGAAAGAAATTGACAAGTGTTCCCTTTTTGGCCATTATTAGTCGTTATCCCTTTCACCCCGATCTTCCAGACACGATTTGCTCGCGGCCAGAGCGATGAACTAGATCTATTTGTGTCACACTTGAACCCATTTTTGGCGGGATCCGTATCTTCACGCGATCCGCCATCGTCTGCAGGCAAGCATTCCCAAGTACATCCGGCGGGTAAGCGAGAAAGAGTGGAGACTTGTTTTTCAGCCGGCATACTAACCCACATAATAATCATCATTCATCTCTGTCTGTCCTACATACGAATTATACACAGGAATTATAGATCAGACAGTCAATTTGTTAATTCTTTGTGAAATCTTTGAGGGTATAATAAATGACGCGTCTTCACGTGGTGCCCGTTTTAAATGAATGATAGAGCTGGCTGTTTATTGATAAGTTGGCAACATACTTGGTAAGTTGAAACAAGGTTGGCATAAACAGATATAAAAGATGCATTATATTCATTAGTATTTCTATTTCATCATTAATGGTTATTGTGGAATGATTGTCAGTAGGTAGGTAATTAATTACATTTTCTCACTTTCCATTTCGAATCTTGTAGGTTGGTAATGTCAAACTATTTCGAGTTACTGTAGATGACAAATAATGCCTGTAAATGATCATGACTATAGTGTTACTGATTGAAACAAAGAAGAAGACGAAGAAGAAAAAAAAGAAGGAGAAGAAGAAGAAGGAGAATGAGAATAAGAAGAAGTAAGAAGAAGAGGAAGAAGAAGGAAAATAAGAAGAATAAGAAGAAGAAGAAGAAGGAGAAGGAGAAGTAAAAAAAAGAAGAAGGAGAAGAAGAAGAAGAAGAAGAAGGAGAAGAAGAAGGAGAAGGAAGAAGAAGAGGGAGAAGACAATTAGTAGTAACAAAGAAACAAAATCAAAACAACCACTGGTATCAAGATTATTTCTTGAAAGATGAATAAGAATGGTTCTATTTCTTAAAAAGCTCCCTCAAGTTTTTCTCGAAGCATCATCACGATGTTCTCCGCCGACACCCGACCTACCAAACATATTACTGAGAGGTATTAGTTACCGGCTTAGGCATCATCTGAGCCCCTTGCGTGGGTGTGAAACCCACCAACTAACTCCAGAGACCAAAGTACAGCCACAAAAGGGTTCACTTCTTACCCCATCGCTGGTTTGAGGCTCTTTAATTCATCATGTCAGCTGATTCCATTAACCTTTCATTTAAACTAATTTGATGTATTGCACTATATATATTTCATCATTATTTGACACTTTGTAGCGCATGGGTTGATTACCTGAAATTTAAAGGTAGGGGTGCGCATTCTAATCCAAGATACCAAATCAATTTTCGATAACTTTGGGGGGCAATGTGCCCTTTAAAACTCTGGTCTGCCTTATCTTATCTTCAAATACTAGACTCTTTAAATGTCGTATTTCAAAAATATGTCTCTATTAATTCAATATTTGGTAAATCAATTGGTGTATTTTCAGCCCGTTCTAACAACAATACTCTTCATATCCATTATTGAAATGAAATTTTCAGTTATGGAATAGGGATTGTCATCCGGCGTATTTCTGGTTGGGATAAATGTCACTATTGAGCATAATGCATGTTAAGTGTAAACATTCGAGAAACAAATAATGTTTTAATCGGCATTCCATGAATAACAAAAACGATCATATTAAAGACACTTTAATCAAGATTAGATTTTTGTTTGTGTGCCCGATTGAGCATCGTATACGTGGAATACACGTATACGAATATGGCAACGCAAGAGGGGCTCGCGCAAGATAACTATTGGGCTCGTAAAAAGATGCAGTGATTTATATCCTTCTCGTGATGATAAAGGGGATAATGCCTGAAATAAAATGCTCAAGTACCATAAACTTGACGTTATATATTGACACGTAGCCTTGGGTCGGTAAAGGACCCCCATAAGTCATTGTGGTTGTTATTTTATCTATATCATCACAATACGAGCTCTTAACATTGCGTGTATAATGTGGACGTTTTAAACAGAGTCGGGGAAATCAATCAAGTTCGTCTGCTCGTTTGCACCAAACTTTTTGATGCCAATTTGGGTGATTTGGCTAAATTTGTCTCTTATGGCAGGGAATCATTCTCAAACAACTTATTTTCACCACGATTTGACAGACGTCATGTAAATATTGACACTATATTCCATCGTAAAACAGTCTGTTGTGTGTAAGGCGGAACAGAGATGCTGAGATTTTAGTGTTTACAATGGTTTTCATGGCAATCACAACGATTCTGTTTGGTTAAAATGTATTTTTGTACCAAATTATTGATTTCGAATCACAGAAACAAAGTTTACGAAAACTAAATTATAATACTGCTCGTAAAATCGTTGAATTTCAGGGACTTCGCTTCCTTTCATGCATCTACATTAGTGTTGGAATATTAAAGATAAAGTTGAGTTCTGGTCATGCGATTGCATTGTGAAGAAACGTTGTGGAATGGATCACAAAAGATTGATAATCTATTATATAAGTACTGGCGTGTACTGCAAGGTTCTGGAGTCATTAAAATGACAAGATATTTGGCCCAGTCTGGGCAAAGCACTTTACACATAAAGATGTGTATAAGACTACATAAATATGTGGCATACAAATCCGCCCCAATTGTTAAGATGTTACATGCCATATCTATAATATTAAGGCAGTTGAAGAGCCATGCTTTTCAGGGAACATTTTTTTATCTGATGTTCTTCCACACTTGCATAATACAATGATAACTCTCACAAATTATTTTCACCTCTTCCCAGAACTCAACCTTCTCTTTAACTCCTGCACGTTCTCTCTCCTTTTCGTCTTACCAAACCCAATACACGAGATACATCAGAACCAATTGCTGATCTTCGAAGCAAAGTGAATACCTACACAAGCTCGAAATTTGTGACCGCTCGCCCCCTCCGGGTAACCCATTATATCCACATGAAATAAGTGATATTTAATCGTTCAATATTTTTATTTGGAGCAGCGGTTTTCCTATAATGTGGTCCACATAACCCAGTTCACGACAGGCCATCGCAGCGTGATTCCATTCAGGGGAGGAAAAAAAGGTTATACAAAAGATCTTTCCTAGTTTCTACGAAAAACGTAAGAAAGTCTATAAAGAGTGAATGAATCTGATGAGACGAGACAAAAGAAGAGCTCGGTTCCAAAAGGTACTACATCCATAAACCCAAGTTCTGAGAAAAAGTCGATTGTTTAATTATCATAGTTTGATAGCAATGTCAGTTTGGAATGATAATTTGGCTGATTATACTATTGTATGATACAACTACAGCCGCTCTTTAAACAAAATCTAAGTCTGCGCAAACATTTTCATGAATTTACGTTTTTGTTTTTTCGTGGATGTAGCACCCTTTCGAACCGAGATCTTTAAAAACAAAGGATATTAACCGATTTAAGAATAAGGTTGTAAGCGAAAAATCCGTACATCATTTATCGACTTTGACTTGATCATATATATTTGTTTGTTTTATGTGCACATGACCTTAAAGAACTTTACAAGAAAACAGCTGGTCACAGTGAATTGCGCATTCATCAATTCTTCTTTCAACACTATTTTGGTTTCCATAATCATTATATAAATAATGTTTTGTACGCCAAATTGGCTACAGCCCACGAGACCGAAAGCCCGCTGACCTTCTGACTTTTTTCCCCTATGGTTCACTACAGTAAACAGACGGACAACGAGACCTGCCACAAACTAGACCGTCATTTTGTATCTCCCCAAATGTAAATCTATTTGGTGGTGGTGGTGGTTATTTTACCTGACTGCTCAGAAGTAAGCAACCAGACGGCCGACGGCTTTAGGTCCTCTCCGAGGGACCTGGTACTGAGGATTAATGCCTGACCAAAGGGCACTAGCGCATCGCCTTGGTTTCGAACCCGGGTCACCGGATCGCGCCTCATAATAATAGTCGGTCTCATGGGCTATTGGTCTCGTTGGCCGTCAGAGTGATGAATCCTTTGGAACTTTTATCTATGGATTTTTTATTGTCGTCCGATGGGATCTCGGTCTTACAGACCTTTCACAAAATGTCAGTCTCATCGGCCGTCGATCTACTGCGATGACCTCTTCCTATTACCTAGTACAGTTTATCGCTACTTTTCAAAGTAAAAAGTGTTTTATAATAGCCTATGGGATACATTTTTTTCCAGGCTCGGGGTCAAGGGGTCAGCGGTGATTTGAAATAAATGAATCTAGGAACAAGACTCCATCTGGGGTTGAAAATGATTCACATGACATTCTTGAAGTGTTATTGCTGAAAGATAAATTGTGGAGTTGTTCAAGGTCATGGATGAAAAAATATAAGTTCTTTCACATCAGGACGAGAATATGCTAACTAATAAAAGATCTTGGTTTTGAAGTATAACTCAGTTTTCCTTGTGGATAAACGGGTCTGTTTGGAACTAAATAATTCATTTTGACATTGATATTCATCAATATGAGTAAAACACAATGGCACAAGGAGGTAATGTATGAACTTTACAAAGTAAGAACAAGGACGATCAATTCTTCACAAATAAAAACACGTTTCAGGGTTTCCTGAAAACTAGAAATCTGCGAATAATAAGAAAGAAAGCAAAGGGATATCAACAATAATCCTACATAATATTCGTAATTCCCCCTTTCGTCATTCTCCTCAATTTGATCTTGAAGAAATTGATTAATTCCCTTTTTTATATTTCGATTTCATCGCAGTCTAGTCATAAGGTAAATCGAGTAATTCATCGGGGACGGATTTTTTTTTCTTTCCAAGCGGCGCGCGGGAACTGCACATCGGAAAACTAAACATTGCGTGTCATGTCATGTGGTACACGTATACTATAGGGAATGCTTTATTCTGCGATATTAATATAGTTACATGAAACAAATGATTCTTTACAAACATGATTCTTCCGATGTGGGATGATTTCCGCCATTTCAATCATTCAATGGCAGATTTTTGTTTAAATGAATAAGAAGAAAACAGTTCAGTAGTCGTCTTTTCAGTTCTTAAGGATGACACGCATATCTCTTGGTCAGGAAGCGAGTCGAGACTGCGGCAAGTGGTGTTTTTATTTTCTTCAATCTTTGTCTAATACCATGAGATGTGATCTAGATTCTCCAGATATGATAATTGTTACATGGCCTTTTTTAAATTACCTACGGAAATTGTCAGCCGCATTTTGTGGGATGTTACTCAAGTTTTGCTCTTATTTCGGTGCCTTAGTTTGTTGCTCTGTTGAACCTTTGATGTTCCCGTTTTCCCGCCGGAGCCCCAGTTCTCTATCCTTTCGTGGAGGAGGAAAATGGAGCAGGGGAGATGGGTGCTGTCAGGTAAGGCACCTGTAAGCAATTAGTGTTGTTGGTTATATCATGACCTCATCTCGAGCGATATTATTAGTCTTGAACTCTAGCGGGACCCTTTTCGGTCTGCCACCAGTGGTTCTTCAATTAATTGAATTGGAATAGTATAATTGTGTGCCCATTACCCTCGCCTACAAACACAAAATAAGCTAAGCCCGACACTACTCATGTTTCTATTTTGCTATTAGTTCTACTACTACTACTACTACTACTACTACTACTACTACTACTTCTACTACTACTACTACTACTACTACTACTACTAAAATTGCTACTACTTCTACTAGTACTACTACTACTACTACTTATACTACTGCTACTACTGAAACAACTACTTCTACTACTCCTCCTCCTCCTACTACTACCACTACCACTACCACTACTTCTATTATTATATCTACAACTTTTTCCTCAAAACTTAAGTATCGCAATCTTGTGGTAACTTATATCAAAATATAAAGATTGTTATAGAAAATTGTCCTTGCCGTCACGGATATAAGGCTACTTGCCGTCATGAAATACATCAAAAAAAGTCTTTCTCTTTTTTACCAGTTCTCAATTTCATCATCTCACAATCAACAAGCTTTCATTAAATCGCATATTTCGCTAGGGCATTTTAAAATATGGTTTTTAGCTAGAATAAACATACGTTTAACCAATCCCATCGCAATTATCCTTTTTTCGCAGCTGATAAAGTCATGAGAATGACGTTTGATTCTGCCGCCTGCCGAAATAAGCCATTGACTTTTAACCTCTTTCGTACAGAATATGAAAAATGTTCTCATAGTTCATTTGTCAAATTTGACGCTGTCAATAAAAGAGATTATTTAGTTTCTTTATTAACTACAAATTAAGTGAGGTATTAAATAAAGATCAACTTTGAATATAATCACAAATTATTACAAGTTCCTCAAAACACCGGGTGTATGATTGACATGTCTTATTTCAATACTTGCAAATGATGAAAGAGATAATAAAATAACCAATGCTTTGTTAACGATCCGTTAGTCCAACACGAAAATATGTGAGGCTGTGTTTTTACTTGCCGCAAAATCAGCTCCACTCGGTGTGTTTCTTGTAGGGCTAGAAGCCCAAATCTACACGTGATATTTTTTGATGAGATTCTATGAAACTGTAATGTAATTGTCACGTATACCTAAAAAACCCAGAAACAATCGTGAAAACAGTCGGGCAGTAAAACGTAGAACAATAGAGTATACTATAAGGTTGCTCTTGGTAGCACCTAGTGATTTGTGTTCAAGGAGCGTTTTTCAAGAACAAAATATATACGAACTTGACCCTGTTTTGCGGAATAATAACGATGATGATGATAACAACAATCAAAATAATGACATTGATAACAACAACAACAATAATAGTAGTAATACTAATGATCATAACGATAATATATATAATAATAATAATAATAATACACTGAAACAATTACTCTTATGCACATGCACAAAGGTCTTTAAAAGATCTTGAGAAATAAATCATTTCAGAAATACGTAGATCACTTTAAAAATTACATCTGTCTACGTTCCAGTCAGATATCCCGATAAAGCATAAGTATTAACTCGAGCTAATGAAGACAGGCCTATTTAAAAAATGTTACTTTGAAATTCTAGTCACAGGATTCGATTTCAAAGAAGGGGATGATGAACAACAATCAGCACTCTGGCATACATACACAAGCGCCTCGGAAACCTGTTCATTAAGCCAAGAGATTGCTCTCTGTAATTTTCATACTGATATATCTAAATGAGGACTCGTAATTTTTCTCCCTTTCTGTCAGAATACATATCTGCATCATGCTGGTGAATTCCCCAAACGACATCCCGACCTGGTTGTCTGGTTGATTTGCAGTCTTGAATCAGGGACAATCTCGTGTAACCTCGATACAGAGCGCGGAAATTAAGGGAAATACCTGTAAATGAAGACATCATGTTCCCGCTAATATGTTGTGAAGTATGTCGAGATTACGAATATGACATCCTGGGCACTGTAGAGACAGAACATCCTGATCAGAACATGATTATTGATTTTAAAAAGAATTCGAAGGAACACAAATGACGGTCAAGGCTTTGCAGGAACCGTGCAGGAATTGGAAATGAACTGATTGTGCTTCCTCAATGGATCTTACTAGAAAACACATTAGTAGGCCTATCAAGCGAATGCTGTATTGGTGCAGACTCGAATATTACTTTTCGTGTTCTGACTGAACCGGGATTACATGACGTGCCATCGTTGTAGAGACATAGCGAAGATAAAATCCAAATATATAACATGTTTTATGCAGAAATATGGGTTAACAGGGGGATAGGGTGCTTGCATTTTGAAGAAGCGTGGGCACATGAAATTCTTCTAACATGTTATTTGTTTTTACATTCAAAGGGAAATTGCATTTTCGATAAACTCATTGAAGTGGACAAAATTAATGACATTGAGAGAGGGGATGAAATATATTGTGAACATTTTTACCGAGGAAGGAGAAGCAAGAAAGAAATTTGAATGTTGCCAAATGTGAAAGGGGGGAGGGGCAACTGGAATGCCCTCGTGTCTCTCTCATATTTTGAGTTCTTAGACGTCCTTGAAAATATACGAGAGCTATCTTCTTTTCTTCCTTGTTTAACACAGCGTCCAGCATCAAAATCAAACTTCAAAATACCGCTGCATACCATATCTGGTAGAAGAACATGATCTTTGAATGATCTAATGGTACTATGTCCCATTTGCAGGTCAAAAAAAATGAAAGGGTTAAATTCCAACGGCATTTGAAAGACAATACAATATGTCACAGGACAATACACTGAACAAATCATCCGTTTAGAGCCAGAAAAAAGGCAGAAGGGCAAGGACTGAAATACTGTAACAGAATAGTTAACTCCCTTCAGACTCTGAATGCACGAATGGATGAGAGTTTGAATACAAGCTAAGTACTAATATTATTGACAAGACATTAGATTGACTGCAAGCGCCACTCTTTTGACCCAGATGTAGTCAATTTCATTGCGTACCTAGCTGGCGGAAAGGAATTCATTCCAAAGTTACAGCTAAAGTGGCAGTCCCATTGAATCCAGCGGAAACGCAACCAAGCTTAAATTGGCTATTTACGTATATTAACATAAGACAAGAGGAACTGCTCAATGTTAATCGCCATATTATTATCATATTCATCGTGGTAGGGGATTTGTCATGAGAGCGAGAGACAAAGCTGAGTAATCAAGGAATTGTTGATGTGATATTATATGCTGCTTTTGAATACCCTTTGACTTCTGATTTCTCTAAACCGGGCATAAACTATGTGGATAACACAGAGTATATTATGTTCTCTTTTAAAAACTGTATTATGATATTTTACAAAATTTTGAGAAAAGTTCTTTAATATTTTCCAAAAGCAAATCATGATTTGATCACTAATACAAACAGCAACTGCCAATAACTCGGGATTACAACAAAATCATAGTTCACAAATCATAATAAAAGGATTGGTTTTTAATCTAAAAGTTGTTGTCCTGAAAGACCACTTGATATGTCTGGGCAACAACAAACAAGAACAAATGAACAAACAAACAAATATAAAATAGAGATGCACGTGGGAATCTTGTGCACTTTGGTAATTCAAAATCAGAGCATAGTTATAATCGGTGCACAGGAAATGTCTGTTTAGAGTTGATTTCAGCATCATTTGAATTTTCCGGTTATTCACAAACAACTATCTAGGATCAACCATGTAAATATTTATTATCTTATAAATAGTCATTTTATTTGGTGGTGTCCTTGAAGTATATTTATGTTTTAACATTTTGAGCCACCATTATCTGAAATATTGGATACTCAAGGTAGCAATGTACGTAAGTATAGTGAGTCCTGTGAAAAGGGAATAGCAAAACTGACCTGGGTAATTTCGCGCCATTGACAATCCAATAAAAATTGACGTCATAGATTAAGATTTAATCAAATTCACCTTAAGTCAATATATCCTACATGATCCGATAAATTCAGGCTCAATGAAGGAGACAAATTTGGTAGGTATTTCACTTGTCAATATTGAAATGATTTTTTATTAATTTGTATTTAATTTTTTATTTATAGCTTATATCATTTCATTACTATTACCGTTGCGACTGTATTCAGTGTAGCTATTACTTTACGAGATTAAATATCAATGCCGTTTTTTGTCATGACGTGCAAGTCGTAAGGTTCAGTGACCATTTGTGTTTTTTTTCATTGATACATGGCTGATGAAGTAGAGAGCTTTTGAACAGAATGCATTCTTGAATACATGACATCAGGAAATATAAAAATATCCTGTACATAATTTAGGCCTTAATTAATGAAATCGAAGCATATATATCTTGCGCACTGCATGTGGCAAAGATGATGAATACCAACGTAGTGAACCGGTTGCTCATTGTCTTGCAATTTGATTGATGTTTCATGAAATGTCCAAATATTCTCTTTTTAACATGTACGATTCAAATTATACGTATTACGCTAACTGGTAAAATGAGTATCATAGACAAAACCTAAGTTAACCCGTATAGAAATTTCTTTCCAATGATTTTATTTCTGTTTCTCAGTGTATTGCTATTTCATGAAATAGTTTATGAAATACCAGGCTTTAATACTGAATATAAGTTAATATTTAACCACATATGCTGAATCCTTCCACTTATTAGACTCCAAGTATTATTCTTACTATGATACTATTCCCGATGATTAGCCGAAAGGATGTTAGCTCTACGTGAAATCAATCGTATGCCCTTCTGGCTCTCAGCGATCGAGTAAAGAGTAAAGAGTAAATTCCAGCAAAGAGATAAAGCAAAATTTGCTGCTTTTCTCTATAGTCCCAAACATTGAATTTCTTTATTGGTTTGTTCAATTTGAAGTGTTTTTATTTGTTTAAATATTTGTTGTATGTTCTTAATCATGACTCTCATGAAAAACAGTTTTGTTGATCATGTTTTTACCTGTATAAATATATTTAAATTAATAAATAAAGTTTCTCAGGACACACGAACCACCCAATGCGCCTTACCTCACCACCGCTGACCGGCCGATCAAGAGGGGTGCGATCACGAGGAAGAAGGGGGTATCAGTGGTTCCTCCTCCTGGTGGAACTATGGTCATTTGATCGCTGTATACAATACGATTCCTCCGCATCTTTTGGTGCTTAGATCATCTTCCATTTTCTCAACGAGGCGGCTAAGGCAACCGACCGCTACTTAATCATAGGAGATACAGTGCTGACAGGCAAGATTGCCGAGTGATGAGGGAGATCACGTTTAGAGTTTAAAGGTAACACTTGGACTTGCATTCGAAACAAAAACAAAATGGTTTCATATACAAATTAGATATACACCAAACTTGTTTAATTATTTTTGTTTGACGATCCTCCTTTCAGCTTAAAAAAAAATAATTTAAAAAATCATTCTATTGCTATTCTATTCGGAGAATAAAATAGCTGCTCGTATTGGCTAATTACTTTACTCTTTCCACTATAATATAGAGTTTCACCCTATACAGTTATTCATTAGTTGATAACGTTACTATTCAGTATTCATCAATCGAAATAATAGTTGCAAACAATACCGAGGATATAAATCACAAAAATGGGATTCCACCTGAAATTCACTACTGATAGCTGATATGCTTTGAAAAAGTAATATTTCGTTGTAATGTTTAGTACAATTCACTTCATGTACGCTTGGCCGAAATTCTAAATTCACGTAGTTACTATTTTTTTCTAACGTTTTTAGCAAAATTTAGTTTAAAAAAAAAATAGAATTAAGTATGTTGAAACAGACAGTTTTCTCTTTCATTCTTTTTCATTTAACAATTATTTACTAGATGTAAACTTTATTTGGTAACTTTTATGTTTGAACACTTAAATATAATTCTAAATATTACCTTGAACAATTGCCAAAACAAATACAACGAACTTTACGTTTAGATCTAAAATAGATCCAGACTGTCTAAAACACAGGGAGTACAGAACTGAAGATCTATTCTATATAAAAGGATGATTTATTATCTATTTTTACAACATCCCTTCATCATTGCTGTATATTTCATCTCAGAAGGGGGCGATAAGGGTGTAAAGATCAAAATAAACTCTCTTTGAGGTATTTATATAGTATCTTTTCTGCTACACGAACCTTTGATGTCTTATTTTCGGCTATATCCAAACCCGGGAGAGGGTTGAAGGTTAAGAGGAAAAAATCCATCGTAAATATTAACACCCTTTTCGGTTTGTGGACACAATTTTGTTTTCAGCAATTATCAAAGAGTATCAAACAAATTTTAGGTAAGAAAATGGGCTGGTCTACTAAAAAAAACATAAATCACATAGAATCGTGATGAAAGTAGAATTAAATGACCATTATTCAGAGTCGTTATGTCCATCATTATGTGTTCTAAACCTGACGGAACCTTAGAATTTTAACCATTTTAAAGCATGAAAAGTTCAGACATTTAATCCTTCTGTTTGTCTACAGATGTCACAGCCAGCAATATGATAGGTTATATGCGAAATGATATAAAACCTAAACAAACACAAATATTACATACACATTACCAAAATGCCCATGCCTATAAAATTGATGAACGGATTAACTTACTGGTTGAGTAGATATTTTTGTAACATGAATCAGTAATATAAGGAGAGAACAATTTTTGATCGAAAGAAAGGGTACAGCATTTGCAAGTTCAAAACAGTCAAAAAGACTTGTTTTTCTGTCCTCTCTGTTTGCAAAAATCGGGTATAAATACAATATACATCAAATATAACTTTTGATATCTTACAAAGGTAATTTTAGATTATAATTAAATTATAATATTGTTTAAATACAATATATATTGAATACAAGTTGTACAATATACACTACATAAACTTTTGATATCTTACCAACTTTATTTTTATTCCATTTCAATGACAACAATAGGTTCCCAATTTTCCCTAAAAAGCATAAAAACCTAAAAATGAATAATATAGTTTATTTTTCTTTAAAAGTGTGGTATAATGGATCATAAACACAGTCTCATTCAACTTCTATTTGGTGTAAGGAAAAAAAAAAGTTAATCAAATAATATAATGACCAATTCCCCGTAAAAAAAGTTGCAATTGAGCTGTACTTACAGTACCACGGAGTTTATTCATTAAACAATCAGTAGAACTACTAGAGTACACTTCTCAGGCCTTTCAAAGCTATATGTGTATACTTATGAAGCCTTATATTTTGATTAGCTAATGATATAGTATGACGCGTGTTCAATCATAACTTTAGTGCAATGGTGTTCCATCACCAAACATTCCCAAAGTCCCGAAGTCTTTTGTTTTTCTCTTTTGAAATATTTAGCAACATAAATTTCAAAAGAGGTCAAGGTCACTGGGTCTTGATTCTTTGCTGTGATGGATTAGATGACGGTCTATACCGTGTGGAGAGAACAATTAAGCATTATGGGACATTTCTATTAGTTTGGGTTCAATTTCCGTTCACAAAAGTTATATTTTGATTTCATAAAAACATATAAACAATAAAATACAAAGTTTTATATGTAACAGGCTTATTCGGACTATTTACTTCATTCAAACGTTTTACAGTGTTATAAACATAATTTGCAGCACAAATTGGTACATACAAATGACAGAAGAAAACGAAAGAAACGTCACTGGATAAATTGTTTGAATCTGTTATGATGCCGGCACGTGTTCAACACACGGTTGAAAAATCGGCGACCAGTTTCGAAATCTGGCCAGCTCTGAATTCCACACATACTGGCGACAACTTTCCAACGCTTTCATCTTGTTTATCTCCGAGCTTCTAACCCGTTTCCACTTTGAAACATAAATGAATCGACATGTTTTTCGCTCGAAATATGAGTGGTATAAATCTTAAACAATTCCTGGTTTTTCTTTTTGATTTCTCCGCTCAACCTTCAACTACAATCCGTTGGTATTTTCAATGTAGGAAACTTTCGATCCCATTCCCCCTTCTCCATTTTCTTGTAAATCTTTGACATATGTTTTTAGTCAAGATGTGTAAAAGGAGATGTGTTTACTGATGTAAACAATACCAAGACATCCGAAGGAAAGAAGCTAACGACAGCCAATGAGGAAACAGTCAATCTACCAAAATGATTGTCAAAATTCGTGTTAGAAATATTGTGAAGGGACAATAATGAAGCGAGAAAACAATGAAGAAGACAAAATCAACAACAGCAACAACAACAACAACAACACCGATTTCATTGACTGAACTGAATTAATCACTGAATGCACTATGGTAGGGAAAAGAATGAATCGAAATATGTGCCAGCATTTTAAAGTTATTTCACTTTGCTCTTCAATTTCATGAACATTCTTATCAAATATCTATGGAGATTACATCAACAAATGTCCTTTGAGTGAGTTTTTATGTTTGCCAACAAAAGGTTAAAATGGAACATTGAGATTGTAAGTCACCCTCGACCCATAACATTCTGATTCATAATTACAGATTTTTAGAGTGTAAATCACCTACATGAAAGTTATCAATGTAGAAATAAGAATGATAACAGCGATTTCTTTGTCACGTAGCCGCATTTCTACAATCAATAACTGGGTCGTACGAGGCCAATTCACAAACATTTTAATACTAATATATTGACTGATCGATATATGTTTCACGCAGTTAACTTCCGAATAAATGTATTGATTGGTTGAACAATCAGTTGATTAACAGAAAGACAAGGAAGGCGTGACGATCAAGTGTATTATTGATTTTATTTTTTGTTTCATTGAGACGAAATATAATGTGTAAAATCGCCACATGCACACCAATGCACGGTTTACAGCGTGAGCGGGAGATTTGTAGCTTTCATATATTTGGATTTACTGATGTACAACTTTGTTATAAAATATGGAATGTAGCTGGAGTGATTTAATTGTAATAATTACAAAATAGACCTACTCCAAATCATTCACATCCAAAATGACTATTTACGTACCATGTACATTGGAGGGAACGTTCCCGAACCTTTTTATTTGCAGAGTAGATAGGTAGACCATACGTGAAGGATATACATATCCTAACATATCGGAAATAACTACAACAAATATAATTTTTATATTAAAGATCTGTTATTTTTCACTCATTGTTCTTCACTGTTTCCTGGTTATTATTATTACTCTAGATGTAATTCGTATTATATTTTTCCCGCTGTTTTGAAGAGTATATTTGTTTTTACTATTGTCCATAGATAAATGTGTTAGAAATACTCTCGTGAAGAATGTGAGGAAAACGTGTACAATAAATAATTTATAAAAGATATGATAAAATAATCCTTTTGATGTAACCAATAACGATTGTTGCAAGCATTGTATGCAACATTTCCATGGCCAACATCAACATTATTGTAGTGCAAGCGTCGTCATTTTCTTGCACTACACGGCAACTATACACGTAGAACGAACGAATTAATTCACTACATGGGCACAGAAAGGAAATATTTGTATAAACCAATCGTTTTGATACGTATCTTTGCCCTTTTATGTCGACATAGTTTCCCATTATTTAGTGGGCGTCATAGCATTATTAGTAAGTGCAACGGGCGTTTCGGTACGGCCCTCACAGAACCTGTAATCTAGCCTCGATCCATTGTGCTTTTCAGGAGTTCAACTCTTATTAGATTTAGCAACTGGTCGGGAAAACGGGTGAGGTTTATGCACACTCATACAGTGCATTGTTGTTTCCATTTGACTGTGACAAATTAAATCGAGAGTTAGATTTCAGTCTTGATTGGTAATATTATGTTGAGGTGAACTTGAGTTACCTACTCCATTTCGCCATCAAGAGAAAAAACAATGAATATTATGCATACACTGAATCAAGTTGGTCACAATATTTTTCCTTTTTGGGTTTTTGGATTTTTCTTAAAAGTTTGGAGGTAGAAGATTATGTTTCTGGGCAAACTAGCCAAATTTATGAATGAAAACCACACGAAAAAGAGGCATTTCCATCCCAATTCTACAAAATTCTAAAAGACAAACATTATGTCTGGTCTTATGTGTGATGAAAATACCGAATGAATAAAGAAATGGGTGGACAATATATTTAATATTGCAAATGGATATCATGATGAAGACAAATATGTTGACGACAACAAAATCATGATACTAATAATTCAGCTACTTCTACTAATACTACTACTACTACTACTACTACTACTACTACTACTACTACTACTACTACTACTAGTAGTACTGCTGTTGCTACTACTTCTCCTCCTCTTCCTACTTCTGCTATTACTACTGCATGTACTACTACTACTATTACTACTACCACTACTACTACTATTACTACTACTACTACTACTTCTACTATAATTTTACTACTACTACTACTATTACTACTTTTAGTCATCTTTTGTCTACTAAAATCGATAAGATTAATATAAATAAGTTCTAAAATTATTAATAATAAATACACTATTATTAGTAATAAAAGTAACAGGAGAATACCACTACTACTACTATCAATGATACTAATTATTTAAAAAATGAGTAATGACAATGATGATAATATAATAAAAACAGCAATATATTAATAACAGTAATTCCAATGTTGATGATACTGATGACGATAGGGATATTCATAATATTCACAACATTTAATAACGATAATAGGCCCTAAAAATGTTTGTGAATGCTAATGAACAAAAATGTAATCGTATTTTAATAAACCATTGAAAATGGGAATTTGAAAATCATGTTTAAGTCATCAGTGTAGTTGAAATTATGATATGTAAGTTTGGGGGTTCGGGTTATTTAGATGCAAAGCTTTTAAAGACCAGGTTGATTCTAAAGATGCAGTAAACAGTGAAATAGTTTTAGTCGATAGTAGCTTTGCACAAAGGTGTTAAGTCAGAACAGAATATGACACAACACTTTTACCAAATCTTGAAAGATTAACTCAGAGAATAAAAACATGCTAGTACATCTTCATTTTCTTGGCACAGGTAGAAGGTTTTCCTTTGTAATTTAGAGTTGCCCCTAGACATAAATTATCTGAGTGAAATGTTATAGTCACACTTACAGTTGAACGACGATAAAACTCGGAACAATGTAGGATTGCTACAAAACGTACGTGTACATGATCACGAGATGGTCGTTAAGGATGCAATGAAACATGTTTTTGTGCTCTTCATTGCCCAAAGGAATGTTTTAATAGGCTTGCAACGGATATTTCGTACGTAGTTTTCCCAATTCATCACATTATTTCATCTAATGCCAAAGATGTTTCGTATCTTAACTTACATTATTTTGTTAGCCAGAGGAGAAAATTAAACTTACTCCTTTTTTAATATTTTGTTTTTACACATTTGTTTTACTCTACGCCTCATGAATGAGAAAGTAATTACCAAACTGATATACGTTCATTAACAAACATTACATTCAATAAATAAATTACTAAATAATTCAAGTTTTATTTAATTGCATGTGTATATCAAGAATTGGATGGCTCCACATAACATTTGGCATGACTAAATACACCACTCCTGATTTCACTCCGAATTTCTGATTCTTCTCTCGTAGTAGGTATTTATTAAGCTTCTTTTCTTGATATTTTTTTCCAAACATGATATATTTTCACAATCTGAAAATCGCCAGGGTAACTTTTTTTTGGAAAGCAGAACAGAATGTATTGCATTACGAGAGTAAGAAAACATTGTTAAGGTAACAAATGCAAGAAGAAGTAAGAGTTGTTTCTAGAGATCGACTGGTATATGAATAAACAGACAAAATAGAGATGTTTTGGAAAGTAGAAGGCGTGCTAGGAAAAAAGAAATCACGTTGCACTGGGGGCTAACTCACCGTTCTTTCATGCCAGCGGATTCGGCGATCTGTTTGCTGGTCTGTGGCTCTTTCTGAGTGGCGATCACGTTGAACAGACCCGTTTCACACCCCAGACTCAGGGCGAGGGTGATCGTCGCCGCATTGATGGTCTTCATCATCCGATGAGCAAACTCCGGAGGAGTCTCCTCGCTCCCAGCTTCAGCTTTCCGCATTCGAATCTCCGCATCCATTGTTTTGGAACAGGTATGTGTTATTAATCTGAGATTGAAATTGCTTTCTGAAGTTTGAGAGTGAAACAAGAACAGCTCCCGAAAAATGTGTACAGGTAGGCCTAGGTGTCGATCCTACTTGTCTCTTGGCGGCGAAAAAGAAATAGGCCTAATCTTCTTTCTTTTCTGAGTTGTCAAGAAAATCCCGGAAAAATCAGAGATAACTACAGTCCGGAATGAGCCGTGAAGAGGGAAAGAGTCGGGCAAAGAAGAGAAAATACCAGCCCCGGCGTCAGATCATGAAAGTGATAAAAATCAAGCTCCTTGCGTTAGAAATGTGGATACTGGATCAGTTCACCTCCTACTTGCTTCACTTGCTCTTACCAGAATGATTAGGGTAGTGGCAGACAAACTAAATATATACATCCCCATCTCATAAGAGATACATACTCCTATCTGGAGATTGTCTCTTCGCTTTCGCTTTCACTGCGCACGCTCAGATTTTCTTCCTTCCCTAACCTCTCTCCTCAGCGAGACTGTTCTCTCGTCTGTCGTTTCTACGATGATCGGGGCGTACACGCAACGCACATCACACAACCCTCTATCAGCCAATACTAATGATATAGCTGCTACGGCGGCGACCGACCGACCCATGCAGCAGAGACTATTCACTCAAAACTTGAACTTCGCAAAGTCACATTCACAGGAATGGATAGAGGAAGGAGGAGGAGAGGGAGAGAGAGAGAGAAGAAGAAGAAAATGATAGGGGGAATTAAAATCTCCTAAAGAGAGATTAAAAAGAGATATAGAGGTACAAAGGGTTACACAGAGAGAAAAGGAGAGAGTAAGAGAGAGAGAGGGAGTGGGAGGGAGATTTGGACCAGGGGGGGGGGGGGGGCAAGTAAGAGAAAACTGAATCATATCACATGTATATTCTCTAATCCATTAGCCAGTCATGCCAGTGGCAGCCGACTTTGTTTGCGAAGAAAATGACAAAATGATTTTATTGTGCTGAATTACATGTCTCGAGATTTGACCTAAGGTCTCTTTTCTCCCCGGATTTCCCTCTTTGTTTCTCTATTGAAGCAGGCAAGTTTAGAAATGACATGAATAATGACTTTTTATTCTTGTTTTCTATTCTTGATATTCTATAAATATATGGCTGGAGGTCCATTTTAAGGTGTTAGCTTCAACCCGTAAAACGAATTTTCATAACAATATTTGTATTTACGTTGATAAAGATCCAATACAAATAAATTATTTTCAACATTAAAGTCACTCTTTTACTTTACAAAAAATTGTTATGATAACAATTTGCATTTATTAGGCTAAGGTAAATAGGATTAAGAACGATTTACGATTTTATTGGGTTGGTAAGCAATAAAAGAAAATGTGACGATTTAGTAATTATCACGAAAGATGAAATATTATAAAAATGGACAAAGGAGAAAGACGAGTTATTGGCACAATCTATGATGTATAGAGGCAATCCTGCACCCCAAAACAGGCCACCGGTGCATGCTTTTTAAGGCATCGTATGAGTGTGGAAAGAAAGTAATTATTTAAATGTTGTAATAAGTATACACAAAGAAAATGTGAATATACATAGGGCAGATGTACTTTCAACAATTCTGAAGACATATACAAGACTAACAGAAAAATAACAGAAAAAAACTTTTATAGTTTTAAAACTCAGAATTTCAAGAAAAGTACCATCACCAGTCCCAAGAAGTGAGGGATTAGGCTGATAAAAATTATTAATTATTTTAAGTACTTTGATTTTTTCTTAGTTCAAATTTTAACATTTTGGGGAAAGTTTTTCATGTTATAATTTTCTATACATTTACAGACTCCTACTTTATTGTAATATTTATGTATATCTTTGCAATAGTCTTGGGCCTAAGTCACAAAAACCGGTTGCCGACTTCTGACGACCAACAAAATGATTCTCGACCACTGACAACTTTTTTAAAGACTGCCAAAAAACCTCTTGGCGACCTAGCTCCCGTCCAGTGGTTGTCGGGAGTAAGCTCTAGTGTGATATAGGCTTCAATATAACACACTGGGCGTACCTACTTTTAATATTTGCTACGTTTCAATATTGTACTACTCTACTATCTGGATGATTGAGAAAACACATTACAAAAGTTTATTAATCTTTAATTTCATTTTTTGTTTATAGAGTTTCATAACAGTTTGTGTATAGTATTGGCACTTTACCTTGCACTATTGTATTTAGCCAAAACACTATTCATGAACAAAGTTTGTTGGATAAATAATTGTCATGAAATGACATGGAAATTAAATAAAATCTTCATTTGTTCTCAATATGTTAAACACCCATGCACGGGTTTAAATATTAGTAAATAAAATGAAATGTAATTTGATTTCGTTTAAATGTTATATGTAATAATGCATAAAAAATTGTAGCATGGGAATATTGGCAGAATTATCAGCGTTAAGTATTAGAACACAGTGATTTTCTTCTCTTGTTGACCTAAAAAAAAGAATAGTATATGTTTTCCGAATGAAGTATAATACTGTGCAACAGTATTCGCATAAATGATTTGTTTTAAAATTCCCAAAAATGTTGGCTTCTTGTGTGGTTGTCCCCTGACTTTGCTTTTATCATACAAAAACAGATTTTAAATTATAGTGCCCCTTTGTAAGTTGTATGGGACATGCGTACATATAACAGAATACATATTCAAATTTATTTCTAAATTAGAGATCAAGTAACCGTTGTCATTAGGCTAGTCTTTACAATCTGTAGCTCTTTGATAATTTCATTTGGTCATTTCATTTTTATTCCTATGATTATTCATAAGAGTGGTGGGAGTTTGGTCGCTTGAAACTTTGGAGTAAAATGTAAGAGAAAGAAAATCTGGAAAGGTACTGTTGCCTACGGCAACCAACGAATGGGACTCTTTCTTCATCAGAGTTAGATGTACATTACAGATGATTATTCAGGCAGGGAATACATCTGACATGTCACGAATTCAAGTCATCATTTACGTGCTCTCACTAGAGAATGAAACCGAAGACTTTTTTCTAACCCCTGCTGTACTGCTCAGGTCGTTTCCCTTTCACCATGGAGGAAGAGGGACGGAAAATGAAGCTCTTTCCCTCCCCCACCTTCCCCGTCACCGACCGGCTCACTTCTGATGGGCCTACTTACCATGTACTTTTCAGCTGTACTTTTCGATCATGCTATACACCCATATCGTGTGCCTAAAGTTCCAATTCCTGCCCAGCGCATGCAAGAGCATTGGGGTTGAATGTCGCACTGGCTACCCCGGCCGTATCCTATTACGCCCCACTACTGGCCAAAAGAAATCATGCATCGAACTTGGAAACGGATAATGCCAAAATGCAAGAAAATGTATTTAAATCACCATTATGATTCTTTAATTATCCGTAGCCGTTCAAAAATAAGACTTTATTTGCTCAGTTCAATATGTTTATTTTCCATTGGACCTTAATTTTTGACAGACATACCAACATGATTTCCATAACATGACAATTGAAGATCGAATAATAGACACATTGAAGAATTCTATTTTCTCTGATGTTTCTTTATTATCATCTAAATCATTTTGAATTCTTCGAATTATTACCTCATCTGGCTCTCATATTCATATTACAAAGGATTAGCAGTTGACAATCTTTAACACGATAATTCTACAAAATATTCTTTATAATCAAGTCCTGAATGTACTGTAGTTGCTTCCTCGTAAAGTCAACAATATTTGAGACTTAGACGGGATGACCAATGCACTTGGCATATTACTTGATGCCCCATCCATGACAGGTCATCCCTAAATATTGGCCTCCTTAATCCACAGTCTCCCTACGCCTATTAACCTAAGTGTCCCTGGGGGCAAATCAACGTAAATCCAAACTCTCTGACCTACTTAACTTTCCTTCTTCACCGAAAAGTACCACAGAAGAAGAAGGGGTGGAGGAGGGGAAAAAGGGCATCTTGGAATATTTTCATTTCTCCCCGGTTGGCCTGAGTTTGATCACTTCATTACTGTCTAATTTCAATCAGTGTATTAATTGCGGGAAAATATCGATGACCCTGAAAATCAGTTTGGCGGAAGTTTTGATTTACTTCCGTGGCGCGACTGGTATAAGCCTGCATTGAGTGATGTAGGGCAATGACTTTGACCGTTAATAACCTCCACAAAAAAGCTCTCGATAAAAAAGGCGATTTTTACTGAATTAGACTGTGTTGGTAATGTATGCTTTAAAATACCATTGATTTATTAAGCGATAAATTCAACCAAATTGGTGAGATTAAAAGTTATGGGCGTCAATGGCTTCAGGGGATAACAGTTGATAGTGAAAGCCTACCTGTGAAAAAGGTATCAACCGCTGGTATAATTGATAGGATAAATTGTAACCAATGATGTTGATTTGTTTTGAGCAAGCTTTGTTTGGATTGCACTTGATAACATTATTCATTAGCTAATTAAATTCAAATACCAGTCATGAATGGTTGACTCATTTTAATGAAAATTTCAATTTATTCCAATAACATACTCAAAAAGAATAATCAGTACATGTTATAATAATAAAAACAATGACACATATTTTACCCCAAAGCGTCAATATTACGTTCCTACGTGCATTTCATTTTTTTCGAGGAGGTAAGGTTACTTTTTTAAACGGACATGTATATCTGTTTTCATTGCAATGGCATACACAGTGCCTTCCTAGGGTACGCAGTGATCATTAAACGTCAATATTTTAGAGGACCATTTAGAACATTAACATCTTAGTGGGTAGATAATCCTAAATGTACCTCCATTCGTGTATTAAACGGCGTAAAATAATAGCAGAAATTCCTAACAAGCATAGTCATTCTAATTTTGTTGAATGGAAACTTTCAAAGATGTTTTGAAACTGAGAGTAACAGGATTTGACATTCTTAGACAAATTACATCCTTTTAATACTATTGGTATTTGATATACCTAATTAGGTAGGATAAGCTAACAATTGACAAATAGCAAGGTAACTTTGATAAATGATGCCATGAAGTTTCGGTTACTAAAGCGAACTGAGAGCCTAGAATAAATCAAAGGAAAAAACGCGCACATTTTGTGTATTTTGAAATGCCACCAAGCTCGATCGAAAGTCAACAGGTTTTCTTAAACTCTTTATCTTTATCCCACCTGCTTTATCCACAGTAAAAAGACTCTAGAAATAAGCACAATTTCCACGTTTGTATCATGAACCCTCTAAAAACATATCATCAATTGTAGATCAATTTAAAATCTGTCTCAAGTTCAAAATTCGTATCATGTATCAATATTTCTTTAAAAAAAAAAAAAAAAAATTTATGTCATTTTTATATTATATTTTGTATATCATTTCTTATCATTATCTCGCTCTTTCTATTTTCTTTTCTTACTATTTAACGCTCTCTGTCTGTCTCTCTCACTCTCCCTCTCGCCCTCTTTGACAATCTTTTGTTTTAATGATAGGAATTTGTATGCAGTCGATACGTGTTACTATTTATTTGTTATAATGGATGAGCCGTTTAATTTGGTGTGTTCAATATAATATTTACATGCATGCTATACTTCTTTGATCTATTTAGTACTCCTTTCTCTTTTTTCCTATTCCTAAAAGAACAAAGATATGCGCTATAAAAATAAACTTTACAATTATCATAATTACCTACACGAATAAGATGGTTTAACCGACACACCCAGAAGCTCAGACGAAACGACAGTGATGTATTAAGTTTTTCAATATCCTACACTTTATTTATTTAATTCAGGAAAATCGGAATGTTCAGAATCGCTTTCAGGTTAGAGTGATCTGGAATGTTGTCTCTAAGACTATCTATTTTGATGTACTGATATATCATGTCACATGCCCAATTAGTATTGTTGACATGTTTCTTGTCTACGGTGGTTTCGATGGGCCCTTTTCCTTTCCTTTTTTTTAACCAAGTTTTTAAAAAGAAAAATTCTAACCTAGCGAAATATCTTCATTAAAGTTGTATACTAGTTGATACCCATTCGTTTGAACTTGCCATTAGGCATTGTATCAATATTTAAAATATATTAGGCCTATCCGGTGCAAAAGCCTATCCTCGAAATCTATAGTACAACAAATTCAAATTTATACCTTGGCGTTTTCTAAGTTTATAATCATCGTAAATCTGTACATTTTGACTTGGGAAAGGTGTAATACTCAGGAAGTGCAGACAAACGTAAATCTCGAGCTCAACCTTAAAACCATTAGGGATGGGAGGGGGGGGGGTGGTTGCAGATAGATAATACGTCCGATAAAGCAGGCTTTCTTATTGAAGAAAAAAATATCGCGATAACAGAAGGTTATAGTTTTAAGCGAGATCCATATAATTAGCAGACTATATTTGTTTGGAATACCGCCTCCCATTGGTGTATTCTTATATAATATGTGCCTGTGTGAAAATGTTCTTATTTTTGGAAATTACGTGGCTAGTGTCTTTTTCTACGTATCTGTGTTCAAAGGAGTATATGTCTTGGGGATTATTGTAACTATTGCTTGGGAATTGTGACCCAGAGTCATTCACATCACATTTCTGCACAAAACTGCGATTTATACCTTAAAGCTATAGAATGGACAAGCCTTTTGAAACGACTACATACATGCGTATAGGGTTGATCAGGATTTCGTCGAAATCCATTGAAAAAAGTTATTGAATATCATGATGAAGTTCTTTAAACTTATAATTTATCATACAATATCCGGAGCGCCTATTTTTAGATTTCGACATCCCTGTGCCCCAAAGGCATAACTGTTTTCTTTTTTATTTGCCATATTGACACTGCTGCTCCGTTCGCCCAAACTAAAACAATAGCGATGCAACACGAGCCGGAAAACTACAGTATTGATGACTAACAAGCAGGGTTGGTTTACAAGATCAAATAATATGAGGAGGCTTCCGTTCTATGTTGGTAGCTTGATGTCGTCCCCGTCTAAACTGATTAAGCTGGGGAAAACGAGAGGAGGAAAGGAGTTGAAAACATGGATTTAAATGTCTTGATTTGACTGTTCCCCTCTGACTTGGTCTTAGGTGGTGCTAAGACGCGGTAGGTGGTAGGTAAAAGACGTCTTAAAAAGAACAACAGCTGCGGAAGACATCACAATTCACGGCGTGCCTCATGAAAGAACCGGCAAAACGCAATGGTTTTCAAATGGATTTTCCGCCTGAGAAATGTACGTGGGCCTTTTCCTTTTGTTGAATGAAGGAACGGAGCCCATTTCTTCTTTCACCAAACTTTCTCTCGAACTCTCCCGAGGTGTAAGCTAACTTCTAATCTCGATATGATAACTGATGTAAACAAATTTGCCTCAAGTAGTCTACAAGGTATGGCAAAGGGCATTTCGTGTGGGGGTGATCATCAAGTTGGCATCTGCTTGGAGTTTTCCTGCTAGGTACAATGACCTTGAAAGTGTTGACCTAAACATCCATGCTGAAGCAGAAGGCATTATTAGAAAGGAAAATATATTGAGGTGTCCCCTGATGAACTTGTCGAGTATCTTATCGAAAGACGTTTTCGATGACACCTCCCAGACACTTGATATTTTCAGATTGATTTAAATTATTGTGAAAATTCATTAAACATTTTATCAGCATTTTGTTTACAGGAATGCCTATAAACGTAGTAATCAATTACTCAATAATCTTTACAGGTTGTAGGTCTTATTTCGAGTAAGGAATGTGAATGTTAAAAATATGTTTCACACATTTCTTAAAACAGCTGAAAGATGAGAGGAATTTTGGACGAGACAATAACATATTCATGATTGTGTATAGATGTTGGTATTTTGAAATGTGAATAATTATATACAATAGCCTTATCAGCTTATTTTTCCAGGTAAAAGGTATTAAGCAATATAGGTAAATATATGAGGAATCTTACATCTCTTTGTTGAGTATATTCCAATAAATCCATAATGAAAATTTATCGTAATATTGCTGTATAATGATCATGGTAAATGTAGTACTTGCCCAGGTTTCGTTGAGCAGACAGTATGCCTTGAGATCCAGACAGATAAAATACTGTCATCATGGTTATTCTTAACAAAATAGGGGTATGGACAGACAAACGGAAAATCAGGGAGGGAGGGGAAAAGCACGAAAGAGAGGGAGAGGGAGAGAGAGAAAGAGAGAGAGAGAGAGAAAGAGAGAGAGAGAGAGAGATATGGGAAGATGTACATGTACATAGAGGTAAATTGATTAAAAGAGGTAGCGAGAAATAGGGCGGCAGGGAAGTATCGGTCTACATCGACTAATCAGTCATTCCCAAACGGGATGGCTCGATCTGCCGACCAACTAAACGGAAGGTTGACCCTATTTGCATTGTCACTCTTTTCTTACAAATGCCCTGATTGGTGGGGAGGAGCCACACGTAACCACGGCAACCCAAGGTTAATGGGAATAATGGGTTATGGCTGATCTTCTGTGGAATCTACAACCAAAGTACATGATTCGGCTCAGGAATTAATGTTAGTGACAGAAATTCGTTGACTGTTGTGGTTGTTTTGAATCTCACATGAAAAAGTAGTCCATATGCTAGTAAGAAACTTTATACATGACATACATATACATTGGGGTTCCAAAAAAGGAGGATGTATGCTTTTCCTTCATGAACATGACTCTGCTTTTAATACAGTAATTATAAATAATGTCGCCAAAAAAACATAGTCAGGTGATTCTCAAGCACTGTTCCTATCGCCAACTATAACAGGAACCGTACATTGTTTGATAACTTTTTCATTTTAATCGTAAACAATAATTACCCAGAACTATAGATTGTTCAAAGAATAATATCCCTTTTCTGCTTTTTCTTAAAATCTGGTCAATCATAAGGGATATTGATAACATATTTTAAATGTTTAAATGCAGTGATAATTTCACTACATTTTCCAATTTCTATAAATCAATTTGAATTGCAAAGTTAAACTTGATAAATATTATCAACCACCAACACCATTGTATGCCACACCAGGAACATACCGGCATAGGAGGGCATCGGCTCCACGCCGAACCACCCGGTCAGACAGACACACGTAAGGACATTCACAGCTGCGAGTGGAAATTAAGTGATTAAACCCTTACCCAAGCAGTGGCCCACTGCCTCTTCAACGATCGCAAATTATCTGAACAGAGATGGAAGCGTTCCTCGTAGATCTATCTCACAATGGTTCGTATTGTGGACCTCTGTTGAAGATCTATGGTCGTCCCAAAGGTGTTCAAAGGTGCTCTTTCGATGTAACCAATCATTGAATAGAAAGAGACATGATAAATATTTTCCTAGAAGGGGGATTAAAGTTCCGCTTCTTTTACGAAATGAACCTTGAAGATGAGCTTCAGTTCTGGTAATGATAGAAAATAATTTCTCACAGAATCCAACAAAACTTGCACTGAATGTTCAAGATTACAGGTAAATGACATGTACAGCACGATTTTGGTAGAAAATGTACAGGGGCCGAGTAATGAGCATAGAAAGATAAGGACATCAAGGGGAGTAGGCCTGACACCATGTGCTTAACACAGGGCACTATAATGTGCAAATGAGAGTAGTGGTTTTTATTGAAGATGATTTCCAGCAAGTTTTTGTGAGGTTGTTTTTATTTTACTGGTTTAAGCAATCAATCTACTGCAAGATAAACAATCCAGAATATATTATAGCCATGTTCCCTCGACATTCGAGTTCAAGATTAGCTTTAAATCCCATCTCAAAATTGCAGAGATTAGATGCCGAGTTGCAGCCAGAGTTTTCTCGGGAAGAAGAACTGTGGATGTATCGTGGTTCAGTCGCTTGACTCTTAATCCTAGGGCTAAGGGTTCGAATTTCGGCCAAATCAATCCACATTTACCATTCTCCGTGATGGTGTGATTGGGTTCCTGGCAATCGCTGGTGTAAAGATGATTGCAGGGCCCACTGGTAAAAAATGCATTGATCCTGATGACGCCTTCATGGGTTTTGATTCAGGATTCCTCGGCTTAATTAATCGAGGGTCGTTAAGCATTTCGAACATGTTCGACATATTCTTATTGGTTAGCTTTGTGTAGACAACTCGTAGTAATACAACTCGGCATAACTCATTGAAAGTTTCCAATTATATATTTTTATCGTACTAGAATAAAAAACCTAATCGTTCTTAATGATTATTTTAAGCTGTCTAAAATCTTACCTATCGAGCAGCAAATCCAAAGTCCAGCGACTTAATTTGATACCAGACATTTCTTTTTAAGTTTCGCACTCTCAATACGATTAGGAAAATATTGCCACGTGTTTCTATTTTTTAAACGTCGATCAACTTAAGGTATTTCCAGCTATTATTTAACCTCGTGGTAATGCAATGATTTGTCGCAAAAAATCTAAAAGAATTTCACGTCATGTTACATCTTCGACTGTAACCTCCCACATTGTTCAAAGTTCAGAAAACCTTTCCCTAGAAGTATAGATTGCTCAAAGAAAAATAACACTCTCTCTGGTACTGTTCTAAGAAATATGCAATCGTATATATTCTGTGAAAGCGCAATTAGTAAACAGTAACATAATATTGTTATTTTATCGGATTTTTATGTCTTAACTCAAATACAAGAATCCTTCTTTGTAAAATGTTCTTACTGTTGCATCATTGTGAATTTTCTTAGCACGAAGATATATCTCAAGCAGTAAGTAAAGCGACAGGTAATCTCAGATTGCTCTCCATACGATATGAGATCCTACAAGGCATTGTTTTGACAAAATAGGACATCCATAATAGTGTATTTCAAAGTAAAATACCATTACTAATTATACAAATAATACAACGCAGTGATCGCCTCGGGAGAGTACCTTGTGTGGGTAATTGTTCTTATGCCCGAACAAAATGATGTGTATTATTTGTTTTATAAGATGATGTTTATTTGTTTTATCAAAGGATTCTTTATAACATGATTTTACTAATGACCGGTCATTATTAAAATTACGTGTTAGGCAAAGTAAATGCCTGGTCACGTGTACGCTCTCGACCAATCATTTGCTTAGGATCCGCTTCATCATCTTATAAACATGTATAATTATGTAACAACAGCAAAAGTAAGAGACTTACAGCCAGGCGCGGATCCAGGGGGGGGGCCGAGCGTGCCTTGGCCCCCCCCCCCCCCGCAAAAAAAAAAAAAAAAAAAAAGAGAAGAAAGGAAAAGAAGGGAAAAAGGAGAGAAGGGAAAGAAAGAAGAGGAAGAAAAAAAAAAGAAAAGGGGGAAGAAGGAGATCGGGGGGCCGAAAGGGCCTTGCCTCCCAGGCTGTTGACCCCCCCCCCCCCCCCAATCAAAAAAATAAGAGAGAAGGAAGGAAAGGGAAAGAAATGACATAATTTTCGAGATTTTTCCTTACTTTTTAGTAAATACGTTTGTTAATATGTGTTTGTTGGAGAATGACAAATTACTAAATTTACAGCCAGGCAAGAAATATGATTCTTGAGATTCCTACATGTCAGGCCCGAGGTGGGGCGGTGATTGGGAGCCTCGAGCCCCCCCCCCCACTTTTTTTAAAAAGTATATTAAAGAGAAATAAAATAGAATGAGAGCAAGAAAGAAAGAATAGTTAACTGCCAGTGTCATAAAATAATAAGGTATACAAAAAAATGCTCATCTGACCTAAATTAAACGCCTAAAACCCCTGAGCTTCCGGGGCCGGCTTAGCCGCCTCGACCCACCAGGGGCCCTAAGGCGGGCCCCTGAATGCTTATCTGACTGCAATTTATTGCCTTAAACCCCTTAGCTTGCGGGGTCGGACAAGGTATCAAAATGTGTTTATCTGACCGCAGGCGCGTAGCCAGGGGGGGGGGGGGGGTCCCCCAAATCGGAAGAGGACGTAGGAAGAAAAAGGAGCAAACAAAGAACACCTTTGAAAAAAGGATTAAGAGTATAGAGAACGGTACAGCGAATCGTCTTCTTTCTCTCATAATCTTGTGCAACGTCAAAGCTTCCGCGCGAAGCGCGTGAGTGGGGAACCTGAATTCAGACGAGGATTCAGAGGCGAGAACGGTAATACGAATTTTTAATGATTTAATGAAACGTAAAAGCTTCGCGCCGAGGATTATTTTCGAGAACGGTACAACAAATCGTCTTCTTTCTCTAATGACTTAATGAAAATTAAAAACTTCAGCGCTTCGCGCGGCAGGGGGGAACCTGAATTCAGACGAGGATTAAGAGTCGAGAACTGTACAGCCAATCGTCTTCTTTCTCTCATAATCTTATGAAACTTAAAAGCTTCCGCGCTTTGCGCGGGAAGGGGGAGGGGGGGACCTGAATTCGGACGAGGATTAAGAGTCGAGAACTGTACAACGAATCGTGTTCTTTCTCTAATGATTTAATGAAACGTAAAAGCTTCCGCGCTTCGCGCGAGAGGGGGGGGGGGGGGAACCTGAATTCAGACGAGGATTAAGTGTCGAGAGCTCTCCAAAGAATCGTAATAATTTAATAAATCGTAAATTTTTTCGCGCTTTGCGCGGGAGGGGAAAAACTAAATTCAGACGAGAATTATTTTTGAGAACGGTACAACGAATCGTCTTCTTTCTCTAATAATTTAATGAAACGTCAAAACTTCCGCGTTCGCGGAGGAGGGGGGGGGGGGGGACTCGCCCCTCCCTGCAACGACCCCCCCCCCCGCATTACGTCACTGTTGGTCACCATTACGTACCAATATTTTCCTCGCATAATTTCAAATTTGGGCCCCCCCCCCTAAGAAATCCTGGATCCGCGCCTGCTTACAGCCATGGGATGGGCAATGTAGGAAACTGGGTATTTGCCCAAATTCACGTGTTCATATTCGATATTGTCGGTATCTTTAGGTGTCGGTCTACTGGGATGCCTATGACAGAGGTTGTCGGTGAAATGAAACTTTAAAAAAAAAAGTCATTTTAACACCGTAAATGTACACTGCAAGCAAAAGTCGTCTATGTTTCTCACATTTAGGTGTTTCGAAATCGAAAAATTCACCTCTGAAGTATCTTTTTTTTTTAAACACATGCGGAAATTTCACCCTTTTTCGCAATGTAAATGCTCTCGAAACAGCGGTAAATAATTCCGATCGTATGTAATAAAGCGACAAGTCGCGCACGCGCACTACTAATGCAAAACTCGGATTTGGCAAATACCGACGGTTTTTTAATGTTTTTTTTTTCTAATAGGGTAAATAGCAGTCAAAAATAAGATCGACGATTCTTGTCAAAATGGTACTTGGGATGTGAAATGTACCAACAGAAATCGGGAAAGAAAAGCCCGAAAATAACATTAAATTTTGTTTTTCTTTTTTTTTTCTACACGGCCTGTAGATGTTGCTCGTGCCATTGAACCTGATAACATTCAGGTACATCATAGCCTTGTCCTCTGGAAAGACGACTCCTATCTCTCACTCGACGTTTGATAAATCAAATCAACCAAATGTCGTCACTCCGTGATAAGATTACACACCAAAATGAAGAAGAAAAAAAGACCCCCCGAAATAACTTCTTCCTCTCTCTTTCAATTCTTGGGACAGCACCGCCAAGACAATAACATAACAGGTATGCACCTTTCGTTAAAGGCCTTGCTAGGTGACGGGAAGAGCTATAATAATGATACGAAAATACATGATTTCTCAAATGCACACCATGGGTAAAATAATTACAGTGTACTGTTTATGATGAACCCACTCTGATGGAAGTGCCCGGATGACTGGCCGAACGAAGTCAACAAACGAATCCGACAATTAAAGATATTTGATCGGGTTCAATAATGTTTCACCCCTTAAACATTTGCCCAATTTTATTTTTGAAATTGCCGAAAGGGACGATGTGGAAGTTGGTTTTGTTATTTATCAACTACAGTTTTAAGAAAATCTAGCATCTTGCTTTTCTTGGCTTATTATAGGCCTGACCGTAAGGTAGACTTAAAGTTTAACAACCTTTGAAGATCCGACGTATTATTTAGTATAGCCCATGAGTTTGTGTAGATTGTGTATATGGCTAGAACAGAGTCAAATTAGTCGACAATATTTGTTGAAGAGTAGGATTCAGTTATATCTATAAACCAAGCAAAGTAATGTAATAATATGAACGAGGGACAGCATACATAAATGATAGGTATACATGGAGGAGTCAGTATGAATTCAATCATTTGTTTTCATCCTTAACATAACTATAATATTTAAATTGTGTTAAAAGTCCGTCAGAGTTTATGACTAGGATACGTCAAACAAATGTGACTTTTGAGATGGATAAATGTCTAGCTGATACATCAATGTCACACCAACCACTCATTGCATATCTATCAGAAGAAAGGGCAAGGAGAGGCCGCGACTGAATTTTTCCAGGTTGACACCAAAAACCTTAAGGCAGTTTTAAGAATGTTCGTTCCGGCATTTAACATGACAGGTGAGAGAAAAGATGAAAATTGTATTACTTTTTACAATCGTCACAAAATTAGTCATACGGTAATAAAATCATGCATGAAAAGTGGTTGATATAAAGATGTTTTCCCTGCTCTCCATGTGTGGCACATGAATCTCAATTGGAAATGTTGACGATAAAGCTGTTTAATCCAATGTCGTTAAGAGCATAACAACATTTCGCTCCCCTCGCCCTGACCCCCTCCTGTAGGGAGAGTCAAGTCATAATTCGCTCCTGACCAGGAGATGAACTACGGCCAAGGAGTCCAAGAACGTTCCTCAGGTCATTGAACCCAAACATTCAAGTTCAAGTTGGAATTTTAATATATCCTCTCTCTCTGTCTCTCCCCTCAATTACTCCCTCCTTCTCTCTTTATATTTCTCTCTCTTTAACTATCCATCCATCTCTCTCTCGCTTTCTCCCCACCCCTACACACTCTCTCTTTCTTTCTTTCTTTCTTTCTTTGTCTCTTTATATCTGATATTTAGACAGGGTGACTAATTATCACCAATAACGGTGGTCTTAATCCATGAGGCCCTGTTAAACATAATGAGGAACAATAGTTTTAAAAAGAAATATAATAATACAAAAATTATGAACATAAACTCATAACAGCAACAAAGAATAAGTAAGAACATGTATAAACATATATACAAAGTATTTTGTATCCTCGTTATGAATGATTGGTTTGTTTTGTTTCGCTTTGCTTTTTCGTTAAAAAAAAACGTTTTTCCATATTTATAATATCATGATTACATTAAAGTAAAGACGATTAGTTTTTAAATCCGATGAAAAGTAACTATTATTACTACTTTCTCATCTCCTTCCCCTCCTCCCACCTTTTATGTTTTTTTCCTATATCAGTCATATCTCATAATCTTTATATTTATTAATATCTCTCACCTCATTCTGTTTATGCATTTATAAAAGGACAGGCGTATAATGCACCCGTCAAACAAACTTCTCACGCACACGCACACGCACACACTTATTGACGAACACACATATATGCGCACACAAACAAAGCATCAACATCGTAATAAGTCCTACATTGTGTAAGTTAATATGTCATCGTTGGTCCACTGGTCCTACACACCACTTTCCCCACCAAACGCAAAGTGATAGGATTGGAGTAGGTAGTATAGGGCTAGGGTTAGGATTGGAGTTAGGGTTAGTCTTACACGTTTGTTCCTAATGGCGAATAATACGGAATGAGGTGTAATCATCTTACATAGGACCACTACCGAGTAGGACCAGTGCGGTGACATTCATTCCTCCCACCTTACCTTCTATAGAAAAGTGAGACTAAGCTTTCACAAGACAAGTGTCAAAAGAGACATTTAATTATCATCTTAATAGATGTTGCGATACTCTTGTCACAACACCCTGTACCGTTGTAATATTTTCTTTCTTACATCATTCTCCTTTGTGTTATTATGTTGTTTCATTTTCAGGCTTTCATTTTTCTTTTCAAATCAATTATCACATAAATTGTTACGTATTTCATTCATTGTTTTGTTTATATTCATTTGAATATTTTGTTATACCGTTGTCTGGGACACGCTTTGTTACAATACTGTGTGGAACAAAGTAAGTGAAATTGAGCAACACTACCATTTTTACGGTTTGTTTTATTGAACTTGATATAAAGTGCAAAGTCTGTCGGGTATTAAGTAGGCTAAACCTTGAGGACAAAAACTGTAACAAATTTGGTTAGAAAGTAGTTCACCCGATCTCTATAAAGCATATTGACTGTTAACTAATTCATTCATCGGGTTGTCCCGTTATAGTCCCATGGTCGCCAGAAGCAAGGGGAGACTGGGCCACGGTTGGCGTTAAACATGCGAGCTCACGCCGCTCATTTGAAACGGTTTTAGGAACGGCAGATGGGGTAATCATAGAAAATAACACAAATAATGCATTTTGGGCTCTTATATGAAAACAAATTCCTCACCGAGGGGGCATGGCGGGATTAAAAATACCAACAATCGGCACGAAGGAACTATGTCGGCTGCCATTTAATGCCAGTGTATTCTACCACTTGCCAAGTTCGCCTAAAGTACATAGAAAGTTTCAAATGAACGATGACAAATCGTAAAAGGTCAAGAGCAGATCAGCTTTCTGATCAACAATCCAAGCTATTGAAAATCTCGAGTACATTGTTGGGACGGCAAGTGCTAAAAACCAACACGTAATTCAGCAAGAAAAGCGATTTGGGGAGGGGCAGCTACTATTGTGAAGTGGGAGTAGAAATTGCCGCGGGGCATGCTGGGAGATTAGCACTTGTGCAAATGACGATCTCTTCGATTTCTAAAGACGAAATAAAAACATTCGTGCGCTTCCAAAAAACCTTTAGTTCTCGATAGTTCCATCAAACTTTATTAACCCTCAAAATACGGCTGAATTATTTATTTACAGCTCGAGAAGAGACGTTTGTGTGAATCTTTTTGACAAATGTTTAAGACATTAAACGTAGGCAAACACGGGAGTTCAGTGACCGAATAACAAATACATTCATGACTTTTGTATTAATTTTCATAACAATTGTAACGTAGGTGGGGAAAATCCCGTATGTTCATGTAAATCTTTAAATCACACATGCATAACCGTATCAGGGAATAAGCGCACGTTAAGGGTTAAGAACTTAACGAGGCGTGTCGAAAAGGAATGTTTCTTGAGACAAGTTGTCTATAAAGTACATTATTCCAGAGAAGAAGTAAGGTGAAAAATATATTCATTTGAAGTAGAATCGCAGTGGCATGCGAAAGAGAAATATTATTCTTTTGGGTTGGTTTACAGAGGGCTATAAATCAATCTGGGGTGGATATGGGCGGGCGATTGGTTTCTTTACTTTGCTGTGTTTTCTTCTGAGTTTTCCACAGGGAGATTATCCGGTCAGGGGAGAGCGTGGCACGAACCAATGGGAGCCATCAAACCAATTCAACCTGAAATGCTTTATTGTCTCCACCCGAGCGAGACTCGGCCAACCAGACTATGGGACGAACTTCAAAGGTTCTATATTGCATTGGCAAGGTCAATATTAATTTGATCAATAAAAACGTTTGTTTATCCTATTAAGAATATTGTATCTTCTTGTAGAGGTTTGTTGTCAAAAAGACATGTCAAACGTGATGCATTAAAGAGCTTACATAATTATTTAGATTTAGAAAGTAAAACACCTAAAGAGACATCAATGCAATCCGTGTGTGCAATAAGTACTTGTATTTACAAAGATTTCAATGAATTTCGGAAAAAAATATAACCATGATCATTTCTGTTATCATATCACTATAATAACGCCTAAACCTTTGAAATAAAGACGTTATTTCTTGGTCATTAAGCTACACCGGCGTTTATGCAATCAATTGTTCTGGAACAATAGTTAAATGACACAATATACTGTTATTAGGCCTCCAACTTTAATTATCAATGACCTTTGCTCTAGAAATGACCATGATTTAGTAGTCTCCATCTTGAATGCATACTTGAGTGCTTTAAATGACAGGCCCCATAATAAAGCACTTTGATCAATTAGTCACGAATAAGTCGGTTTCATGTATCTTGTTTTTGTTTTGTTCTTTTCTACCACGAAGTTCAAATCGTCAACATTCATATCATACTGTCTGAAGCTTAATAATGTCACCACCCCCGCCCGCCTAAAGTGTGCCCCTCTCGCTCAGGCCTAGCCCTCCCCCGACATAACGGTCGACAACAATGCGTTAAAACATCAGGGTCAACGGCTTCGTTTTTCGCTCTCAAACTCTGGCTCTGATGAAAGAAGATTAAAAGTGCAAATTTGAAGTTCAAGGTGTATGTTGTGTTGTCTGGTTCACCCCCGTCTTTCAGAACTCTCCTTTCATGCAGAAATAGGTGAGTAGTGTAATCAGATCCCCGCTTTTAAAGAGAGGTGACCGAGAAAAAATTCTGAATGCTTTTCATTGTGATTGGAGCTGGAGTGTTCCCATAGATGCAATGGTTAAGCTTGTCTGGAAAAATCGGTCGTGATACTTTACCTAGCAAACTACGACTATCAACTCTGCAGCAGAACACCGCTTTCATTTTCATAATCGAATAACCATTTCTTTCTTCATACCATTCAGACTGAGCTGATAACTGGACCTTGTTCATCATCACTTGACGTTTTTCAATGTCCTCGTCGCCATGGATTTCGTCTTTTTATTATTTCCATCTACCATGTTCCATCATGAATGTTGCCATGCATGGTTATCATGACTGTTGGTAACGAAAAGTGAATACACATGTCGTTTGCCTTTTTTGTTGTTGAAATGAAATATGTCACATTTTGGAATAAACCAATGAGATCTAATTCATCGACTGAACATACGTTTCAAATAGTTAATGGATGCCTTGTTTCACTAGTCATAAATAAAGAAACAAACCAACAACAACAAAAAACAGAAGAGGAGATGATTTCCCGCCATTCATCTGAATGTGAAAAACCCCAAAGCGAGAAATGTTTGATCTGTTTGATGTTTGATCAAAAAATGTTTGATCTCTGCCTCTAAGTGATTCATGTTTCGTTAATCTACCCACAAATCAATCATTCTTTTTCACATTCATGTACACTTTGTATGAACATTTTCATTTATCAATCATCCTATCTTTCTCGTCTACCCCTGCTCTGTTCAATCTATCTCTGTCCGTAGATCAAGCTTCCCACCAGATGTGTTTCAAACCCACCCCTTCAATTAAACCCAGAGCTGCTCCCACTTGGAAAGTATTATCACACCCAAAGCTTATTACGCCACTGAGAAATACACGTAAGTATGTGTGTGATTGTGCGTAAGAGGGTTTTAAATTGCAGTGCTGGAGAAGATGCGCTCTGTGGCGTTTTTGCCGTTCGGTGTGGGCGCGACTTTGGTAACGATGATGAGTTTTCCGCCTCGCCATTGCGTGAGGATACTTACCCGAATGATAAGAGAAATACAATCAAGCTGATCACGAAGAAACCAATAGAATGACTCAACAGGTTCCTTATGATACCCATGAGGATCACATCATGTTGATCTTGTGTTAGTATGAGCGGTAATGATCATTATACATGTCCACGAAACCATGGGCGGAAGAAGCGGTATTCAAGAGGGTGTGGCCGATATTAGGGCATGGTGGTGGTGAAGGGCATATTCAAGATTTATATGTACATGTAGGCCTGGCATGCCTGTAGTCAATGAAGCCATTGACCACATACTATACCATTGGCAACTTTGGGTACAGACTGCAACCATGAAACAACAATGAACTAGACGAGACAATGAGAGAACAGCAAATTGCATGATTGACTAATGTGAGAAGGGAAAGGGGAGGAATGTTTAATATCTTTCATTGTATACGCATCTCAATTAAACTTCATCATTTCCAAACAAAAGATATTGATAAAGAGTGGGCGATGGCAGGTAATGGCAGGGCGGGGGCGGGGAGCATGAATTTTGCAAAAGCAAGGGCAAGGTAGTCGATACCCATATTAAATGTGCCAAAATGTCATAGAAACGTGGTACCAATACAGCATACTTCGGCCTATATTGTACATTCCCTTACCCCAAACTCTCAACGATGAAAAGCTGTGAAGCTGGTAAAATCATTGTCACCTCCCCGCTCGTTTCTCTGCAAGAAAAGCAATTAAGTTATTGGCCTAGGTGCTAAATGAAGCGGCATAGCGTGAACTCAGATATTAAAAGGGGGGTGACCGGCATTATTGGGGGCGCCGGTCTTACCCATTCGATGAAATGCAATTAAAAAGTTAATAAATTACGAGGAGGTGGGGGTAAGAGGGGTGGTAGGGTCTTCTTTTCACCATCCCTGTCCCTCACTCTCCCCTCTTTTCGTCTTCCCCTATTTCATTTAGCTTTCATTGATGGGGAGAGGTTGGTGGGGGTGGACGAGAGACGACTTTCCCCCTTGTGCCCATCCTGAGGCTACGCCAAGGGCTAAATGTGTAGTAGGTCACCATCACCTTTCAAAGTCAAGGGCCACTGCTCTATGAATTTCACACGACCTTAAAATGGCTCCCGTGTTACACTTTCACACACAAAAGAAAATTATCCATTTAGCAAGGGAGATGGATATACCCTACCTTTTACTAGCTTCTATTTTTTTAAATACAGAAACCGGCAAATGCTTCGTGAGATTTATCAACCACTGTTTTGACTTCGATGTATAATTTAAGCAATCGAGAGGCGCTTGAACAGCCAGATCTGCCTCTGGGTCACTAAGCACACAACTCAAGAGAACTGTGCAGCAAACGTTCGAATGGTATTCATCCATAGCCTAAGACATGGAAAAAAAACATGGGTGTTTCATACGGGTAAATTTCTACCCGTTTTCTAGTAGATTAAAGACTCAGAATCTTTTTTTGTAAACCATTTACGATAATCACCATAACTGCAAGCGATGTTATATATCAATCTAGTCAAGATTATGAAAGCTCAATGTTAAGATAACTTGGAATTGATGTAAAACTACAATAGACGTCATGCGTGATTTGAATGCTGAGTCAATTAGAGAAAGGTTATTCAGTGTTGAAAGTCCTCGGTTGGACGGTCACAAGTCATGGAGACAGTGGTTTGGCGGTCATTATATATCCATCAAGCACAGATCGAACAAGATTATCTTCTTAGAAGAAATGAGGAAATATTCGATGAAAATGGTAGACAAAACCGCTAATGGATGATCACGTGATGTCGTGTTAAATGTGACGTCAGGTCACGTGAGATGTGTGAACATGACTTAAAACAATCAATAGATTACACAGATGTGAAAAGTTGAAGGAAAAAAGCGACACTTTTGTTTTTTTGCCAATACTCAGGCATTCAAACATATGGCTAAACACGTAGGGAGATGTACATGACGACAACATTGAAGAAATCGGCACACCTCAAAATACATTATAAACAGGCAACCTGACATAGATAAAGCAGATATAGATTCATAAATGAATAGATAGTGAGGGTTATCTAATACATAGACAGATATACAACCGAAAGATAACTTTATACAATAATTACGAAGATAAACTAAAGATTTTTCGTCTTGTTTAAAGCCGTTCTTACACTTTGTTTCACTAATTATCCTTCTTTTATATATCTAAGGCACATAATGATGTACAAACAAACATACAGACAGTTATACAGACAAACAGACAAGCAAACAGACTGACATACATAAAGATAGTCTGATGAACGTAGATTGGGGCAGACACATCAGACATCACTTCATTCATCATGCCCGATATTCTCGTAGGTGAGGTTAATGTTTTGATTTGCAATCTGGGACTGTGGTTTCTAAAACGTTGAAGGACATAACTTAATTCACGTCTATTAACTACACGGATTGGGGGATGCGGTTAACCAGAATATCGGTCACTTATTACCGATACAACACAGCATAATGGTCCTTTTAACACTTTCACCTAAAAGTACAGATTCCATGGTGACCTAAAATAAAATCGGTTTATCTATTTACCATGTTGCATTCCAATTATATACTCTACTAGAACAGGTACATAAAAGTAAACGAAACACACAAATAATCCCATTGTACAAATGCTGCACGCCTATTACTACCTCCTATACTACTACTACTACTACTACTACTACTACTACTACTTCTACTACGACGAATACTACTACTACTACTACATCTACTCCTACAACTTCTTCTACTAATAATAATTATTACATTTCTCCATGTAAGCCTATATATTATTTACTAACTTGATTGTTTACGAAGTGCACAAATTGTATTATATCGAATTTAATGGTGGAAAAAATACACATGTTTATATATTAAATTGATATTAACATGATTCTCTCTCTGTCTCTCTCTCGTTCTGTCTCTGTCTCTGTCTCTCTTTCTCTCTACCACACCAATGGCCGTTATCATTGGCGTGGCTGGGGTACACGATCACAATGAGGTCCAAAGCTTAGAGAGGGGGCGGATATCGGGGTTGCCTTCCATTTATGTTAAGTCTATACCAGGAGGTTGGCAGCGTGCATACACGGTCTGCTAAAGTCGAGTGCCTAATTACCCCACCATCCTCGTGGTAAATCCTAAATTGTGACGCTCACTTATCACATTCATTATTTTAACAAGACTGGTTCAAGGCTTATAATTCCCCATTCCGTTGACGGATATAATTTCTGAATTCACACCCCATAACTCCCAACCACATAACTTCCTTTCGTTCACCTTTCACCTTATCCCTGTCTTTCTCTTGTGTAGAACCTAAATGACGATGTACAAACATAAAAATGACTTGATATTAAATGGATCAAATCAATTATTTAGTACTATAAATCTCCTTTTCGATAATCATTCTAATTGCGTATGAACATACATTTGGTACAATATTAAGTAATGAACTTCCTGGTGTTTGAAAAGCTAATTATTACCCCGATTAGGATGACGACATTCCTGTCATCAGAATACTCTCATTCGACATCTGTCTTTATAAAAGAAACACTTAATTTTCGAGGAAATAAATCTGTTGGTCTTCTTCTAGGTAAAACCACATCATTGCCGCTGAATCAGAAGCAAACATCTATGCAGAGTGAGATGACTGCACTTTGTAAAATGGCGTCTATAGGTTAAAATAGTATAATTCCGTTTATATCTTAGATACAGTCAAAGTTTTTGAAAGACTTGTTCATACTTCAAGGATTCTTTGAACATACGAAACTAAATTTGAAACAAGTGTATATCTTATGTGGTAAACGAGTAGTAGCATCTCTTATACTTCATTCTCATTTAATTAAAGGGGAAATCAATAATACAATCATGAAAGTATTAGTAATCCGTATGTTTAGAAGTTAACCTTGTGATCTCAATTAAAACTTAAACAAATGTTGAGAAATATGAGTATTTTGCTCTTCTGTAGTTAAACTTTACTTTTGCACAGTATTATTATTATATGTTAAATTATGATTGTTATTGTTGAAGGTTTGTCCACAATATCCATCGGCTGTGAAGTCAAACCATACTTCATCCTGTACATGTTCTAACGCACACTGCATAGAAATGGCGCCTCGCAAGCACCGATATACTGATCACGTGATAATCACATGGCGCCTTCTACTTCGTGATCATTAATGCTGTACAGAAATAACATAAGCCCCAAATTATGTCCTCTTAACCGAAAATCTGCTTGATTTGATTGTTTGTTTGTTTGTTTGCTTGATTTTGATAAAAAATATCGAAGTCGGTTAGTATTTACCCAAGGTTTACCCGCCATATACCATATCTACTAAATATGTAACTCCGGGAAGCTCCAACACCGGCGCCGCATGTCATCATCATATTGACCTTGGAACTCAAAATACGAATTTGCATATTATAACGTCAGTACGGCGCCGGTGTTGGAGCTTCCCCGAGTTACTAAATATGGTAATATAGTTAGTACATCACACCTCTACCATACCTGGGGGGAAATGGTTGATTAAATAGTATGGGTTAAACAAAAAATTGTATCAACTTTTTAAATATAATTTTTTTTTTTTAAATTAAAATTGAAATTTGTTAACATTTTAGATTTTAATGGAATTTACTAAATCAAAACAACAAACAAATTTATTTAGAAAATTAATTGTTTTATATTTTTTTAGCAATTTTAATAATTTTTTAAAGAAATTGAACAAATTTATCATTCTTTTTTCTTCTGGTCATGCGAAGGGCTCTTAACCAGTCAAAAGCCAATACATTTTTTGATGCAGGTGTAGTATGGATTATACGAGAAGTAAATGTTTGGAGATAGTTATGAAAGAAAGTTGTGATGAAAGTGACAAATTACGGAATGAAAACAAAGGATTCTTGAACCAAAATGAATCATAAGAGGGCTAAAATCAAAAGGATAAAGATGGTTTACGAATATGATAAAGGGTAACAAATAAAGGGAAAGGCACAGATCATTATAGGCCCATATCAACGAAGAACAATCCATTTGATCCGCCCTCACTCAAACCCTTTCCACCTGCTAATGTTTGCTTGAAACCCGACTAAAGTTTTGATTAATATGATCCCACGCATAATGTATTGCCCTGTTACGAAGTATCATTCCCAAAGTGGTTTCTAAAAAGTTCCCCTTACCCTTCTTACTCCTACAGCATCATTGAGTATCGCCCACGATAGCTAATAGTTATGATCAATCTTGCTATTGGTATAGTTTGGCAAGGATTAGATCTAAACATTCTCAACCTGGACTTGGGGGGAACTTAATCTCTTTTTAGAGTGACAATTTCCCCTCTTAAAAAGATGGGCTTACATAAGTTGAATAAAAATAAATTAACATGAAGATATTTGATATTGATGTTTTTAATGGATTTCAATGCTGCAATCGCTAATCAGTGTCTATGGATAATAAGTTGACCCATATATATAAAATGTCTACCTCCCCACCCGGAGGATAAAAATAATATCATGCAATCCATACCATTACAATTTGCAGATAATTTAGTTTTTTGTTGTTGATAAAAGCTCACAACCATTTAATCACTGTAAAAATGAAAAAAAAAGTAAAAGGCTGGAATGTAAATTGTATCACCGAGTCAACCCTTTTTATCGTAAAGTAAATATTTTTTACTAAAGCTTTTGTACAAAAGTGAACTTACTTGTTCAGCTACACCCGTAAGTAAACATGACAAAAGAGATAAGATCAACATCAAGGCGATCCTTATACTAATCATCTTCAGTCATCTGATAAAAAGGCAGTTTCCTAACACCCACTATACGAAAAACAAATTGTATTCTTAAGAAATCTGCCAAAATAGTGATCATCGTTATGGATGAGGTACAATATGATGAAAAGAGGGATTAAATTATTAACGGGTATTGTTTGTTTTCCCACGACACGGTGTAGTAAGCGGGTCATCATGATAACCTTGACGCAAAGAAAATAGTTTGTTTGGCGTTTTTGATGATTATAAAACTAACAATAACTTATTTCAAATTGTATCATTAAGGGCGAGCTCTGCTTTTGCAAGTCGCCGAACCTGTGAAGTTTGATTTGACCGAACGTGGAAGTGTGAAATTGAATATAAAGGCAGTACTTTGTGGAAAGATCACGACCAGTGATTAGTGACCAGATCCCCGCAAAAATGAATGGCCGTATCTTCCCTATGATGATGGAGGAATAAGCAAATAAGGCGCCTACATAATCTGTTTATTTCCCAACCACCACACACGGATCAGCTTTTGTTTCTCCAATCAACTTGATCTTTACCCTTTGATTTTCCTTATCGTTTTACTGATCCATTTAATAAAAAAAGGAAACAAAATATCGATTTTTAAAAAAATATTTTGTGCCATCTGCTAATTTGCACCAATTATTGCATTCAGGAATATATGACTTGAATGTAAGTGGACAGGTATTTAGGAGAAGCTCTAGAGAAAGCTTGCATGAAAGATCCTCCATGCAGTCAAGGACACGATGAAGTTAGTTTTGTGTGTTGTACTTTTCTAAACATAATGAGACTGTGGATATCTTAATATGTAGGTGGATAATTTATGAAACCATTGGCTAGATCGACACAGAAAGGTACAACTAGTAAACCAAATATCATCCATCTCCTTCTGCAACCTGTTGGGAGCGATCTCTTCCTGATGGGGAATGAGAGAGGGCGGGTCAAGACCATCCCTCTAGTCTGCCCCCGTTTACCCTCCGGCTCCTTCAAGTTCCTACCCACTCAATGCCCGTAGGCGATTCTTTGATGGACCCCCTATTACAAGCAGATGGTGGATAGAGGGCGAAGAAACCCCCATTGCCTCATCAGTCCCGCGTCGATCATACGTGATGGCAGAACTTCCTCAGAATTTCCAGTTATTTGGATAGAATACAAATTTCCGAGACTTTCTTGCTCTGCTTTACCCTGACGAACATGACATTTACAGATGAAGACTTTCCTTTTCTAGAAAACTTCGATGTGATGAATCCGCCGGGTTCGAGTGCTTCTGAACTTTAATCATGCTAGCAGATGTATAAATATTATTTTTATTTGTGTATAACATGGACAATATCATAACTAGCTCAAATACATGCCTACAATGATCGTTCAAGATATTTTTGTCCTTTTATGAGATTAAAAAAAACACGTTCCAATGGACCGTAAGTTATGAATACACGGACAGACACAATTTCTGGAATTCACTCTACAAATTCTGTCAAATAGACAATGATAATTCATTTGAATGACCGATATTATGCAAAATATAGAAGGGGGCTGTTTATACCAAGTTGGCTTTGGTAGAAGCAAAATTTCCAACAGCATAATATTCTAGTTCTACTCAGATGCATACAATACATTCATGGTCTAATAGGTAGATTCCTTTCCATTTGTTGTTGTTGTAATTTCTGGATACGCAACTGACCTATATGCTTTATATTCGACCTTCTCTCAGATACTATCAAAAAAGTTTAGAACTTTCAAATGTTCTATAGCCCATTATAAGTTATTTGAGGAATACGTTATACAATAGAATAAAGGACTGTGTGATGTAAAAAGGGTAGAGAAAGTGGGTTATTCTTATTCGAACTAGGGCATTATGGTTACACAGTCTTGTTTAGACATGTACATCAACACCTTGCCGCCTTGTTCGCCCGTGTCTGTCATGAAAACTCATCCATCATGTTCTAAATACTTTGAACTATATTAAATCCCGTAAGTTGGATACGCACAACACATTAATCAAGTTCAACTACCAGACGTAACTCGGAGGAGCTGATGATCGAAATGCTATCCCTCAGTAAAGAGGATGAAGAAAAAATAGCCGGTATGAAGTTAAAACTGGCCACATGCTACCCATTCATCATATTCCATTTATCTTCTTGATTTTAAAATTTGCTTATGATATCGAAAAACAAGTCCACATCTAAATGGAGATTAAGGAAGACGCTGAAAAATATCCATTTGGTAAATATTTTTGGATGTTTCTCACCTTTTAGTACCCCTTCAGAGGATTTTGTTTTCTCTTCTGTAGATCAAGGTAAAGGACGGTAAAGACATGACAACCGATTATTCAAACGTGCCTTTTCAATCCTGCTGTTTAATTATAACATCAGTTTTATTTTACTCCGTTGAAAGAAATATGTAATATTCAGCCTCTAATCTAGGTTAATTAAATGGAGTGGGACCAGGGGAAAAGCCACACAAGCGGCAATTTTCAGCCAAACTATATTATAGGGACGCATGCATAACCTTACAGTAACAGCCTCATCGCGATTAAAACTGCTGTGCCTATAAGGACACTGCAACTGTTATCCCAGTATTGCCAGGTACCCATGTAAAACACCTTGGTCGAGTGGCACAGTCGTAGGTAAACACCTTGTCCAAGGATGTAAGCCCCTAACAAGGATCGAACCCGGGACCTTATGGATTGAGAGTCAAGAGTATTTACCAATATACCACTGTGCTCCCACATCAGGCAAGTATGATATAAAGTTACCCCCCCCCCCCCCCCCCCCACCCACAAAAGGGACACACCCACCCTGGCGTCCCCCTTTCCCTCGGACTTGACGCTGGTATTAAATCATTTCCTGATATTTCTGATGGTTTTTAATGTAATGTTTCATTTTTCATGATTGGCCGAGGGTTAAATCACGAAGAGTTCGATTAATCTAGATCAACTTTTATCCCCAAACGAAAGTTTACAACGGGAATAGCTACATGCGATAATTTTTGGAATTTGCTTTCTCGAACTGTATACCACGATACCGTGTGTACCTGTCACCTACCGGATAAAATGATCCTGTATAACAAAACGAAAACAATCGTACCCAATCCTTAACGGCGACATGCGGCTTATCCCACGTCAAAATATGGGATAAAACTGCATTTAAACCCAAACAATAAAATACATAGCAGTCTGAGGAACTTGTCACTGTCACACCATGAGTTCATGAATTTGGGAACGTGTTTGAACTTGATCAATGTTGAATAGAAGTGACGGTCAAATCTTGAAAACCATTAGCGTCACAGCGTTTTATTCTAATGTTTGTAACACCATCGCCTCAGGCAAACAATTTAGCAAGGATTAGGAAAGATTTCCTCCCCCAATGCTCTCTGTGCATGTATTCAAAAATATAAAAAGTTAGAATAAAGAGGGGGAGGAGAATCGTTGAGGAGGAAAAACAGCTGAGAATTCCAACTTCTTTTTTTTTCTTCACAAAGAGAAAACAACTTCTTCAACTATGACGACCTGACGATTCATTTCCTAATCCAAGAATATTTTTCGTCATCAAACATAACGTCAACTCTCTCTTTTTGTTAGCCACAGTATTTCTCCTCCAGGGGGAAAGACCCTCTGTGCCGAATAACAAGATTAGGACACGCTTCCGAAAAATGATATTCGACAAATTAGTATAAGAGGAAAAATTATGAATTTTCGTTAAACATTTCCTTTGATAGTTAAACAGTTACGATATTACGTACACCACAATCGTTTAGTTTATACAAATCTGTTACCTTTAAAAAAAGGACCTTTAGCAGCAGTGTTCTGGAAGCTTCAAAATACCTCTCATTAATAATCTTGGAAAATTTAGACTGACATCTGTGTTTGATTTCACGCATTAAATAAAGTTATCATCCCAATAATACTTTTATGGTCCTCTAAAACAATATTTTGATAGTGCAGTTTTAGTACAAATAATCGTTTGCTATACTGGTAGATAGATAGATAGATAGATAAATAAATAAATCAATAAATAAGTATCTGAATAGATAGTCGATAGATACATACAAGATAAATGAATAACAAATAAACTCATAAATTACTATATGAATAAATACGTTAATGAATGAATAAAATAATACACAAATAAATAAATGAACAGATAAATAGATATCAAAATAAATAATAGATTAAAATAATACAATACATGAATAAATAAATAAATACCTAATATTTGTATTCTCTTCCAGAGAAAAGGGTCAATTGAAACTCTTCCAAAAAATAAATCAAAATAAATGAATGACTATATAATCTACAAATATCAATCAATAAATAAATATATAAATAAATACATAATAAAATAAATAAATAAAAGAATGAATAAATGCCTCTTATTTGTGCCCTCTTTCAGAGAAAAAGGTCGATGGAAACTCTTTCACGTGCCAAGAGGATAATACATCATGTTTGTTGTAGGTCTATCGCTCTATTGCCTTGGAACGATATTGCGAAATGATTTACAACCCCTCTGCATCTAGTATTATGGGACAAGAGAGACTCGGTTATATGTCATGTTATTGTATGATTTATGATGTACAAAATGGTCCCAGTTCTACGATTGTTGGACCTGGGAATATATATTATCCCTGGATCTGTCTTTTGATAAAAGATATGTGGATAAATATCGCAATTTTTTTTGGTAAAAGTTTCTGGAAATTTAAAAAGATGAGAGATAGAAAAGAACGGAGAGGGGAAAAAAGAGGCAAAGATGTTTACAGTGCTTCAATATCAATTTTCGTTTATCATTTAAGATATTAAAATGTAATGGGGATTTTGTTGTTTTCGTTGCTATTTTCAATATTGCATCAAATCATCTTTGTATTAACCAGTCATCTTAGTATCGCCATGTTATCAATTTTCGTTTATCATTTAAGATATTAAAATGTAATGGGGATTTTGTTGTTTTCGTTGCTATTTTCAATATTGCATCAATTCATCTTTGTATTAACCAGTCATCTTAGTATCGTCATGTTATCAATTTTCGTTTATCATTTAAGATACTAAAATGTTATGAGGCTTTTGTTGTTGACGTTGCTAGTTTCATGATTGACAATCATGGTGAAAACAAGGTTATAATAGTAAAAGTGAAATCAATGGTTATAACAATATCCTCGAGGATTACCATAAAAGCTTCTATTGATAACGATGACAACAATGATGGTGATAATATAACAATATCCCGATATACATTATGCACTTCAGATAAATAATTCTTTTTCTTGTAAAATCAGATTAAATTTTAGGATACCTGTCTTCCAGGTTATATCATTGTAAAAAAGAGGAATATTTTTCGCTTCACATCTTTGGATCGATTTCTTTAACAATAATTAGGAGTTGTTAATGCATGTACGAGATACACGTGAAACTAATGGCTATAGTTTAGCGTAGACATTGCTCGTCGAGTGTGGTTGTACGGTTGGAAAATATAAAATTAATGTCGCCATTTTTATCATTTTCACAGATTGCGAACGTCAGACCATCAAGCGTAATCAGTAGACGCGTCGAGATAAGAAGGTCAGTGACTCGAGAAAATGATGTAAAATATAGCATCGGAACTTGTAACTCATCTTAAATAGGGAATACATTGGTGTATACTTAATTTCCTTTGATTTAAGGTTGAAATGTCAAAGACCAGCATCGCTATAATGCCGGTAATAAAAACTGGTTGTTTATTTCATTTCAAGTCCATGTTTGCAAAAATAATTTTAACTGAACTTTTAATAGAAAACATAATAAAAAACGTGTTCATTATCTACAAGCTAAGTTGCCGAAATTTCACATTCAAGTATTTAAATAAGTATAAGAATGTATATATTCCTTGTAAATTGAGTGACTTTGCACTTGTGGGTGTAATCATCAAAGCGCATTTTTAGGCACTAAACCTTGGCCCCGTCTTATACAAATTAGCGATTGATTCATCATTCAAATCAATCGCAGGTCCTCCAATCAATTGCTATTTTGCAGTCTCCTATTTTTTATTTACATAGTTGCGATTGGTATCAATAGCAAATAAGGTGCGATTAATATCAACTCTTTAAATGGTTTCATCCATGTACTAGGCGGAACTTAACCCTCTTTTTAGATCAGTGGTATGAGAAAATTTAGACGAAACGCGTGACCTAAATGTATCTCAGGTACTTTTGGAGGGTAACAGATTTAGAATATATATCTCCAATGTCCCCTGCCCATGTTGCTGTGATATTGATTTAACATACGATCAGACGAGTTGTCACTTTTGTTCTTTTTACTAATTTGGCATAACAATGTAGAGCAGCCATTAAGGTCACTAGAGGGCGGGAGACAAAACCCTGCCCACTGCACTCGACCAGGTGGAGTAAATAGTTAGAAGGAGAACAAAATATAGAAACTGCATCTGTCATGTACATATAGCGAATTCAGAATGAATAGAAACGGCACCATTATTTCAAAATAATTATTGGAAGTGTTTATGCAATGCCTTGCAATCCAAGGCGCCACTTAGTGTCACGTGATCTTAAATTTGACCAATCAGATCACTCAGAAAAGGCGCCGTGATACAGAGGGAGGTGAACATTGTCTTTACAGACTCAAAGTACAGATACACTATAATTGGGTTCATTCGACTCGCTCAATGTAGACAAATAGACAAGAACTGGCCTTTTTTCTGAACAAGAGGGAGAATGGAGATGAGGGCGTTCAATTAAATTAAATATTATTTCGATTTCATCCATGGGAGTAGCTCTCGCTCAAAGAGGAGGCACTGATGCAAGGGGGGGGGGGGGGGGCACCGGTGTCATCAATATGGGGAGTATATAAAAAATAACATGGCCATCAGGTGAGGGTAGGGTCAGGTTCGCATCATCTTCCTTCCATGTTGCCTTCTCACTCTGTCTTTATGTTTCTCTTTATCTACACTGTCGCTCATAAAGGTGGAATATTTTAGTTTTACCCAAATTTATGGAATTATTTTGAAAAAAATAAATAAATAAATAGATCTAGATAATATTATACATTCTCAGATTGTATTGAATAATAATTTGCCAATGTGTGTTTTGCGGGACTTCTAAAGCATGTGTATGCTACTATGCTTATTAACTAGGGGACCTATGCCTCAAGTCATAAATGACAGTAATGAGGATTAATGCCCCACAAAAGGGCACTAATATAGCACATCGACACGGTTTTGATTCTTGGGCCTCACAGTTACGAGGCCATTGTTTTGTCACTGAACCATGAATGTACGCAGCGGGGGCTAGTGTAGGGGGCAGTTTCCATAAATTTAAAAAAAAAATGCAATAAATGTTCAATAATTTATTGCATTTTACCCCGGTCCCCAACATAAACAAATCCTCTGGACGGCCATGCATTTTGGCTCAAGGCATGGGCACACAGAAGATTTGTTTATGTTGGGTACCGGGGTGAAATGCAATAAATAATTGAAAATTTATTGCATTTTCTGTTTTTTATTTTATTTATGAAAACTGCCCCCTCCCCTAGCCCCCGCTGCGTACAGTCATGGTTCAGTGACAAAGCAATGGCCTCGTCGTAACTGTGAGGCCCCAGGATCAAAACCGTGTCGATGTGCTATATTAGTGCCCTTTTGTGGGGCATTAATCCTCATTACTGTCATTTATAAATTAAGGGCATAGGTCCCCTAGTTGATAATCATAGTAGCATACACATGCTTTAGCAGTCACGCAAAACACACATTGTCAAATTATTATACAATAAAATCTGAGAATGTATACTATTATCTAGATCTATCATTTTTAAATTATTTTTAAAATAATTCCATAAATTGGGATAAAAAAAAATATTCCACCTTTATGAGCGACAGTGTAAGATATTTTTCTTCTTTTCGTAGTTAATTTTAAGGGGGGTAGGGTGTCGAGGTATTTAAGCCACTCTATCCAGCAACATTCCATTAAACCAATTTTAGAATTAAAATGAATAATATCAATGTTCCAACGCTGTCTTTGAAGGTTAATACAACATACCATGACAAATCAACCCCAGTCTAACTTCAACCAACATCACCATCAAAATTAATTGGCTTGTCCCAGGTGTCGTACTACAAGTTAACCATTTTGACCCTTTCTCTCTCTCTCATCCTTTGGGATGCTATCAGGACTATGTGGGAGGATGAAATACAGGCCGTCTGGACCGTCGAGGCTCAATTGCAATTTACCTATAGCTGCATCAGAGGCACATTAATCACACCCATCACTAGCCCACGTACTCGGGCTGGTGCAATTTAGCCATTATTCGATGTCATTCGTGGGTGCTGCAACCAAACGTTTTTCCTCTGAAGTGCTTGATTCTTATTCTGGCAAAGGATTGTACAGGGTCGCGACTTGAAGAAAGAAAGGAAGAAAGAAAGAATAAATAAATGAATAAAATAGCAAAATAAAGAAGGGGTACAAAAAAGGACTAGAAGTTGAAGATAATGATAAAGAAGAGAAAGAAGAAAAATAAACACACACAGACACGCACCCACACATACAAACACACACAGGATCATTCTTATCCTGGCAAAGGATTTTGCAGGATCGCGACTTGAAGAAAGAAAGGAAGAAAGAAATGAAGAAATGAATACATGAATAAATAAAGAAAGAAAGACAACAAAAAATAAAATAAAATAAGAAAACAAAGAAGTAGAAAAAGAAGGAAAAGAAGATGAAGATAATGATAACGAAGAGGAAGAAGAAAAAGAAACCCACATTCGCACCCACACACGCAACGTTCGTGAGGCAAGAAAGAAAGTCAATGGGTTTCCCAATCTTTTGTAAACCAAGACATGTATATCCCCATATCAAAATCGCATAAAATGTGTAAGACAATGGTTTTAGCTAGCCATTGGATACAATTATGAATCATCTATATTTCTTACTTCTTCCGTCTGAAACACAGCTGAGGGTCATTTAATTAGGCCAACAGGATAGTTTGAATATCCCTTTCCAACTGTTGTATATACAACTTTGAGCTTATATCGATACTACAGTACGTTCGTCTAAACAGAGTGGGTCAAGTTGTGATAATATAGGCCTAAATGAAAATGAAGATGGTAAATCTAGATATGAATAATGACGTGAACCAGTTTATACATAATGTAATACGGTCATGAATGTGAATGATTGAAATTGGACCCCTTACGCAGCTGCTCTTAACAAAGAGAGAGAAAAAAAGCTATAAAAGTCATGAAAATCGTGTTTCACGTCGCCCTTCACGGAGCGCATCATTGCGGGAGTGTTACCACTGCTTTCATTAATGTTTCGTGTACATTATCTATGTGAGTTTGAACCTGATGAAACGTGCACTCCTAGGGGGCGCGCACCACAGACACACATAGCAAGAGTGTAACTGGAGAGTCAAGGGCAATGATGGCGTCGGGTAGAATCGCCTTCGAAAGAACTGGAACACGGAAATGGACCCCTGAACTCTAGACTCTTTAATGCATGTACCAAATTAGCCCCGACGTCGGTGGTCAGTCAAAGAAGAAAAAAAAGTCGATTAAATTTCAAATCCATCTTTACGAAATCAAGGACCAAACTCTCTCCCTCTCTCTTTTCTCGTCCTTCGTTCTATACATATTTTCTTCAAGTTTCAATTATGACTAGTCTTCTATCATGACTCTCATCCTCTATTTTATTCCTACTTCGTGTACGTTGGTTTGTTGGTTGCGGGGTTGGTTGGTTGTACCTGACTGCTAATAAAGTATCAAATGCCTGTAAGTACATGTAAGCAACCAAGGGACCGACGGCTCTGAGACCTCTCGGTGAGGGACTGGGTAACGAGGATCAATGCCTTACCGAAGGGCACTAGGGCATCGACCTGGTTTCGAACCCGAGACCTTCTGGTTACGAGACCACTGCTCTATCACTACCCACTTCACCTTTCCAAAGTGAATTCATGATTCTTCCAAAAAATGATTTGATTTGAATTTATATTTCATTTGACATATTATCCATGTTCAAATTAACAAAAATAAAAAATAAATTAAATCATATTATAAATTAAAAACAATATGATATTAATAATAACAATACCTTGACAGGATGACCCATGAAAGCTATTTTTTTAATAACATTTACTATGTAGTCCTATTTTAAAAGTCAATATTAATTATTTCGTAATTCAAGATATAAAATGATCACAGTAAAAATCAAGAAATATAAGCACAAACAAGATAATCTTTTAAATATTTTCAGGATGACAACATGAAAGAAAATAACAATGATTACAGCCCTTAAATCAATATTTTAAATCAATGATTACAGCCCTTAAATCAATATTGTATTAATTTTCAAATTATATGCATGATAACATATCACTTGCTTCCATTACTTGAGTCTCAAGTGATAAGCAATTGCTTCAAAATTCAACTTTAAAGTTCTTAAAGTTCTGAATAAGCTCTAATGTACGTCGGAATTAAGAAGACTAAGAAGACTATTATATTACAACTCGTTGATATTGGATATCACTTATATTGTGTTTTTGCATCCGTCACTTTTTATGATCATTGCACATTTGTTTCGGCTTTTTGGAATCTTTACATGTACATCTACATAATATGTTGTGTTTTTTGGGACCTATTTTCTCCAAAAGAGCTGCATGTAGCCTAGTTGTAAGTTTTGAAATCCAAGAATAAGTCATGAACCTTGCAATAAGACTACTTTCCATTTCCCATCCTGTTAGTGAGGTGCTGAAGACATTGAAGCAGAGAGGAAGAAATTAGGTCACCCGATTACTGACCATGGGCATAAATATCTGCTAATATTGGCGGGAAGGACTTCCGGAATAAACAAGTTAAAACACTGATCTCACTTTCAGACACGTCCATAAATATTTTTCATCCCCATACGCAGTAGCATGAACAAAATTGCACGCTCGAAGACAAAAAATAAATGTTTGAGCAGGGGAATACGTCTACATTAATTTATGCGTGACGATAGTGACGTAGTTACAAACAGAAGGTTTTACCGTCATTGTGAAATTGTTTATAGCAAGGGGTGCAACGTGCAGAAGATGAAATGAAGTACAAGGTAATGATCTAAGCTGGTTTTAATTTTACATCTTGTTGACGGATCTGGAGAAAGAAAACTTAGATGTTAATCCCATAATTCAAATATTTTTAAAAGTTCAAGTCTAATTTGTTAATAAATATTTTCCAGTTAGGTGATGCATCTGCAAACACGTTCGTGCGATACGTCAAAATTAATTGTAATCAAAGATAAAATGACCACGAATAACCGGGGTACTTTCAAGATATAATAGGTCAAAGTTTACAACAACAAAAACACGCATACATTGAAATAAAAGATGAGATTTTGCTGAAGTTAATGTGTCCAACAACAAAAAAGGTCTTTCGCAATGGCATAGGCCTAGTACGGGTCCAGCCATTGAGGGGCAACTGTTGCATCAAGGACATGATGGAGGGGATGGGGTAGCAATATTTCGAAATACATACTTTCAAAGATCACCGATTAGAAGGATTTTTTTTGGGGAGGGGGTGGATTCTGTCATTTTCTTTTAAGCTCTCAATTTCACTCGCCCTTCCAATACATCACATTTATCCGTCCCCCTTTTTTGCTGTTCGATGAGGGGATGTGGGCTCAATGCCCCCATAGCTACCTGACACATGTCGTTCGACTGGAGAGTTGATGAAGAGGAGGGGGGGGGGGGGGTTGGCAAATTATTTTTTATTTAAAGATATATTCGTTATACACATCATGTCATCCATTTTCGCTTTTCCTACTGCAGCAGAAAAGAAAGTGCAATAATTTGTTATCAAAGGTCATCAAATCATGCACTTTTAGTTTCTGGTAATGAAACTGTACATTTATGTTGGTTGTCTTGGACCGAAGTCATTCTTAAATGGAAAGTTCACCTCGATATTAAGGTGGTTTAAATAAAAGCAAGACAAAAGAGAGAGAGAAATAAATTATTGAAAGTTTGAGCAAAATCCGATTAAAAATAGGAGAGTTATGAATTTTTAAAGTTGTCAATGAAACACGATGTGGCAACACTGTGACGTATCATGCAAGCTCCTCTCCAATTTGCCCTGTACAGAACCGTATTACTTAAATTTTCATTCATTTCCTTAGTTATTTATGACGGAATAGATTTGTTTCATACAGGTGCAATTATGATATTTAGGGTGAATGTATGATTGACATTTTTTTAAAGGGAAAATATAGATTTTTTTAAATATTTTTTTAAAATTACAGAACAAAATGGAAGGGGAGCTCGCAAGATACGCCACAGAGTTACCAACTTGTCTTTGATTGACTTCACCTTCAGAAATTCTCTTTTTTTTAATATATATATTTCCATAATTATATCAAATGTCGTTGGTACTCAATAGTATCTTCTTTATTTCAATACATTTTACTCAGCATTCTGGGTTTCTGTTTGAAATCGTAGGCCATCACAAATAAAGATTGTATAGGCTGGTCACATGTCTTTTTTTTTCGTGTTCGTATCATGATGTACAACAAACAAAAACAAATATTCCATGATATGATTTGTATGTAATTAAACTTTGCTCAATTTCCTCTGTATTTGTAAGCTATATTGTGTACGGGGCCACCCATGATAACAGTGTAAATACTGATAGAGTTACCCTGTTTAAATAAAACGAATAAATAAAATAAAAGGCCTACAACAGAAAATTCGCAATATTGTTCAATTGATTGATTGCACTTGTGTCAATGTAAATTCACGGTTAACAATTTACCCGACAATGTCATGACGTAAATAATAAAGCCGGTTTCCTCCGATTTCGAAAATAGACGAAAATAGCACAATGCTCGCAAAAACTGCTTACCTATATTTTCCACCATGCGAACGTTTATACGCTAAATTCCAAAGTAACAAATCTAGGTAACCTGCAAATCAAGGTGTTGTACGCGCGAATTAAGGTTGACCAAGAATTTGGCCATTTTAATGACCGTCTAGACTTGGACGTCAGAGAACGGTACAGGAGAGAAATGAAGATACATTACCATTCTAAAGGTAAGCATCGGAAAGGGGAAAACTCTCATATCAAACCGATCGTTTCTTCTTAAACCATCTGTTTTCATGATTTCAGGCAGCGTCGGCTTCTTTGTTCAATACAAGCTGTATCAAAACATTACAGATAATGGGATATAAGAGAACACCTTGTGAACCGAAGTCTAAATAAAATAATTTAAACAAAAAGAAGAGAGTAACGATTACATTTGACATGGTCTAAATCGTAAAGGCTTTGATATTGAACGCTAGGATTAAAAATAACATACCTGGGACATTCCAGTAATAAAATGCAATTATTTTGTTTTGAGAAAATTAGGCTTTTGAGACAAACAAGAATTATATAGAGCTTGCAAGGTCACCCACTGTATTTTTCCTTCAGCTCTCACCAGGTATATAAAACCTTAAAGAAAGAACACACCCATCCCCTCAAAAAAAAACGTTTACGTATATTGCAACTTTATAATATTATAATCCACACAACCCAAATAAAATTGAGCAAGATTCATCTAATGGTAAATGTTTGTTTCTTGTCAATTGAACCGTGTTCTTCGTCTCTGTTTTTAACTCGATTTTCATGACAAAAGTCTTTTAAAAATCCACTTTACAAGTTTCGTTTCTCAAAATCATTATTTCATATAACGAAACGCTTAATGTTAAAAGTATCGTCAATACTTCGTGTACGTTTTCCATTAAATAAAATCATGTCGGAACATAGTGTCTAAAGAGTACTTTAACTTTAATAATAATAATAATAATATTAATAAAAACGGTGCTTATAAAGCGCTTTCCACCGAAGTCTCTAAGCGCTATAATACAGTATGTATACTATATATATAATATATAGTATATACAGTGCGTCCCAGAAAAAACGAAACCGAGAAGTATCGATGTTTTATCATAACTTAATCACAACCATAATTAATGAATGATTCATATTTGGAAAGCTTAGAGTCTTCTCTTTCAGTTGATGCTACTCAGATGATGCATATTTCACGCATGAGTGATTAAAAGCAATTTGAAGGAAGGAAACCAAAAAGACATTTGGCGGGCGGTATCTGGATTTCGAAGAAAAATTCACATTTCTAGAAAGTTGAGTTTCTGCCCTTTCATAATTATGACACCTCAATCAGGAAAAATGAGCGAGGAATAACAAAGTTCTGTTTGTTTAAAGTAGCCCTTACATTTTCATAATTTTAACAAACGAATTCGTTTTCACTGGGTGCCTGCCGTAGCAAAAAGCAGATTTGACAAAAGACTTAACTCCGTTTCGTTGACAATCAGCCATGCATGAAGACTCTCGTCTACGGCTGATTGTCAACGAAACGGAGTTAAGTCTTTTGTTAATTTCGTTTATTGATACGGCAGGCAGCCAGTGAAAACGAATTCGTTTAATACAATTATGGAAATGCAAGCACTACTTTAAACAAACAGAACTTTGTCATTCTTCGCTCATTTTTCCTGATTGAGGTGTCATATGAAAGGGCAGAAACTCAACTTTCTAGAAATGTGAATTTTTCTTCGAAATTCAGATACCGCCCGCCAAATGTCTTTTTGGTTTCCTTCCTTCAAATTGCTTTTAATCACTCATGCGTAAAATATGCATCATCTGAGTAGCATCAACTGAAAGAAGAGACTCTAAGCTTTCCAAATATGTATCATTCATTAATTATGGTTGTGATTAAGTTATGATAGAACATCAATACTTCTCGATTTCGTTTTTTCTGGGACGCACTGTATATGTTGTTATATATTTAATAAATATCACCCTGTCAATCAATTAATAAATATGGCTTTTACATAAAAAACATCACTTTAGCCTTTGTTCGTAAACTCTCTTTATTAATATATGTTTAGGACAAAAACTACCAGCCGAACAACTACCTCATATCACGACACCTAGGACAATTACATACTGGACTAGAAGGACATTTACCACCCTAACCCACCTCCTTAATTCATAACCCCAAGGCATTTATCCTTCGTCAATTGGGATTATCGTAAAGGGGGTAGTTTGTCCAGCCAGAGTATAGTAGTCCGGTGTTAATTGTCCGTCGGGTCGTTCTTCCTGGAGATATCTGTCGGGTGTAAATGCCCAGGGGTAATTGTCAGGTAGAGTAGTTGTCCGGGGTGATCGTCCATAACTGTTCTATATAAGCAACACAATGAAATCAAGACAACAACTAAGAAGGAAATAAGAAGAAGAAAACTGAAAAGGAAGAGGAAATAGTAAAATAAAAAGGAATCGAAAGTCAAAGGAGCGAAAAGGGGAAACATTTCAGTATATAAGGCGATGAATACATTGCAATTTTCGTCAATAAAACGACGATGACTGTATTTTCCCATTTGCGAAGTTGTTATCATAATGTACATGTAGTTTCTTTCATAGACAAGATAATTTGCGAGGACATAAACCATACATGTATTAAAACGGAACAACTGAGTATACGGTTATATAAAGCGAAATTAAGGAGTAAAGCCAGAGGTCGGGCGTGCCCCGATCCAAGGTACGTCTAAATCCCAGTTAGTTTTCGAAACCTCCCGCAGAGTGCGGCGCCTAGAAATTATAGAAAACTTCCATTTTAAAGGAAAAATACATGTAGTATCTGAATGCGTTCGTACATGAAGTGTAAAACAATTGTAATTGAAGCAGATGTTGTTGTGGTTCGAGAGAGCAAGAGGGCTAGTGGCGATGAGTTATGCGGAGAAAAAAAAGAAAACATATTGAAGTTCGTCGATACAGGTTTGATTTATTGATTTGTCCACTCTCTCCTTTAAAACTTGATCATTAAATCTAATCTTTAGAATAAAATGGGATGGCACTATCTTTTACATATGATAATTATGTTCATTTGAATTAAATCATCGCGTGTTTTATAAGTATTGTTATGGATATGAGTTTTTGAGCTAAATATTTATTTTAAAGAATAATGATAGGATTCAGAAGAAGCAAGACTGAACGTTTATCAACAAATTGTGTGATTTCCTTTAAGCAGAGACTACCCCTGGATCATATAAAGCGTAAATCTTTCATCGCAATTTAAGGCTTTTGTGCAAATTTGTCAAGATCTCCGACGAGAAACCCAAGTTCATCTCTTAAGAATGTTGCCCTAAAGTGGATGTTATGTATACAATGGCTGACAAGTAAATGGATTTACAAAACCCATCGACTTTTACGACGGAAAGAAGAAAAAAATAGAGGGGGAGGGGTCTTTCCTTGGGTGGAAGGTTCAAGGTTGAGAAAGGAGATACAATTTCGGAATTTAAACTAAGGATTAGGGTGGCTCAGCGATGATCTTGGAAGCTTTTGCAGGGATTTCAACACCTTGAATTTGACATTAAGATGGGATTGTGAGCTGACATATACCCTTCCCGCCTATTGCAATGTATTGTTGTTCTGTTGTTATTCTTTCTATCGAGTTGTCATGCACTTCCATTATTTCCAGGGATTTTTTTCCTTCTATAAGCTATATGAGTGTAGTAACTAGTCACGACATCTCCCGTTTATCAACCTCTAGATCGAGTTTATTTAAGACTGATTAAGTCTGTAAAAGCTGGAAAACTGGAGGAACGATATTGATCGATCTTATTTGGAATAATATACATAAGATCAAACTAAAAGCTACTCGACCTATTCAAGCCAATTAAATCGAGGCAGTTCAAACTAAACTCGGAGCATCAGCGCCCAAGAAATATATTGCAAAGTATAATATTTCGATACAAGTCCATTGCTAAGCTTAGCTTAACTGTCACGCAATCTAGGAATTATACTTTTCGATCGGCTCAATAAAATAAAAACTATCTACATTTTATGCGGTACAAATTCATGTTTAGTTGTTATGTGAATGTTGTACTCACATGTTTATTTAAAGTGTTTTGTAAACTTGAAATGATTTTACCGTACAAAAACAAGTTTACATATTCTACGGTATTGGAAAGCAACTTGTGATTACAAAAGACATAACAATTATACAAGATCTTAACTCTTCAAAACCAGAGTTGATGTTCAATTTCAGATGCGACCTATCCTTTTTTCTCCTCTGGTACGAACATTCATCTTGCCTGCTGTTTATTTGTATTGTGGACGGGCGCTGTGGAATCTACGAATATCTACTTTGAGAACGTAGAGGGAGTATTCTCTTCTCACTGCTAGGTCAAGTTGATTTGAATATTGTAGTACAAGACTCTTTGACAGTATGGGGTGCACAAGACATTGTACATGTATATAAATTTTAAAGGTATTTTCATGATTTACCCAAAGAAAAAAAAGGAGAAAAAAAGAGAAGACAAAAGAAAAGAAGAAAAATGTTCACTCTTTCTTGCTCTGTACATTTAGAATTCAATTTTACATTGGAACAAATTCAGAAACTAAGATTTTGTCAGTAGTTCAAGTTTATTGCCTGTGAAGTGTAATCATTTTTTTATAAAGAAGCATATATTTCTTTAAAATATTGAACCTAAAAGAGAATTGCTCTCCTTTCCCTTTCTAAAAATATGAGCAACAATTTTAATGCAAACAATTTTAATGCAAACATTGCTGAAGAGTTGAGCCTACACAGACTTATATACTGCTTTGGATCCACATCTAAACACCACAAGTTTTCCAGTATCAGTTGTCTTCAATTGTGATACTCATTATCCCTCTATTTTCAGGTTTAGACAAAAAGTATCTGTTGGGCTTCTGCAACTTTTGCTTGAGGTTGTGACTTCAATCTAAATTACTAAGCACATGCACTCAAATGACCTAAAGTAGCATTGGTGCTGGGGCTGTGTGCATACCCCAAAAAGAAGGATGATCTCTCCCCCTAGCTTTAAAGACATCAGATGAGATTTATCATAATTTGATGCTGTTCTTAATCCTCCAAAGAGCAATTGCAATAAATGATGGCTACATTTTCACAGGATACTGAATGAAAGAGAGAAAAATGTTCTAAGGCAAGATACATGACCGAAACATTGTAAAAAGTAACAAAGAACATCATCTATAAATATCTTATCTCGTATAAATACAAAGGCACTTGATTAGTCTTGATCAACAAAAACAATACAAGAGAAACAACACTAGTACACTAAATCTACAGTACTGAACAAAACCTATCATTTTTACATCTACATAACATATTTACAATGAGCTTTGGACCTCAGTGAGGACACAAACCAAGTTAAAGCTAAATAAGTTTAAGTTCAAAGAGGGCTCATATTCATAAGCGCAAAGCGCTTAGTAAAGTGACCTCAATCATGGAACATATTACAGGGGGAGGGGGTGGTGGTGCTTTAGGATTCTATCTTCAAAATAGGCAATTTTCGTAATGTAACCAAATTTAATGCATAGGTCTTTGTAAAGTGCCTCAATACAAATTATTTCATTCACCTGATAGGAATAGTAGTAGTTCAATAGTCAGAATGCAACTGCATATATTAAGTGTTGCTAGGTAGGTCAAGCCATAATGTTTGTCCAACCTGGCAACAACTAATGTATGCAGTTCGGAGTCTGTCTATTGAAATACTATTATTCCTATCAGGTGAATGAAATAATTTGTATTGAGGCACTTCACAAAGACTTATGCATTAAATTTGGTTACATTACGAAAATGGCCTATTGGTAACAGGTAATATTGTATGGTCTTGAGAATATAAACATAAGTTGCTACGAGGGGAGAACCACACCATGGGTAAAAATTCATGGTTCTGTGCAAATCTGTAGCAATTTTTTGCATACCCAATGTTTTAACCAGTGTACATTTTAGATGAAATGTTACAATGCCCCTTCAACACTTATGTTTCTTGCCAAAGTTATGACAAATCAAAACAAGTACGGACACATGCTTGATTGGAAATGGAATGTGTTGGATTAGATCATTACTCTCAATCTTTAATCGCTGTCAACTTTTAGGGCTACTTAAAAAGGCATATGTTAGTCCATACAGGTATAAACCTTTGACAAGGATGGTGCTCAACTGTCCTCGTGTTGATCCTGTTGTTACACAAAGCTCAAGGAAAATCTTTGAATACATTAATATTTCTTACACTGGCCTTATTTAGGAGTAACATTCAGGCGTGTTAGCCTTTTCTCCAAGAGCACAAAGCATGTAAGATTTCTTTTAATCTATAACCCTTCTGAACAATCCTTATCAACGACGATTAGACATTTATACATTTCTGGTACAAAAAGAAAGGCACACATTCATTCAGCTGCTGTAAAATACTTTACTTTCAATAAAAGTGACACAAGTTGGTCTTGGAAACAGATACTCTGTACATTTTTGTATGAAATACATTTGAATATCGAAATGCAAGAGTTGCATCCATTGAGTGATAACAGTTGCATTTCCTTTCACTGAAAAAAACCCCCCTTCAATACTCCAGTCTCGATGTGACAGCTCTAAGAACGAACTTCAATGTGCTCCCGTTCTCAAAAGATAGCATCAAGTAGGGAGTAGTAGAAACAAAATGACTTTCATCAAATTTTATTCTCCTTTGCAGTTGTTCCCTACTCTTAAACTATCAGGGGTGGTAGTTCATAGTTCATATCAAATGAAAGTTTAAGATGAGGAGACCTTTCAATTGTCTTGAGCCTCCTCGTTGAGATTCTCCTTTCTTCTGATAAACTTCCTAATGTTCCATTGCTCGTGAGACAGCATCCAGTGAGAGTTGTACACGCAGAGCACTTTCATCCTGGGGCCATACTTCAGGTCTGGTAGCAGCTACAAAACATTTGGTTTTAAAGGAGGAAAAAGGAAAGAAATAAAATGCAATTGGTGCAAGGGATATCAAAAGGAGGAGAAAAACAACTTTATGATTGTATTTCCATGTTTCTAGTTTGTATAATTGCCATTCTACAAGAAATGTTCAAGTCCATATGATCATACCAAACACCATTTTGATTAGATTGTTGAACAATGGAATACATGATTTCATGGATGCCACAGGGCAGTATCTATATCTTAATCAGGACTTTCCGTTCGAGTTTCATTTTTCAGTATGGGTGAAGGATAGAGAAGAAAGGAAAGGTACATGTAGTAAAGGAGAAGGAGAAGGAGAAGGAGGAGGAGGAGGAGACAACGATGAGAAAAAGAGGAGGAACAGGCAGCTGAGGTTGGGGAAAAAGAGGAGACGGAAGAAGTAATGAAACAGTTGGGGAGAAGAATGAGAATGAGGGAAAGAGAAGAGGAATTATTGAAGAAACAGAGTGGGACAATAAGGATGAGGGAAAAAGAAGAGGAGGAAGAAGTAAAGAAACATAGGGGAAGAAGAATGAGGATGAGGCAAAAGGGAGAGGAGGAAGATGAGGAAGAGAAGGAAAAGAGAAGGGACAGATAGCCAAGGAAGAAGAGGAAGAGGAGGAAGTGGAGAAGATTATATTGAGCATTGCTTACCTTGGGTGTAATAAGGAAGTACTGCGATGTATTCTCCCTGCATGCAGTCTCTACCACAAACTCAAACACCTTCCTCTCATTGCTGGGATCCATACCCTGTAAAGCACACATCAATATGGAGTGAAATCATAATCATTCTAGAAAAAAGCATACTGAATTGTCCAGGGGGAGGGGGGGGGGGTGTTTCACAATGATCCTAAGTTGGACTTAACAATTATGGAAAGCCGTTAGCATCTTTGAAAAACATTTTATAAAAGTTATTTTAAAAGGCATAAAATGTTGATTCAAATCATTCATATTTTCTATCTTCAAGGAGATTTCATGTTCTTGATGTTGAATTTATGAAAAGTCTAAAATATTTTTGCTTTTGAATATATTTATTTTAAGGCTACAAATGGCTCTTCATAATATTTAAGTCCAACTTAGAGTTAACTTTGACTTAGGATCTTTGTGAAACACCCCCCCCCTCCCTGTATCCATCAATCATCAATCTTCTATGCATGACTTGGAAACTTCATTTAATTGATTATGAATGCATCATTTACGGTAGTTACAATAATGAAACCAGGTAGAGACAACAAGCTGAACAAAAGATTACATGTACATTGCACAGAATGGCAAGAATCGGTTGGTTTGGGGTTAGTTTGGTGATGTGATCAAGGTATCATAATTTATATATTTACAGCTAATCATGAAGATCAGACTGTACATATGGCTTCTATTTCAAAAGAGATACTTAGCTAATCCTGACTACGCAGTAGATTGAATCTATTATTACCTGGTTAATCTCATCCACCACTCTGAATGGACACTTGTTGAGCTCTGAATGGACACTTGTTGAGCTCCTGGAGGGCCATCAGATAGAGAACGGTAGCTACACTGAGCTCTCCTCTACTCTGTTTAGTGGACAGAGATGCTTCACTAATCAACAGATTTAAACTAATCCTTCCTAATCTGATCCGCCTACCTGGTTAATCTCATCCACCACTCTGAATGGACACTTGTTGAGCTCCTGGAGGGCCATCAGATAGAGAACGGTAGCTACACTGCGCTCTCCTCAACTCTGGTAAGTGGACAGAGATGTTTAACTAATCAAAAGTGATTTAAACTAATCATTCCTAATCTGATCCGCCTACCTGGTTAATCTCATCCACCACTCTGAATGGACACTTGTTGAGCTCCTGGAGTGCCATCAGATAGAGAACGGTAGCTACACTGCGCTCTCCTCCACTCTGGCACGTGGACGGAGATGTTTAACTAATCAACAGAGATTTAAACTAATCCACCCTTATCCGCCTACCTGGTTAATCTCATCCACCACTCTGAAGGGACACTTGTTGAGCTCCTGGAGTGCCATCAGATAGAGAACGGTAGCTACACTGCGCTCTCCTCCACTCTGGCACGTGGACGGAGATGTTTAACTAATCAACAGAGATTTAAACTAATCCACCCTAATCCGCCTACCTGGTTAATCTCATCCACCACTCTGAAGGGACACTTGTTGAGCTCCTGGAGGGCCATCAGATAGAGAACGGTAGCTACACTACGCTCTCCTCCACTCTGGTAGGTCGAGGTCAGAAGCTGAAGCTGCTCGTTACGACGGAACTTCACCTTGATCCTCATCTCATACTTGTCATAATCCTCCTGGAGATACACAAAATTGAATTCTTATTGCATAACAAATATGACAGATATTTTCCAGCAACATTCCTGTGGTAGCTACTGTCTATAAATAGGCAGGTGGTCTTTCTTTACAGGAGCCTATAGTAAATGTTTCTATGAGAAACCATTTTCAAGGGAAACAAAAAATGTGGTCTTTGTAGACAGGTGGTCACTATAACAGGTTTGACTGTATATCAATACATGAGCAAGAACAAGAAAAGAATGTTGCATTCATCATTTTTTTTCTTTTTCCCCCCTCAGAATTGTCAATTAATAAGCCCTGACGATTTAGATGATAAGAACTTCACAATGGGACAATCTTTTTCAGTTACTATCCACAAATGTATTTCTTTAGATAGAGTAAAGTAGTGAAAGACACATGACAATAGTTTTAACATAGCAGTTCAATAGAAAGACAACTAAATGCATATGACTTGGACTCCAGTTGTGTCTTATCAGGGTATAAATGGACTTATAGTAGAATGTTTCCTATTAGGGTAGTTTATGAGAGCTAAATAACAATAGTTTGAATGGAAAAGGCATTGCTTAAGAAGACAGTTTATGGGAGCTACATGCAGCAATAGCTCACCCAAACAATATTCACATAAGTTTAACAAAGCATTGAATTATTAAAAAAAAAAAATCTTCATCAAGAATATTTTAGAGAGTGCTCAAATCTAATATACAGGGGTGATAGTGAGCACTAAAAAATAAAAAAAATAAAAAACTACAAGACGGACGGACAACCCGAAAACATAATGCCTCCGTCTACTTTGTAGCGGAGGCATACAAAAGGATTCAGGGGGAAAAAATGGCATCTAACAACATTACCCCCTTTTGAGTAAGAGAATTGGGGAAAAATAGGGACAAATCTGGAAAATAAGTGGAAAATAGGGAAAATAGTACCTCATTTGGACAGAAGAGATCGACTTCACCAGCACAGCCCATGGTCGAGAAGAACTTGGAGAACTTGGAGTTGATCTTTTCAACCAGTCCAGTGAGCTCACCTAACCAGGTCTCCTTCAAATTGTCTATCCGGGCTTTATGGGTACTAACCTCTTCTTCCTCCTTAAGAACCTGAAAATAAAATGGAAATGAAGGAATTAGAGGTATGTAGTGGCGCACTTGGTAGATCTGGGGGTGTTTCACACAGAACTAAGATCGACTTTAAGTTGGACATAACTATGGCAGGCTGTTCATGCCACTGTTTGCTCTAACCATTTACTGGCATTGGTCTTTGAAGGGACGTATAAATCGTGGTGACAAATCTACAGAAATTACATACTTTGATAGTTCATTATTGAAGGAAAAAATATTATCTAAAGATCATAATTGAGAGACCAATAGTGAGAGCAACTAGTGGCATAAATGGCCTGTCATAGTTATGTCCAAGTCGATCTTAGTCTTTCTGAAACACACCCCCACCCCCCCCCTGGGGTCTTTGAAGCAGGAGCTCTAGAGTTTGACCAAGTGTCCTTTCTCAAATGATGATCAGGTCCCTCGGTTAGGACTAACAAACATACATTCCCTCACCTATAACCAGATCTTATTCAAAGCACCAACAAGAAAATATACTTCATATGTTGTTTTAATTTTTTTTTTAAACTGGAGATTCAAAGATTTCTCATATTGTATAAACACTTGCAGTTAACTCCAGTAGAACATCTTTTCAGGGAAATCCCCCTTGTTGCGGTCTAGTGGAAACGTCACTTGACTGTGAATCACATGACTTGTGGTTGAAGTCCTGCCGCGGCATTGATATCCTTTGGCAAGACATTAATCTACATTTGCCACTCTTCACCCTGGTGTCGTAAATGGGTACTTGGTCTGAAGCAATTCCTTTAATACTTGAGTACCTTATCATGGTACTAAAGGAACCTGTCTTCAAAGACCACTTTTTGTGTTTCCCTTGGGCGGTCGCTATAGACAGGTGTGACTGTATATCCTCTCTATGTCAGGTAGGGAATTCTACTCACCTCAGCTTCAACGATTCTGATTTCCTTCTTTCTCTTTTCATAGTCCCTGACCACTCCCTCATCTGTAGGGAACTGACAATCAGCCTGTGCCTTCTCCTTGTATATCAGATCTTCAACCTCCTCAATGTCATTAGGGTACTGCTCAAACGACTGCACAACAACAACACATAGTAAAAGGGGTTACGTTAAAGTGGAAGTCCACCCTGATGATAACTTGGTTTTAAAGCCCCACTGCACTACTTATAGCTACTAGCGCCCTCTATATAGCAAACAATGCCTAATCAGTGCCTGTTGGTCCCCAATGGTCCCCTTTTTCTTATGCTAATTGAAAGCTGATTTGATGAGATAACCACCTTTCAGTGACCTTGCAGGGAGGTCTAATCCCCCTGGCCAAACTAGTACAGACAGGCTTTAATATAAAAAGAAATATGAGGGGAACCGGTCAGTGAAAGATTGAGTAAAATCTGATGTAAAATAAGAAAGTTATGGATCTTTAAAGTTGTGATCAATCAAACACAAATTGGCAACTCTTGTACGTAACTTACAAGGTCCCCTCCCATTTGCTCCTCAACCTAAATAGCATCATTATGATACTGCTTTAACTGCTTTAACAAATAATGTTGAGACTAGCATGGGTTTGATACAAATCTTATCACAAAAATGAAAAAAACTGTACAATAACAATTTTGAAAATAGGATTGATTTAAGACAAGAGATGAATACATAATAAGGCATCCCATATATCTGATCACATTCTATCATTTGAACTCCATTCAACATTTGTAGCTTATTCTGCGTTATATCCAACATGAATAATGGATAAAATGCACTCTCACAATTTTAACATTATACGCAAACTCACTTTCTTGAGCTGATCAGAGGGTTTATCACTGCCTGTCTTGTCCCTCGCTAGAGCTAATAGCTGTTTAGCATCCTTCTTCACTTGGTCAGTCTCAACGGTCAATTCTTGGCATAGGTTCTATAAAGTGAACACAAGAAAAAGGTTTTCACATTGTTAGGTTGAAAAATGTAAGATTCATTTGGAATACATTTAATGAAATTAAAGCTACGGTCACAAAGATTCGTATAAACGATAAGTCCCTACGAATCTCCCTGTTTTTCCATTGTCTTCCCAAATTTCCATTGTCTGAAAATCGTTCAAACAGTGTTCGTAGCAGTTCGTAATGGCATTTGATAATAATAATAATAATAAATTTATATAGCGCAGCTTTTATACAAAATATATTCAGCTGCGCTGGTTAAGAGCTCCTTTTTACTAAAATCTACAAAAAAGATCTCTCAGTTGAACAAATAAGTTTTTAAATTGGATTTGAAAACATTGAGAGATCGAGTGCTTCGTATTTCTATTGGCAAGCTATTCCATAGTTTGGGGGCAGCAATAGCAAAAGCACAGTCCTCAAGAGTTACTTTAGTTTTGCCATGGAGAATCTGAAACAATAATTTATCTGTGGAACTGCGCAGGCTACGACTGTGTGACTGGACTTTGAGTTGAAGTAATTCTTGGATGTAATTAGGAGCTTGACCAATCAATAATTTATAAACAATTAACAATATTTTTAATGAGATTCTTTGACGGACTGGCAACCAGTAGAGTTCTCTCAGAAGAGGTGCGGTTGAAGTGAATTTCGACCGACGATAGACAAGTCTTGCACATGCATTTTGTACTCTTTGTAACTTAGCTATCAGAGAATCAGGCATTCCAAACAGCAACCCGTTACAATAATCAAGCTTACTTGTGATAAGAGCATGTACATCTGAGATTGTACAGAAGATAGTATGTTGATTTGCATATATTTTTAACATGTGTTTCCATGTTCAAATTAGTATCAAAGTATAATCCTAAATTCCTTGCTGTAACAGAGGGTATCACATTGGAGGATCCAACTCTTACACCGTCAATGCTTATTTTTGAGATCTGTTGTGGAGTTCCTATAACCAAGAATTCACTTTTACTATCGTTTAGCTTAAGATTATTATTAAGCATCCATCTATGATTAAAATTAACACACTTTTCCAACATTGAAACACTTGCATCTTGACTACTAGGGGATGGTCTAAAGGATGGTCTATGGGTCGTTTGTGACCAAGGCTTTATTTGCATGGTAATGCTCTGAATATAATTCGATTTTCACTTTTTAAAAGATCAGGCCACGAAATCTGCATATATCAATAATCACTTCAGACCACAACAACTGCCAATGTGGCAACTGACATTATAGAGCACCTAATCACACCCAGACTCATGAATCATTAACGGTACTGGATAGTACAAGGTAGGCATATATACTGAGTATTAAGATGAAACTAGGAAAAATCAAGAAGGTATTCCTGATGCATCGATCTAGTAAATCATAACAAATGAAAATGGCAGTTAAAAGAGATTATATCCCTCATGTATAGTTGTTTGCATTGCGATTGTACAGAGCACGAAAAAGGTATAGATAAGTACCTGAGATACCTGAGATAGGTCTTTTTGTAAAGTGTTTTTTTGCTGCTGCCCCACTTGCGCGACGTGCGCATTGAATAAGCATAGCAAAGTAGGTTACGCGAAATGTCAAAGTCAATGTCAATGTCAAATGAGCGCGCATCGACTGTATTACATGTACGCAAGTGTGCTTTGTAAAATCTAGCTGAAGCTAAACTGTCTGCAAAATCAGTTGTTTTAATTATGTAAAATTCACTTTAAATAGGCCTTATTGCCGATGTGGGATATAAAACAAATATTAACCTCCTTTACTCGGGCAATGGATACAAACTATCATCGCCTCAGTGATCTCGGGAAGATAGTAGCCCCGAGATCACCTCGGCGATGATAGTTTGCACCATTACCCTCGTAGTCGATTAATATTTGCTTAATACATACCTCCTGGATACCGATCTCATTCTTTGTTTCACTGATGTTCTCCTCACATTGTTTCTTGGCCTTATCTGCTGCTACCTGCTGAAGACTCAATGTAACTCTCTGCATGGACTTTTCCAGGCATACCTGATAAGGAGGGAGGGAGGGAATGAAGGAGAGAGAGAGGGAGAGAGAGAGAGAGAGAGAGAAAGAGAGGGAGAGAGAGAGGGAGAGAGAGAGAAGGGGGGGGGGGAGATGAGGATTAGGAGTGGGGTGGGTGAGATTGACAAGAAAGTGCTCATTGCACAAGCCTACTTACTTTTAATTTACATTAAGAAAGAGACATATAGTAATCTTCAATTGTATACATATCCTATTACTTTAGAGTATTCTAGTATTTGTCCATGACCTCAGTCACAGAATTACGAACAGATTTGCCATCCAGGTTCTAATGCAGTAATAGCAAATAAACAGAATTCATTCTGATGTACGTAATTGTACAGTAGCCATACAGTTCATGAAAGATATGCATGTATTTGGCAGAATATGTTTGACACAATGGAAAGAAATATGACATCCAACTTCTTGTGAGCATTTCTCTACATAAAATCATTTACATTCCCATAAAGCAGGACAAAGAACATCTGAGCATAAAAAAAGGATCATATAAGCACACACAAAACATTGTTTCCTCAATGACAGAATGCAGAATGGTATCTTTGAAAAGCAAACAATGAAGATGACTACCTTGTTGAAGTCATGTATCTTCTTGAGTATGGTGAGCTTCTTTCTATTGATTTGTTGGATCTTCTGTTCTACTTTCCTCTTCTCAGCTTCCAAGTCGATTTTCATACTCTCCTTTTTCTTGATCCTGTAATATTAATAAAGGAAGGAAGAGTTCTTGTAAAGATGAACATTTACTTCTGAGCTTTGTCATTCTTTTAGCGTGTATGGCACATGCTTATGCAACGAGTGCTCCGTTGTCAGTTTCCTGCACTAACTGAATTCCTAGATTCTTTAGGACCAAACAATGTACCAAACTCTTACCCTAACCCTAAATCCAATCTAAAAACCATGTGTAACCCTAGTCCTAAAGCCCAGAGCAATTTTCATCAGAGCAAACTATTTTTTATTCCCAAATGAATTTGTTCATTAATGTCTTAGAAAAAAGACTTTAGTGAGTACATGCACTGATAGAATAACCTCCCCCCAATCCCCCAAGTTAGGACAGATCAATAGACCAGTTCATGGTTAGCACACGCCAAATGACCCTGAATATCCACAGATCTTCAAAACATAAAGAGGTCCCACTTTGTACATTTTGAAATAATCACTCCACATCGATGGAGGTGCTACATAAATACTGGTAGCCTTTGTTTCCCCTTTTTAAAGAATACTTCCACCTGTGTACCATGGAGTGCACTGCTTGTGCATAAATGAATAATGATTACATAACTTTCATGAGCAGGTTTCCAGTATTTTGTCTCCGTGTATTTCACAATTTGTTCTGCAATGACCTTTTTCTGCTCATGCTCAGATTGCAACCATGAACTGGCTTATTAAGAAGAGACTCACTTATCAGTTGTAGCCTTGATGTTTTGGATGATGGTTCTCCTCTGATTCATTCTCTTCTTGAGTTGTGCTCTCGCCTCCTTGATCTCCTCCAGCTTAGCATCCAAACTCTTATGTTGTCTTTCTAACTTGGCATACTCCTGCTCCAGTTCTTGCACTTGATGCTCTTTTTCCTATAAAGTACACATGGGGTGAAAGTTGTTAAAGCACATTCAAGATGACTTTGTCTCATTACAAGTTCAAGTTCAAATTCAAGTTCAACTTTATTGATCATGCACAATTACATGGCATAAAAATCATTTTCCGGCTGTTTCTTCAACTTATATAACATCAATTAACATACATGTACTATCAATTTATACAAAATACAACATCAGGAATAAATACAATACACAATAGAAAATGAGTAAAAAATGGTATAGGCTTTGATATAGTAACATAATAACACAAATTACCATCGTAGACATACCAGAAATCACTACTGGTGTTATAATTATAAATAGGCAGATTAAAAATTACCTCCTGAACCTGTCATTGTTCAGTGTCATGGAACGTATGAGAAATGACCCCCTAAATCTATTTGTTTCTTTCATTGTAATCAATAGTAGGAGCATCAGGGTATTGTGGTTCTATCACTCTAAATCAATAGGTTCAGGTTTCAAATATAAGCTCAGTGCAAATGTTTTAGACAAGGCATTTCATTTCATAGCTGTCTCTCTTGACCCCGATGTTAAACATAAAGTTGAGTTCTGGGACCTGTTTCACAAAGGCTTTTTTCAATGACAAATGACAAACATCAGTGACAAGTCTGCTGATAACCAATCAGAAGCAAGGATTTCAGTAGCTTATAACAAAAACTGTAATTTGTCTTTGATGACAAGTTTTGTGAAACGGGGCCCTGGTCATGCTATTGCATTGTGAAAGAAATGGTGTGGAAAAAGTTGATCATGTAGCATATAAGTATTGGTGTGCATTGCAAGGTTCTAGAATCATCAAAATGATAAGAAATTTGGCCCAGTCTTGGTAAAAGTAACAAGTACTGTACACAGAAAGATGTATATGGGACTACACAAAAATGTGGCATAAAAATATGGTCCTCATTTTTAAGCTGTTACATGACGTATTTAAAATATGAAGGCATTTGAAGAGCCAAACTTTTCAGGGAACATTTATTCTCTGATGTTCTTCCACATTTGCATAATAACAATGAAAATGCTCACAAATTATTTTTCACTTCATACCAGAACTTAACCTTCTCTTTAGGACCAGGAATGATTTATTCTTTTAAATGCACTTCTATAAATTTCAGATCTAGTTGTCACACAGCTGTGGATGGTTTGGTAACAGGCAGGTTTTTTCTTTACCAAGGAATCTGTAATTAAATTTATTTAAATCACCTGAATTAACTTTTCCAGATCTCTCTTTTCCTGCATATCATCCATAGTCTGACCTAGTATCTTGGCGGGTTGAACTTGACTGCTCAGTGACGACTTGTTCTTGTTTCCATAGCGACTCTGCTTAATGTTGTACTGGTACTTGGGTGTGTAGAACTTGTTCACTTGAGCATGTTTGATCACCTGTAGGGAGATGGTAATGCAGTAATCTCTAGTGATGTATGAGATTAAATCACATCAGCTATTCCTCTTGAACTCTTGAAGAATTAGATCAATAGAATTTACACCAGTCATTAAAGATGAAGTTGAGTTCTGGTCATGCGATTGCATTGTGAAAGAAACGGTGTGGAGCGACCAGAAAAGGTTGATCATCTAGCATATAAGAATTTGTGTGTATTGCAAGGTTCTGGAATCATCTAAATGATAAGAAATTTGGCCAAGTCTTGGTAAAGTTACAAACACTGTACACAGAAAGATGTATATGGGACTTACACGAACACGTGGCGTAAAAATCCTAACCCCGAGTTTTACGATGTTACATGCATATTTAGAATATGAAGGCATTTGAAGAGCCCTGCCTTTCAGGGAACATGTCTTATCTGATGTTCTTCCACACTTGCATAATAAGAATGATAACGCTCACAAATTATTTTTCACCTCTTCCCAGAACTCAACCTTCTCTTTAAGTGGCAGTATCAAGGTTTTGAGTCTTTTGACAAAGAAAGCTGGTTGAAACTTCATCTGGAATTAATTCATCGTAAATTACCTAGTCATAAGCCGTGGCCCCCATCCCCCCCCCCAAAAAAGTACTTGTAAATTATCAATCATGACTTAATATGAATTGCATTGCAATAATGTACCAAAGGGATAAAGAGCAGGGAATTTAGAAATAATTTTGTGAATGATTGGAGGACTGTTAGTCTGTTACTAATCTGGACCAATTGCAACTCTTGATATTAAACACAAGGGAAAGTACTCCAGAAAAAGATGCAATAAGGTACATTCTTGGTATTCTGCAAAAACAAATGCTATACAACCCAGTCAGAATGAAATACCCAACACCAGTCCGAAAGTAGACTGAACATAACAAATTACAACAAAACAACGAAAAGCTAAGAAACAGGCAGTTTTTAGTCAATTTTGAGTTGGTTTGGCAGTGCGATTGAGGTATAAATTTGTTCCGGCATTTATCGTTCTTGCATCTGATCTTATCAACATTATGATTGCGTGCTGTGTTCTCTGAGGTATGAATTTGTTCTGGCATTCATCTATCTTGTATCTGACCTTGTCAACATTACGTTCTGTGTTCTCATCTCCGAGAGGAATGTTATGCAGCTTATGAAGCTTGCAGAGGTAGGCCATCACGGCATTCGGTGCAGTCACAAGGTCCTTCAGGTATGCATAGAATCCAAATCTGAAATACAGATTAATTGGTTGCCAAAACAAAAATTTTATAATTCCGATTTAATTCAATAGAATTATAAAAAAAAAGTTACTTAATACTGATATGGTCAAGATTTAAGAGGAAAATAGTTGCTATACAACCAATAGAGGGAAGCTTGGTTTTTGCCGTTACAAAATGAAATCTTTTGCAGTGTACAAACCAAAATTTTAGGAAACACTGTATTTGTGAGCTGACCAGTCATGACTATTGGTGTAATAACTAATAAGCCTGAATTACAGACAGATTACTTATGATCAAAATTGAGTTCAATGAGCTCCGACAAAAACAGAACATGCACATTCATATAAGTGACCATTTCGCCATCTAAAAGGTCAGTTAGTCTAAAATACTGACTTTAAATATTTTATTAATTGCACATTTTTATCAGTCAGAAAAACGTCTTCATTAAATGAATGTGAACATGTGTAACGTACCCTAATTGCTGAATAGGTCTTTGTGGAACGTAACTCTCAGAAGGATCTGCAGGACTCTTCACAACGCTCACTCTCAGGTTCTGTCCTTCACGAATCTACAGGAAATAGCACAAATATCGAAAATAATATCACTAGAGATATTTGTTTGTCTCGCAATGTATGATCAACAAGGGATCTAAAAGATCACAACATTTTGTGCGCTGCTGCAACACTTCGTCAGGTGATAAAATATATTGTAAGCAAGCATGTTTTATACTTGATAATTTTATAATTCGATCAATAATTCAAACAATAACGGACAAGGCCTATTGGCTGAAGTACACTGGTGCTCAACCAATCAACGGGCCGCTGGCTCGGTGCAGAACAGCTGGTCGGCGAGTGTCATGGCGGCGTATCGTACCCATCCAAAATTTGGGGATATCGTTAACGTTGTCTCTGTTGAAATTATTGGGATTGAGACGGATATTGATATTTCATCAAAATCCTAAATTAAATCCTCAATAAGATAGATCTGCTCCAATCGTGGGTTGTATATGATACATGTCAAATGACATCTGCATGTATGATGTGTACATAAACATTTTTAAGATGAGGGGGGGGGGGGGGAATTATCTTCAAGGGGACAATACTTTTTGAGGGCACAAACTTTATGGGTCTTTTGTTTTTCTCACTTAAAGTGGGCATCATCTCTGGCTCAGTATTCAATTGGCTACACATTATCATATTGAGATAAGCCGAAAAGCCAGTGAGTAAGGTGCCTTAGTGGCAAAAGGATGAAAAGATACATCCAGAACGCAAAAGGCATTTATAGTTAAGAGATATTTGCTCATTAGAAGTTCATTTTTAACATATTTGAATGCAAGTATATGTAATATTTTGAGAGCGTACATGTATTTACAAGCTCTACATCTCAATGATGTTGGTTTACCTTTATGTGATTAAATATTGATTTTTTAACAATCATGAATTTTGCATTTTGGATATATATTTTTGTGCCACTACAATTCGCTAAGCTAAAGGCATTGTAACAAAAATGCTTTTGTGGTCTCTCGGTTATTCAAGACATGCTTTGCACTTGAAATTACATGTTGAGAGTAAGCCACTAATTAACGGAAAGGGCAAGCCAAAAAACAAATTCAAGCCACAAGAAAGTCAAGCCACATTAGGGGGTGCAAGCAGTACACTGACGATCAAGTTTGTCCTACCTCGTTAATGAACTTATCCTGATCCTGAGAGTCCTCGCACACAAAAGCCAGCATATCCTGAAACGGGATGGATCTCTCTATGAACTTAGCATGGTCTTTGTTCTCTATGTTCAGCTGAGGAGAAAGAAAAACGAAGACGTTCAGTTTGTACAGTCAAACCTGCTTTAACGACCACTTGTATAGAAAGACCACCTGTCTACAAAGACCACATTTTTTCCTTTCCCTTGAAAATGGTTTCTTATTGAAACATGTACACTGTACTAAAGGAACCTGTACATAAAGACCACCTGCCTTTCAAGACCACTTTTCTTGTCTCCTTTGGGTGGTCTTTATAGACAGGTTTCACTGTATTAGATGTACGGTTATTATCTAGTAATTGTAGAACGTGCAGATGATATTCTCTATTTAAGCCCAGCGAAGACACCTCAAGATCTAACCGAAATCCGATTTAGAAGAAATTACGATAAGCGATCAGAAACATGTCGTTTTGACAGAAGGTACTAATAATCATTTGAATAGTAACACTGAAATGGCAAGGTGTGTTAGTCCTGCTTAAATTCAAGGACAATCTTGCTATTGACCTGGGCCCTGTTTCATAAAAATTGTTATCAATAACAAGTCACAATAACTTTTATAAGCTACTGAAATTGTGGCATTTGATTGGCTAAGAGCAAATTTGCCCTAGAAATTTAGCATTTGTCATTGATAAGAAGTTTGATGGGCGGTATTCTGAACCCTGTGTTATCTCTAATATTGTTGTATCTTTGGAGATAAGATAAAGTTGGTATTCTGAACATTGTTGTAACTTTTGTGTTATCTTTTGTTGTATCTTTTCTCTCATCTCATTGACTGCGCCTGCGCTCATACTTTGGTGCGCTTGTAATTGTGCATATTATTAATAAAGTGGCGTTTAATCCTCATTTGCATATGCGCACGAGAGATAATATGTCAAGATAATTGGTATTCTGAAAGTTGTTGTATCTTTTATCTTATCTTATCTTGCATGGTATTTACAACAATATTTACAACAGGTAGGGGGTTGTTGTATCTTTCGTGGTGATATAATATATTAGCGCTGTGTTATCTTTGGAAGATACAACAAAAGATAACACAAAACTTACATCAATGTTCAGAATACCACCCCTGGTGTTACTCCCTAATGTAGCAAATCAGAGCCTTCTCTTGAAAGCTCCTGAATGCCCTGTAATCATGATTTTACTATTTATTTTAATAATTCTCAAGACTTTTCAAAATGGCAGGTTCATACAAAAGTGGATCACTGTCAGATGGTACAGTGCGCTTTGGGCTTCAGACAACAACGACTGATAAATACATTTTGTAGGGTCAAACTTCCCTTTTTTGGATATGAAATCGGTGGTTGAGTAGAGAGAGAAAGTTGAAGGAACTTACCACAAGCGCAATGGGTTCGTGTATGGTTTTCTTAAACTTGTCTGCGTTGGATCGAAGCCAAAGGACTGCGTTGTAAGTGTCAGGTGACCTGGTTTTAAGGGCTCGTAGTCTCTGATCGCGGCGATCGTTCAACCTCTTCAGACGATCCTGATATCCTGGAAAAAAGGGGAAAGTGTATTGTGTCATTACCATCACAATATACCATTATCAGAGAAATTTGAACAGCTTTTCATTGAAAAATGTCCATGTTCATCAATAATGAAGAAAAAAATAGAACATTTGTTATCAAAATTTAAGCCATCAGTCACTTCTTCATTTTCTATCATTTACATTCCCATTTCCTCAATATCATAATATCACATTGTAAATGAAAGTAATAGAAATATGACCCATGAATAGGACAGCTCTTCTGAAGCCCTCATTTTAAAAATATGACAAGACATAGTTTGAAGTGTTTGCACCAAAATGTTCATACCACATGTGTGTGTGTGTATACAGTCCCACATGAGCATTTCAGTGTACAGTGCATGTGACTTTTAGCAAGACCAAGTCAACTTCTATCATTTTGATGATTCCAAAACCTCACAGTATAAACCTTGTGTGCTCCATAATAAACCTTATCCAATTGCTCCCAGAAAGTTTCTTTCAAAGTGCAATCACACAATCGCAACTCCACTTTATCTATAAATATTTTTCATCAGTCCATTTGGTAGCTATAAGTTTGTACTTTAAAAGTTTCAAAAGATTTATCACCATCGTTGCTTATTACCTTTAATTTCTCTCTTCAGAGTTGATCTCTCTTCTGCAAGGGTGCTGCACTTGCCCTCAATAGTGGTCTTTTCTTGAGAAACCCTGTTGATCTCTCTGATATTTTCTTCCAGTTGGGGCTAGAAATAGGTGAAATGACACAATCAAGAGATGGTTCCTCTACACAAAGAACTGGGGGGGGGGGGGAGGGGGTGTTTCACAAAGATCCTAAGTTGAACTTATCTCTATTATGGAAAGCCGTTAGCATCTTTGAAACTATTTTGTAAAACTTATGTTAAAGGCATAAAATGTTGATTCAAATCATTCATATTTTTTTTTTATCTAGGAGATTTCATGTTCTTGATATGGAATTTATGAAAAGTCTAAAATACTTGAATTTTGGCTCTCCATAATGTTTAAGTCCAACTTAGAGTTAAGTTCAAATAAGAATCTTTGTGAAACACCCCCTTGACCATTAACATGAAGGAATCGAACCATCTCAATCAAATGTTTAGAAAAATGAGCGCCACATAAATCTACAATGTAAGGAAGACACAATTAGTGGAAAGATTACTAATCAAAAAGTTCTGTTACAGTGGCCCTGAAATTTGTATTTAATTCCCTCGAGTTGCATGATCTTGGGTATTCAGATACCCACATCTGACCTTTCAAATTCTGGTTACATCTGCAGGTCTGCCCATTGCTGTCAACATAATAGTATATAGTATTATATAGTAGTATATAGTACTCAACAACAAAATTTAAAGATAAAGTTCAGTTCTGGTCAAGTGATCATATTGTGATAGAAACCGTATGGGAGCATCTGGGAAAGTAAGTTTATTTATTATATTAGAATTCGTCTTTTCGGTGAGGCTTTACAATCATCAATATGTTACAAAATTGCCTAAACCTCGGTAAAATTCACAAGCACTGCACAAATGAATTTAAGACTGCATACACATGTGGCATTTCTTGTCATATCTTGAAAATGAGGGCATTTGAAGGCATTATAGGAGTACGTTTCCCTTAATTTCTTCCTCAAAACTTACTTAAATGGAATGAGAATGCTCACAATTGATATTTGACGTTTACCAGAACTCAACCTTCTATTAAAAAGTGACCGTCAAATTAAGGACTTTGTTTTAAAGCCCCACTGCACTACTTATAGCTACATGCGCCCTCTATATAGCAAACAATGCCTAATTGGTGACCATTGGTCCCCATTGTCCCCTTTTTCTTATGTTAATTGAGAGCTGTTTTGATGAGATAACCCCCTGTCAGTGACAAGGAGGTCTAATCCTTCCTGGTAAAACTAGTGCAGAGGGGCTTTAACAAAATTGCATCACCTTCTTGAATGACAAAAATAGTATTAACCTGTCCTTGTATAGCACATAACACATTATGATATAACGTCCTGATGTACTTCCAAATGCTTTGGAAATTATTACCCTAGCTATAGCTCTGGCAGCTGTTTTCAGCGCACAGTGCATTTCAAGAAATGATCCTACCAGGTACCCATTTACCTCACCCGAGTAGAGTGTGGCATATGTAGATTAATGTCTACTCTTGTCTCACGTGCACCTCAAAATTTAGGTACCGATATGTTCCTTTCTTCTTTTTCTTGCGCTTAAAAACATTTGTATTAAGTGCTTTATAAATATAATGTATTATTATCATAACCCTAGGATTTAAAGATATCCGACTCACTCTGATGTTTTCATCTGGTTCAAGCTGATCCAATTCCCTTTGATATCCTGCTACCTGTTCTTTCCCATCATGGATCCTACGAGGACACCATGAGAACGGAAGAAAGCACCATTGAGTCAGATACAACAATCGTTATATTCAGGAGGGCTGAAGGAGTAATATCTATGGACTTACTATGAAGGGATGCCATCTTAGGACATTGTATTCTTTTAAGAAGGCAGTTAAAACTATGTTATTGTCTAAGTATTGATCATGTCGTGTGTAATTCTACTGTATTCATGTTCGTGTGTACATTGACTGTATATTCAACAATGATGTGTAATCGTCCATGACCTAGCATCGTTTTTTTCCATTCATGAATGAGCCTGCATTCAATCAGCAGCTGTATGAGATTTATTGTATTATTACCAACGCTCCTCCTCCTCCCTCTTCTCTCCCCTTTCCTTTTTTTCTCTGCAAGTCACTCTTTTTTATGTTTATTTGTATTGTTGTATCTAAGTTGAGGGCTGCCGGCACGTCAAGCTACTTTGCTTATTACTGTAGCCCTCCTGCATCTAATGTATGTTAATTTCCATTCAATATATTTGTTTAAATTCAATATATGTGTTTAATATCATTTAGTATCTGTATAAAAATTATATACACTTGAAATATTGTATCAAGCCATATTATGTTCATGAAAATGTATGATGAAAAAAAGAAAAAAGATGCAGAAACCAATAAATCAAATCAAATCAAATCAAATCAAATCTTGAAACTGGTAAAAATTGGCTTGTACAGGGAAATGGTGAACAAAAACATCAATTTATTTGTATCTATGGAAATCCATGAGGGCTTTATCTATGTATTACAATTCTTAGCTTAAAAGGCTTTTTATGCAAAAGCGACGCAGGGCATATACATGTATGATGCTCCATAAAAGGCAGAATATCCAAATTGAGTATATAATATGCTTTCTACGGTTTAAAAAAAATAAAAGTTGTGAATACAATGACGAGAATCTGCCACAGACTTTTTTGGTTGAATATGCCCTTATTATCAAATTTTGAGGATGATCTACAGTGATTATTTCAGTTATCATGGTCCTAGCTCATATTTTGAGTATGTTTTCTTACGCCTTGAGTCTCTTCTGCTCCTGTGTCCTCTTGTCTCGTAGTTCCTCATGGAATTCCGCTATGAGGCCCTTCTGTTCACCCAGCTCGTCTCTCTTGGTCTTGATCAATTTCTCCTGTTCAGTAATACCTGCAGACTTCAAAGAGATAACACATCACAGCATCAGAACCATTCTACTTTGAACTTTGTTTACAATAAGTCTCATTGTAATCAATGCCATAGGTACATGTACATCATCCTCATTGCTAAAATATTAAAATACAACCAAGACAACATTTTGGAGGCATGTTCTAATCATATATGTATATGCATGCTTTCCAGACAACATCACTAAAGAGCTTGCCAGAGGCTTTTCCGAACATAGCAACAATAAATACATTAACTGTCTGAAGGTTAATGCTCTTCTGGCTTACAGTAGATAATATAGCATATTTACTAGATTTTTCTTTTGTGTGTCTAGCTGTCTCGAGGTTTTGATGGCCGCCTGTAGCTCCCTTTCCAGCGGATCCGCCTTGCGTTTCATCTGTGCAAGCGCGTCCTCTGCTTTCTTCTTCTCCAATTTCACTTTCATGAAGAGAACCCTCTTGTCGTCATATTGCTGAGGATTAGAAAAAATTCAAAACACACTCAAATTACAGTCTCCTAAATCTTAAAGTTTGACTCATTAGCAAATGACTCAAACTATTCAATAGTCTTTCAACCAACTCAATTAAAAACAGAGATTTTAAAAAACTCTGGGAAGCAGAGAGTTGGTTAAAATTTGATAGTGCATCATTAACGAGATGGTTGAGTTCTGGGAAGAGGTGAAAATAATATGTGAGTGTTACCACTGTTATTATGCAACTGTGGAAGAACATTAGATAAAAAATGTTCCCTGAAAAACATGGCTCTTCAAATGCCTTAGTATTCTAAATATGGCATGTAACAGCATAAAAATGGAACAGATTTTAATGCCACATGTTTGTGTAGTCCCATATAAATCTTTCTGTGTACAGTGCTTGTAACTTTACCAAAACTGAGCCAAATTTCTTATCATTTTGGTGATTCCAGAACCTTGCAGTACACACCAACAGTTCTATGCTAGATGATCAACCTTTTCTGATTGATTCCACACCGTTTCTTTCACAGTGCAATCGCATGACCAGAACTCAACTTTATCTTTAAAAGAGTGTAGGGCACAGAAATCTCACCATCCAGACTTTCTTCTTCTCCAAGGTTTCGATAGTCTCCAGAGTCTTCTGTCTCTCCTTGAAGCGCCTTACATCTCTCTCCACACGTTCATTCTGCTGCTTTAGCTTCTCCAGATGATCCGACTTGTCTTTCAGATGTTGATGCAACTCCTTCTCTGTGTTGCGGCAAGCCTTCAGGGTCTGGTGATCGTCGTACAGGCCTTGTGAACCGATCTTTTTACAACAACAAAGGATCATAATAAAGGATTACTCACTTGCACTGAACCCTTAAACACTGTGCCCCGACATCAGGTTGCAATTGGGTTTTAGGTTAGGTTTATGGTTAGTGCTTGGGTTAGGTAACTTTGGTATAGTTTTGGGTCCAGGGTTGAAGTTAAGAAGTCAGTTAGTGTAGGAAATTGATGCAGAGCAACTGACACAAGAGCAAGTGTCGTATAACCTTGAAAACAACCCCTCCAGTTTAATACCATTAAGGGTAAAGTAGGATTCATCTGATATATCTCCCAGCGGGTACTAGTCCAAGGAAGCTTGATTTTGTTTTCCAAACCACTTACTACCGGTAACTAGAACAGTCATTAGACACAGGATGAAAAAAAAAAAAAATTGAGGACATGCGCATGTACATGTACAGCTGAAGATTTGTAAATAGTAATACGAAAATAGAGGGACTTTGTAAATCTGGGTCATGCAACCATGGCCATTTGTTAAAGTATGGATGAGGGAGAAAAAAAAAAAATTGAAATAAACTTACCGATTCTTCAGTTCGTTCCAGTAGCTCGATGTTATTCATGTGTGAGAACTCAACGACTTTCTCCTGTTGAAAACAATAAAAGAGGAAAATATTAATAGTAAGTTTTACGCTTGAAACAAAGAGGAAATGACATATTAATTTCAATCAAGAAAATGATAAGCACAAACTCATTTAACCACATGTGGCTGAGTGGTAGAGGAGTCTTGCAACCAGGATGATTCCAGTTTTAATACAATCATGGTAATAAATGCCATTTGGTAAAGTTTAATCCTCAAATATTTAGTCCAAAAAATCCATAGGTCAACTGGTTACTTATCTCCAAGCATATATCCCCCTAGAGTCACAAAATAATAAATTCCTGTAATAGTCACCCATTAACCAGTCTGATTTGTCAACTACAATCATTTGTAGAGGACCATGCAGTTTGGAGAGGATGAACGTCACAAATTCATATCATGTACTAAAGAAATACATTTTGAACCAGTGTTCTCCCCTAATACCGCTCCTCCCTCCCCCACGACAGAGGCATTAAATATATGCAATAATAGCACAGTAATACTATATCATACTAATAATTACGCAGAATATAAAATCTACAAACCTGGGGGAGAAACTGACAAAGATTGGTGATCTGTATGTTCTGCTCACGAACAAACTGTGTCACTTCCCTGTTCTTTATCGGTAGGTTGTTCCTGATGAAAACGGAGCGGTTTCCTTGTCGCGTGATCTCCCGTCTGAGAACATCATTCTTCCGGTTATTATATTTGTCGACATGTGTGTTATACAACTCCAGCTCAATGACTGCCTTGTTTGTTCCTCTCTTCACAAACTCACCAATCTGCATGGATTGAAGTTTGAAATAATGACATTCATAAGTCTAGGGAGATGGCACTGCACTGGCTTATAGCAAAATCACAGCCAAGCAAAAGAGTAGAAGATCATCACACCAGCATCTTCTTAAGATCCCTATGACATGAGTAGCCAATGGAGAAAGGGCCTTTTCAGCTGCAGCACCTTCTCTTTGGAATAATTTACCATTTCATTTGAGAATCATAACTTCCTTAGAGGCCTTTAAATCCAAGCTGAAATCTCATCTTTTTTTAACAATACCTGTACCTGTACTTGGCACTATGACACTCATCCAAACTCTCTCATTTTTTCTATATTTCATGTGCGCCTCGGAATGGTATTGTCTAGATAGACGGCGCTATATAAACGCCTATTATCATTACTATTATGCTGGAAAAGCAGGGAATAAGTTTCTTGAAACCGTCATACCTCACTCACTCCGCGAAAACAACTCCAAACCGACTTTAAGCCAATTTTTGTGTACAATACAGGATTATCAGCATTTGTCTTTTGTCATTCTTGTGTTGGTTTCAATGGAGGGACTTAGGTATCATCCCATAGGGATGTTTGTGAAAGCATTAATACACATTTCAATGAGATTTCCATAATTGACTTTATTGATCTCTCGAGAAACTGGGGCTTACATAAAACAAAATAAAAATGATCACAAATGAAGTTTAAACCATTTCTGAGAAAGCAACACAGCATACATGTATCTCATGATCGAAATCTATTGTCTGTGTACTCTGTGCTAAATCGTTGTTTACACCTAAAAATGGAACTCTAGTACCCGGTAGTTTGAGTATAAATTCATTGCTTTGGAGATAATCTAATTAACGCGATGGTTCTATGAATGGCGAGTGCAAAACACACTGCTATTACGAATGCGCCCTTGCACGCACATGGCACTCAAGCGATGGCTCTCTCGCATGTACAAAGCACTATAGCGATAGCGTGCATGCAGCCTTATGGCAGGCTATGAGTTAATAAAGTAGAGAGATGGAGAGAGAGATAGACAGAGAGACAGAAACTAAGCTCAACCTTTAATCACTATGAATAATAAAGCAGGACTCACCTCCTTGGCTCTACCCAGTAGATTAGTGCTGCCGTTGAGACCTAGGCACATGGCACACACCACAGTGGATTTACCGGTACCATTAGGACCCATGATCATGTTCAGATGGGGACCAGGAAACACCTCACAGCAGTCGTATGTCCTGTGTTTGAAACAGAAAGAGAAAAGTGATAATTTACACAGAGATGCAGGGCCTGACCTTTACTTTTTTTTTTAGGGAGCCAGACGGGCTCCTCAAGCATTTTTTCAGGGAGCCCGCAGGGGCTTCAGGGAGCCCAAGTTTATCACGTTTTTTTTTTTGGTCATAATAATGGTCATTAACTATTAAAAAATTAAAACACACCGTCACGATACCTTTTTTTATAATCATCAGCGCCGGGACCAGGGAGGGGTGTATTATTAAGTGTAAATGTGACCATGAGGATTAAACTGACTGTACTGAAGAATTAATTATCACTCAGTTATTAATACTAGAATCATACACTAAGCCTACAAAAAAAATAGTGAGCCGGGAAGAGGGGGCAGTGAGTGATAACTAAACAAAAAGTTTTTTTTTTTTTTTTTTTTTTTTAAAAGAAGAAAAGAAAAGAAAGAAAAATATTAAATCTACAAATTTTAATGTCCTAATATATTAAATCTGGAGGCTCAAACTGTATGGACAGAACGGTACCATTAAAAAACCAGTATCTAAATTTAGCTATTAAACTAGGGCCTGTAGGGGACAGCTCGATATCCTACCGGACCCCCTGGATCAGACCCATTTATTTAGGGTGGCGACTCACACTATGATTGTGTTTAATAAATCCGTTCCCGCGGCAATTTCTGGAGGTCATGTTCAGCCAAATTCAGTCTATAAATTCTCAGTGACATCTTTGTTTACATTAATTCAGCCACTGGGAATGCCCTGGGGGCTCAATGACCGCGCGAACATACCATTGATTATATTTCTCATGCAATCGTTACCAAACAACACAGGCACTATGTTGAAAGTGTCGACGTGACTCACTGTTTTCATGAATGAAATCTTGCAAATAAAAGCTCAGTCGTAATAGCAGACGAAACGTGATTGAAATAGTCAAATATTTGTTTAATTAATCAAATGACGTATTATTATATGACAGCCAACCCATGGAAGGCTAAATTACTTTCAGTTTACAATAAAAACATTTTGTGAAATACATAAACTGTAAGAAAAAAACACACAACAGTTTATAGTAGTACACAAACCTTGCGAAAACATATGAACGAAATGATAAATTCATTTATTGATTGCCGTTAAGTTAGTCCAACGACATTCAAGTCAAACTTTTTTATTCCATATTTTATTCTTTTCAGTCCCTTTGACCATTTATACACGCCGTTTTAACGATTAGCCACGAATCTCCCTAATTCGTACATATGTTCACAAAACAACAATCAACCCCTTTTTACACACGCCTTTGAAGTTTGTAGTTCGTAAAATTATGTTCAAACAATAATCAAGTCCATCCAGGTACGCACGCTGAAGAATAAGCACTCACGATCACAAACGCACTATCACAAACACGAGTCGACGTAAACATACACTCAGCTCTGGCAACGCAGCGACCACGTGCGTTTGTCTTAGTGTGTACATTCTCTGAGTGCATACAATACAATGCAGCATGTATTGCGCACTCGTTACGAGTGCGGAGATATAACGTTATCATGCATGGCATTCCTGCACTGATCTCGATGTGTTTTCTTTTGCAACTCATTATTCGCGCTGGAGTTGAGCCAAGAGATGTGCCTTGGAATGCCTAGCGCATATTTCATGATTTTGACTGCGGAATTTGGGTTTTTAGATGGATTAAAACATGGATTAAAGTGCTGGTAAGAAACAGCATTTTTCGTGGCTGATACTAGAAAAACTTAGGGAGCCAGCCGGGCTCCTCAAGCACTTTTTCAGGGAGCCCGCAGGGGTTTCAGGGAGCCAATGGTCACCGGGCTCCCGATAAAGTCGAGCCCTGAGATGTAGCCTGAAATAAATGAAGATGGAAAAGACAAGATACTAGATTAGGCCTCAGTCATGTCAGGACTTTTGTAAACCGGGTCTCGACGGCCTTGCACCGATCAGGAACCGGTGTCCCAAACAATTGAGAGAACAATTGGAAAGACAACAACTACTCAAAATTACCGTAATCAGAGTTATCACATAACTTGGACAAAGAATTTAGTACAAGACAGTAGATCTAGTCGTCCAAAAAATGCCACAGAAATTGTGATATTCGAGGAGTGACTGGGCAAAGTTTTGTGGCCATTTAAGGCCACAACGTTTGCACAGGATACCCTACATCAGTACATGTATGTTTCTAAAGAGAGGAGCTGAGGGTCGGCAGACCCTACCCAAATCAGACTCAGAGGCTTAACGAACGAAAGAGACAGAAATTTTGGTCTAGCATAGATCTACACATCATTGGCATTTCTTTCAAGTTTCATAATCATACATGATGAGACATCATAATAATTAATAGTCTAGTCATCAGACATCATGATTTATCTTATATTACACTCAATTCATATATTATGAAATATATGGTCATCCATCTCATTATATAATGCTGGCCCACTGCTGCACTGCACCGGCGAATCTCCACACATTTTACTGGTCTAGTCTAGTCTGATTAATGACAGCCACAGCATGCGCAGTGCGCATGCAACTTGTCCACCTTCAGCTCCAGTCCCGCTACGCGCTAGGCCGCGGCCGCCGCTGCCAGTGCAATCACAATTCACATCCATGACACAAACAAATACATTTCGCCGGAGGTACTTACACGAAATTCACCATTTTGATCCGAATTATCGCCCCTACCATATAACCATCCTGGCTATAATCCTTCGACATGAACTTTCTGGCGGCTTCTTTTTTCTTGGCCTTGGAAGAAGCCATTTTGTCCCTGTTTTTCGAGCAAGGGATTTCCCGAAACTCGCGCTGTTGACAGTTCTGTATGGACTGCCAAATGATGGCGCTGCATACAACCACGTCAAATATTGATATATTTGTTTTCTCTCTCTCTCTCTCTCTCTCTCTCTCTCTTGTTGAAAACATGCATTGCATGGTGAAATTTTAATGATTTTGTGTCCATCCCCAGAGGGGTGGTACTCAGATTGGTTTTGACGGGGATGTGCCGTTGAAGCCTCGAAACCCCTACCCACTTGGTGGATTTTTTTTCGAAGTAATTAAAGCCCATTTTTCAAAGTTTTCGGGTGTTTGCATAGAAAAAAAGAAAGAAAAAAGAGAACATTTTGAAACTGCGGACCCATATTTAGGGGTATTTTTGTGAAAAAGTTACCCATTAGAGCGGCACACCCACGTATGTCTTAATATGTGTTTATTCCCCCCCCCCCCCCCCCCCGGTGTCAAAAAATCCCAATGGCCACGACTAGATGTCCTCTAATCGCTGTCAGTGTTTAAATTCAGAACAAAACATATCGAGGTGGGTAAAATGAAGGGAGGATAAAGGGGCGAGAAACTAGAAATTATTATTTTATTTCTCCTTAGCCCTATGCATCATAATTTTGTTACAAAGCATAATAAATGAAAGTCACCGGGCTCTGTACTCCGCCTGCTCTGAAATAACGCCATCTTATGGTTAAAACTGTACAGGAGTTGCCACTTTTTAGTTGGTTATCAAATAGTACAGGAACCACTTTGTTGTCGAGTGGACATCCGTAAAAAGAATCCACTCTCAGTACAGTAATTCAGGCATTTTTAAAAGTAGAATCCACTATAATTTGATCTTCACTTTCACTGAACGAAGTGATCTCTAATATCACTCCTAAAATTGTGGAATTCCACTCGTTTTCATTGAGAGAGTAAAAGTTCGGTTAACAAAAAAAATCCCCATTTAATGACACCGTTAAAATCAAATGAAATCTTTTTCTATCTTCTAATTATTTTATTTAAAAATCCTGGTTCCTGATTTTTGTTTTGCATTCTTCATCATGTTCTGTGCCTTCAAATTTGTAGGATTAGGATCCGGGGGTTGTATTTTAATCATAATTACAGTTATATTAAATTTTGCTCAGCACATTCCTCTCTCCGCCCCGTTTGATTAAAAATCTTTAAAAAAAAAACCTTATCATAATTCTTGACGTATCTAATTACCAGTATTATTTTGTATTGTATGATGATGATAAAAATGCAAATATATTTCCTCATTTTAGGCACGTACGATTATGTGGAAGTGTCGTAGTATAGTGGACCATTCACTAGCTCTCAACCGACGGGTTGAGGGTTCGAATTTCAGTCTGGTACTAACGCCCTTTGCAAGACATTAGTCCCCATCTTGTCACCCTCCACCCAGGTGTAAATGGGTTCCTGGCTATTGCGAGGCCCTCAGGGAGAATAGCATTTAGTATGCTTATTATTATCATTATTATTATTATTGATATTGTTAATATTATTACTACTATTGCGATAATAATAATTATTATTGATACCATCATTACCCTTATTATTAATATTAATATTATCATTACCATTAATATTATTAATTATATTATCAGTACCCTTATTATTATCATTGTTCGTATTAACATTTATTATTATTACACTTCATGATTCTCAGAAATAATGTGGTTAACTTACAGGCTAGAAAATGACGTCCTGGCAAGATTAGATACGGGAAGAAGGACATTTTTACAATATGGGGCGGCTCATCACCCGGAATACAACCGTGCAGAAATCATTCTACTTTCACACTCGCCTGTCATCATGCATACTGATTCTTGTTTCTTTCTTTCTCGGCATTAGCACCTAATTCGATTGATTGTGAATGTCTAACATACACACGGCGGTCGTTGACGGTATCGAGTGTACTGCCCGAAGTCATCCATCGTCTCGTATGGCACGGTACACCTATAGGTTGCCATATTCATTGTTTGCCGCCGTGAGGCTGGTGGGAAGTTTTCTGGTCAGAAACACGCCACGAACTTAACCACCGTCCTATAAAATGAAAGACATACTGGTTGTGGTCATGGACTTCAGCGTTAAGCATCCATCACCATCCAAGTTCAAGATGACCTTCATGGAATAAAAATGCATACAATTTGTATCCATCTTTCTGTCTGTCCTTCTCCAGCCTTTCTCATTCTCTCTCTCTCTGCTCGCTCTCTTCTTTCCTTCTCTTTCTCACTATTTCTTTCCTTCTCTCTCACTCTTTCTTTCCTTCTCGCTCTCAATTTCTTTCCTTCTCTCTCCTCTTTCTTTCCTTCTCTCTCACTCCTTTTATTATCCTTCTCGCTCTCAATTTCTTTCCTTCTTTCTATTCTCCCTCTCTCTGTCTCTGTGTCTCTTTATCTCTCTCTCTCTCCCCCTCTCTCTCTCTCTCTCTCTCTCTCTCTCTCTCTCATCTTATCTACCTCTCTTTTACTTCCATGTAAATTCTATACAGCGCAGTTCCAATGAATATTGTACTTGACATAATGATTCTTTTTCTGAGAGGCGAGTAATTTCCATGTAATTTTATGCATTGTGTTGAAACAACATTATTGCAGTTATAATCAAAATAATTATGATTGCCTTGATGGATTTTTTTTTGTTCGAAGCTGGAGAAAAAGACTGTCGATGTTCATGTCAAGTGCCCATAGAAATAATAATTGCATGCCATGCAAGTATAAAATACATACTCTGAATTATAAAAGCCATCTAGGAAATGAGACAGCAAACATAATTCTATTGACAAGCTCTGTTTAATTCGAAATAGCACGTCTTAGTCGTCTGGCCTTGAATACATTAAAAGCACAATATTATAGGCCTTTTCCAATTATCTTTGTGTCGTAACTATACTCTCGTAATTTCAATTTTCGCTTTGAATCGACCCAGATCTGAACCAGTTTAGTGAATACAGCATTAGTCGTTATGGTAATGAATATCATCGTCACTTCTGATTAATTTGGATGGTATTTAGTTTTTTTGTATGATATTCTCGGAGTTGCTACATGCTAATTCTTTTGTAATTCTCAAATTACTCCCAAAGAATCGCCGATCTATGCTGTTCTTTACGCATGTGCAACAGGTCATTATTTTTGTTATGGCAGATAAAAAGATGAAATATAATTGTTAGTGATAATCAACATTTCACAATGTGTCACTTTGATAGAAATTCATGGATTTATGAATCCTTTTTTTCATGAGTAGCCTACCCAATAGGATATACACATGCAAAACAAAAATAGATTGAACAGAAATAAGAATGAACATAAAAAGGAGGAAGAAATCAAAGGTTAAGAAAAATCAGAACAAAAACAAATGATAGCGATGACTGAAAATACATGAATGAAATAAAAGAAGAAAGCAAGAGAGGAAGAGGGAGAGGGTCAGAGAGAGAGAGAAAGAGAGAGAGAAAGAGAAAGAGAGAGAGAGAGCGAGAGAGAGAGAGAGAGAGAGAGAGAGAACAATATTAATTGGAACAGAAACAATCAGAATAATTAATTGTGATAGCAACCATGACAAAATAAAATGGTGATCGCTAAACAAGAAAGCGTTGTCAATTTGCTCACCCTCCATTTCCACCTTTTGTATATATAGGGCTAGGTTGCTCTCTAGGAATTTTACCAAGCACTCTTCTTGGTCTTAGTTTCTCGATTCTTGACAAAAAAGAGGCCAACCTTCCTGGGGTCATACGAAGCGATCAGGTACGGGAGCGTTTCTAGCTATACCTGACAACATCAATGTAAATGACATCAGAATGATAGGAAACATCTCCTGTCGAGCACAATTTCGTGCCACTTTCATGCAGAAAATTTAATTCATGTCATAAACAAACAGGTAGACTGTGTTACCTTGTATTTTGATGGTTTTTTAAACGATTATTGACTGCGTTACAACGAAACATCGATAGTAATTATGATGTTAGTCTGAAAACAGATATAAACATTAGTATATCTTTTTCTATGTGATTGCTTTTTACTATAAGAAGTAAACTATAGCAGCTTTATGACAAAAATACTTGAATTTCACTGTTAAACATTATGTTACATCCAAATGTAGTATTGTTTCTGCTATGTATAGAAGGCTTCAATAATACAAGCCATCACGAGGATTCTTAGTAACATAATGCTACTCCTATACATTCACATAAAAATGAACAAGGTTTTGGACCATTTTTAACATTCTGTTGTCATGAGAGGTCATAAAATTATAGAGGTGTCGTGGTCTAGTGGATACGACAACGGACTGTGGACCCATGTGGTCCGCGTTTCGAATCCCGCCGCGGCAATAGTAATGACCTTTAGTATAACACGTTAATCAACATTTGACACTCTCCACCCAGGTTCAGTAAATGGGTACCCTGGAGAAAGACATTATCTTGATTGCTTTAGCGCTTTGTTGAATTAAGCGCAGTAGAGTATATTAATACAGTAGCTGCGAAATAAAAAATGGACCTATTATTATTATTTCGGTTAAGTAGACTGTATTTAAATATCTGTATCGTTCAGAACTACATCCAAATGTGGAAGTAATTGCTCTTAAGGATTTGTTGATAAAATTAGCCGAATTTCAAGGTCATAAATTATGCACCTATGTGTCCTTTAAACGTACTATATGCCATTGACTCTTTCCTTTCCCCAAGCCCACTGCCTTTTTTCACTTATTGTTTTTACCCTAATCAACGTTAGCCTTCTCGCACCATCGGTGATTGGGATGGCGTTTTCTTATTGAATTATTTTATCGTTGTTCTAGAAAGTCAGCCCTCTGGCGGTTGATACGAAGAAACTCCTCCGGAATGCTGCACGTTTGTTGAAACAGCCTACTTTTTTCAGAAATGAACGAGGATGGAGAGGAGAGATGAGGATGAGAGAGAGTAAAAGAGGGAGGGAGTGAGAGAGAGAGAGAGAGAGAGAGAGAGAGAGAGAGAGAGAGAGAGTGAGGGAGAGAGAGAAAGAGAGAGAGAGAGAGAGAGATAGATAGATGATGAATAAGAGCAATAGGGGCAAGAGGAAGAGAGATTCAGAAAAATCATGAAAGAGGGGGAGAGAAAGTGGATTTAATAGCGTGCGTCCAGTCCAATTTAAAAGGGGTTGTAGGCCTACTGAAAAGTAATTACATGTATCTCCTTTATATCACGAACATAGATAATAATTAAGTAATCAACGGTGCATAGTTAGATCATGAGAATTTTGTTTTCAACATTGTGTTATTGCTCTGTGAATACAGTTTTCCCTCCCTTTCGGCTCTCTCTCCCTCCCCCCCTCTCTCTCTCTCTCTCTCTCTCTCTCTTTTCAACCCTCTTTACCTTCTCCGTACCCCTCTTTCTCCTCTCTCTCTTTCTCTCTCTCTCCAGCTCTCTTTACCTTCTCTGTACACCTCTCTCTCTTTCTCTCTTTCTCTCTCTCTCCAGCTCTCTTTACCTTCTCTGTACCCTTCTCTCTCTTTCTCTCTTTCTCTCTCTCTCTCTCTCTCTCCTCCAATTTTTCCTCCTCGTCTCATATACCTTTTCTGTCTTTCTCTGCTCGAAAGCCATTATCAGTTTTCGCTCGCTATGATTAAAATCTCTAAACTGCTCTATCATGCCTGTGGTCATTTCCATTCTTCCTATAAGGCATAGTAATTTGAACACTGCTTGATAAGCGAATTTTAAAATGTATGCTAAAGGCTGCATTACTGAGTCTAAAAGCATGGTGATCAGGCTATAATTCTTGTGAGGCAATCTTTTTAACGCAAAATCAATTACAAATAATGTAATTTTTTTCCTTTTGATTTAAACCATCACAATTCTTTCGTTAACTTCTTGTAGAAAAATTGAAGTTCCTTGTAAATTTTGGCTTACATTGCTATTCTCAATATCAAACGCCAGTAGGCTTAATTTAATTGCTGGAAATCATCGTCAAAGCTTTTTGGACTATCTATTTCTCACTCGTAAAACAATATGATTACACTGGATGAAAAAAGTTTATATGGAATCATCATGAATTTTTCGACAATAATTCGAACTAGCCTACATGTTGATACATACAGTAGGTCTACCAAGATAATTATTGCTAGTTCGCAATCGAACAATTTTCATGACAGGTATACAAATTAAGTATTGATTTTTTTTTCTTTATTTGATAATCACGTTTTTCAATAAGAAACCCTATTAGCAGCATGAGGTATATTGAAGCCCCTCCCCCTCTTCGTTTTCTTTTGTAGTTTGTACGGTTTCGCGAATTTTACCGGATAAGGCGGATATGGTGGTTTTAGTTCAGGCCCAGTGGCAAAACGTCAGTCCACCCAGTTTGATAATAATAACAGTGGGTTCTTCAATAGTGATCTGTCACATGTCACGTTAGATATTGACGCTCCACAATTACACTGGCTTAAACTATTGATTACAGCGCTCTAAAAAATTGACAGGAATTCATTCCTGCCAGGTACCCATTAACATGTACCTCATCTGGGTTGAATGTGGCAAATGTAGATTAATGTTTTGGGGGATTCGAACCCTGTACCTTTTGATTCATAGTCCGGTGATTTATCCACTATTATACCACAATACCTTTTAGTTGGAAGCGGATGAGGTGCAATACTGACGATACTTGCAAGACAGTGAGTGTCTCATAGGCTCAGGGGCGGATCTAGGGGTGGGAGTTGGGCGGTTTAAACCCCCCCCCCCCCCTTGGGCGGCCAAGTAAAAAAAAAAAGGGGGGGGGGAGGGGAAAGGGGGGAAAAAGGGGGGGGGGGGGAAGGAAAAAAAGAAGAAGAAAAAAGAAGTAAAACAGTAAGACGGCCCGATTTTAGGAAAATCCTGGATCCACCACTGGGTCTACCCCCCCCCCCCCCCCTCCTTGGCAAAAAGCTAGATCCGTCCCTGACTGGCTGTTGCATGTCCCACACTCACACGATGAAACGAACTTAAGAAGAGTTTATGTCACTAACACGTTACTAAAGTCAAGTAAAGTTGCCGATAGCCTGATAGTATATAACTAACTTTCATCATCTAATTATTCATAGACACTGGATGAAATGATGCTGAAAGCTGTCACTCACGTACGGAATTATCGACCATGTGTTCAAATAACTTCCGATTTGGGTTTGCAAGAAAGTATAAGAAAGAGAAGCCAAGAAAGCGTGAGGAAAAGAAAGAATAAGAAAGGCAGCGGTGCTATCAACTTTAATAGGATTTCTACCTAACTCAATCAAGTTCCCCATCTAGAAACCATTTTGTTGACGATTAAATCAGGACGGAGGTATTTGGTTGCAAGTTATTATTCCAATAACAATTTCATCAATTAAACGATCACCCCCAGCTAAGTTCAGGCAAAGATGTCGTCAGAAATTCAGATTGAGTTGGATTTGGGTTTATTTTTTTAGCCCGCCCTTTTTTCTTTTTGTGAGCTACATGATTTTACCCATTAGGAATGGCAGACGTCCTCTTGCGGATTGGAGAAGAAAAGGCATAAAAATCCTCTAGGTTATTTGCTTGGTAGTTAGGCCTATATAAATTGATTCTTTGATGAGCCGAGTATTGTACTGTCTTGTGTCGGGATGAGTATCAATATCATTTGTATTGACCTATGAAAGTATTGATAACCATAATAAGTTAAGGATATCCGATTATCCGTCATGCATTATCTTTGTTGTCACTATAGTTATTTTGTCCGGTATTATAGATTTTGTTTTCAGAGTAATGGAGATGTTAATACAGGCTTAAACGTCTCCTTATTATATATTTTAGAATACAGATTTCACAATGGACCTGTTAGAACCGTGAACTCTTGATACGACGCGTTGTACCTGCTACCATCGTATACCCTGAAGAAACATAAAAATACATAATAATGAAAATTCAAGAATGACAAAAAAAAATGCCCCCAGCATAAAACGGTCCCAAATGGCAAATGTAGAATCTCAAGAGCCTTATTTGCAGAACCAACCCCTTCCTCCGCGATCGAAGCCACCACTCAAAACATCAGAAATTAATAATGACCCCATTTCTCCACCACACTCACCATGCAACCACTTCTCTCTGCCATCTCTCTCAGTTTTTGAGAAGGGATGGGGGCAACCAAACAGATTGTCAAAACAAATTCATAAAAAAAGATAAATAAATGAATGGATTTCTTTTGATATTAAACGATTTCTAATACAGAAAAACCCAATATACTGCATTTACAATATGTGTGCCGCTCTAGACAATTGACCCAAATTTAAACGCAAGTGTAGCTTTGTTAAGTCCAATAACTCTGTACTAATAATTTTGAAATGAAAATAGCCCGAAGAAAGTTTTGCGTTGTCTATGCAGGTGACATGATAGTGATGTTGATATTGCGGTATCCTCAAGGAGACAAAATAATAAAGGGGACAAATACCGTACTCTCCCTGGGCGCAAATTAATAACGTCATTGCCGAAAATGATCTGCGTTTGTGAATAAACATTCTACACGTGCGTACCAGCACGAATGTTAGAAAACAGACTGTCTTAGGATCATTGTTTATTACACCTCTAAACATCGCTTGCATCCACTCAACTCGAAATCTAAGAAATCTTCCGCTCAAATATGCCGAATCCCCAGTGGACACTTACTTTACTTTGTCCATCCATGCATATTTTAAGAAAGTAGTATAGAAAAGAAGCTTCTCGGTAGCAGGATATAAATGAAGGATAACCCCGTTAAAATACCAAGTTATCATATATAATTTACGAACTTCTCCTCCTTAGGGCATTAATGGCTAAACTTAAGTCACGACTTGTAGATGAAAGCAAAGCAAAATACGGACCAACAACCAGAGCGTCAATGCATATTATACGCACGACAAGTAATAGTAGAGGAAGAAAAAAAAAACTGTTTTTAAGTTTCAGAGTTCGGGTCACTGCAACATCCCTATCGTTCTTTATAGGCAAGGTGTAAATAGTCATGATCTTCATTTTTTTTTGGTCAGAATCAAACAAAGCAAAGTAGGCCTAAACAAGTCAGGTTTGACGAAATTTCTGACTCCTGGCATCTCTTGATTCCTATTACCTCCTAGCTCTGATCGTCCAACACTTTATCAATAGTTGTAATTCAGGCTTCTGCTAATACTGTACGAATTCAGTAGGCAAGCTTTCATCCACTTACGTGGACTTTATCAAGTCAAGAGAAATATTCACACAGTTTTCAGATGGATAAAGAATAGTTTAAGGACAATCCAACCCTTGCAATAATTTCAGTTAAATCAAAGCATAACAAATCAGAGAAACTAAATCGCGAAAGTTTGAAATAAATCGGATGAATAATAAGAATGTTATGAATGTTTGAAATATGAGATCACTACAGATAGGCGATTCTCAAATTAACAATTCTGTCTGTGGATTGTGACGAAGTGACGGATAGTTCTCCCATTTGTCGTGTACAAAAATATCACTAATTTCATTTTTTTTTCTCCCAAGTGCCTTTACCCTTGGGGCACTACTCAAATATATTTTGTAGAGTATATTTCTGCAGGTCCTCTAAAAGGGAAAGACGATCTCGATTCATAAATTTAAAAAAAAATTGTGTGTTGGAACAAAATAATATGAAGGTTTTCCGCACTGCATCACAGAGACATTATAGATTCAGTCCATTTGAAGACCCCATACCTTTAGTGATTACAATTTTCAAGAATTCATTACTTTACAATTTTTGTCCGATTTCATTCAAACTTTCACTAGTATAACTCTCTGAGTTTCTGCTTTCTTCTAGAGACGTTTACTATCAAGGTTGTAAAAAGATCAACAGAAAAATCTGTTCTTGATATAATAATAGATCGTCGATTTTTCTCTCCGATACCGCACAATCTAAATACATGTACTTTTGATGATGATTATTAAATCATTAGATTATTATTCAGTCACGCCCACCACCCACTTACCATCTGACATGTGGGATATGAATGTCACAGCATGGGCCTAACCCTTGAGGGGGCTATACAAGTGGGGGGGGGGGGGGAGGTTGACATTGGTATTGAAAGTTAGATTAAACGCGAATTAACAATGCTCTTTCTCCCTATCTCTTTCTCTCTCCCTCTCTTTCTATTTTTCATTTCTTATTTTTTTCTCGCAATTCTGTCTCACCCGTCTTTTTCTATTTCATACACCCCTGAGCCCGGTATTATCTATATAGAATGGTGTGACAGTCTTCTTGAAGATCTTGCATATAAGCTTGTATTGACCCACATCCAATGGCGATGCCAGACTTGACGTTCAAGAAAAAGACACTAGACAAGAGTTAAAGAATTTGTGTAGAATAGGTGTATACACACAATTTCTTTCAATTTTCGGATTGAAGGGGAAGGATCTTTCAAATTTGATACCTATGTTTTAACCATTCACAAGACACACTCATGAAAATACAACGCTTTTTCAACTGACGAAACTGAAATGGGGATTACCCATAATGCATTACCAGTGTCAAGCCGTTGGCGGATAGAGAAGTGGACATGGTCAAATTAGCCAACATGACAGGAATGGTCAAATGAAAAGAACACACCTGAGGCAAGATGTATCAGAATATAAGCCTAACGAGTGAAACAAAATACGATGGAAACAAAATACTATGAAAGCGAAGGTCGAGCGATTGAATAAATTGTTTACACTAAAAACCTGTTATACATGACACCGGAAGCGGTGAATATAATTGGAGAAATGCGTAGGACAAATTGGTACAATATTACAACCGGCAATTGACCGATAGCAAAAGCAGTGGCAGATCCAGGGGGGCCGAAACGGCCGCGCCCCCCCCCCCCCCCCTATTGGCGGCGCAAAAAAAAGGAAGAAAAAAAAGAGGAAGAAAAGAAGAGAAAAAAAGAAAGGAGAAGAGGAGAAAAAAAAGGAGAAGAGAAAAGAAAGGAGAAGAGAAAGGAAAAAAAAGAGAAAAGAAAAAAGAAGAGAAAAATAAAGAAGAAAGCCCCCCCACTCCGGGGTCGGAGGGACCGAATTTGTGTTCCCAAAATTTCCGATAAAGAGTTACTTTTCACGCAATTCCGGCCCGTAATACACACAAATCCGGCCCGTACACCGGATATAGAGGGGTGCTTTCAAAGAGAGGGAACATACATGTGCGTACCCTAGATAACACTGAGTGGGTGGGGGGGGGGGGGGGTGGGGAAAAGAAAAGTCGGGTGAGAAAGGGGGAAAGACAAGGAAATGGCGCTATGCGACAGTAACGATGAATAAGGGAAAACTGTAATCAGGAGATTTGGGGGTCATTCCAGAAGGCTTGGCAAACGTTATTGAATAGAGGGGGGCCGGGCCGGCCGCATAAAATCTCGAGCCGCGGATTCAAAGTTAAACGTTAAGAACAGCCCCTGCGGTTATCACTCTTTAGTGAGAAATTTGAAAAGGGCATAATATTTTGGATGTCTTTTAAATAGAAGCTATATACTCAACAGTCAAATTTTAAATTAACGGTAGGGCCGCTTCACAACTCTTATTTTGCCCTTCATTTGGATTCAGCTCATACCAACTCGCTTGTGCTTGTATTTTTTACTCATGTTGGTAGTAATCATGGACAGGGGCGGCAATCCTGGGCCCGATAAGGGGACACGTCCCCAAGGAGTTTAGAAATATAGCTAGAAAGAAATATAGCGGAAAGAACGTACATATTGGGCTTAAGGATTTTCTAGAATGCATAATTTCAGCATTCAACATTGCAAAATCTCGCTTAGTCGCTACGCCCCGGCCCTCGCCCGATAACACAAAACTATGACACTCCCGGCCGTGATTTATCCATGGTTGGTGTAATAGATCTTTCTTCCCTTTCATTTCTACTAACCTAATTGTGTGCTATCACAATCATGATTGTTTCATTTTCCCTTTAAAGCAGGCGCGTAGCCAGGGGCGGTAGGGGCAGTAAGAGGACATAGGACGAAAAAGGAGCAGACAAAGAAACATTTTTGAAAATTCTGACAAGTCGAGAACGGTACAACGAATCGTCTTCTTTCTCTAATAATTTAATGAAATGTCAAAGCTTCCGCGCATCGCTCGGGAGGGGGCAACTGAATTCTGACAAGGATTGGGAGTCGAGAATGGTAAAACGAATCATCTTCTTTATCTAATAATTTAATGAAACATCAACGTTTCCGCGCTTCGCGCGGGAGGGGGAAAACTGAATTCAGAGAAGGATTAAGAGTCGAGAATGGAACAACGAATCATCTTCTTTCTCTAATAATTTCATTAAACTATAAACGGTCAAAGCTTCCGCGCTTTGCGCGGGAGGGGAAAAACTGAATTCAGATCGAATTCAGAACGAATCGTCGTCTTTCTCTAATAATGTAATGAAACGTCAAAGCTTAAGCGCTTCGCGCGAGAGGGGGGGGGGGGAGGGGGATGGGACTCAATTCAGACTAGGATAATGAGTCGATGATGGTACAACGAATCAATTTCTTTCTCTAATAATTTAATGAAACATTAAGCTTCCGAGGGGGAAACCGAATTCTGATAAGGATTAAGAGTCGAGAATGGAACAACGAATCATCTTCTTTCTCTAATAAATTCAATAAACTATGAAAGGCTAAAGCTTCCGTGCTTCGCGCGGGAGGGGGGGGGGGGCTGAATTCAGAATTCAGTCAAGTAATAAGAGTCGAGAATGGTACAACAAATCTTCTTTCTCTAATAATTAATGAAAGGGCAAAGCTTCCACGCTTCGCGCGAGAGGGGGGGGGGGACTGCATTCAAAGAAGGATTAAGAGTCGAGAATGTTACAACGAATCGTCTTCTTTCTCTAATAATTTAATGAAACGTCAAAGCTTCCGCGCTTTGCGCGGGAGGGGGAAAACTGAATTCAGACAAGGAATACGAGTCGAGAATGGTACAACAAATCGTCTTCTTTCTAATAATTAATGAAAGGTCAAAGCTTCCGCGCTTTGCGCGTAATGGGAGGGGGGAACTGAATTCAGACAAGGATTAAGAGTCGAGAACGGTACAACGAATCGTCGTCTTTCTCTAATAATTTAATGAAACGTCAAAGCTTCCGCGATTCGCGCGAGAGGGGGGAGAAGGATGGGACTTAATTCAGACTAGGATAAAGGGTCGGTGACGGTACAACTAATCAATTTCTTTCTCTAATAATTTAATGAAACGTTAAGCTTCCACGCAAAGCGCAGGAGGGGGGAACTGAATTCTGACAAGGATTAAGAGTCGAGAATGGAACAACGAATCGTCTTCTTTCTCTAATAATTAATGAAAGGTCAAAGCTTCCGCGCTTTGCGCGAGAGGGGGGGAGGAAACTGCATTCAAACAAGGATTAAGAGTCGAGAATGTTACAACGAATCGTCTTCTTTCTCTAATAATTTAGTGCAACGTCAGAGCTTCCGCGCTTCGCGCGGGAGGGGGAAAACTAAATTCAGACAAGGATTAAGAGTCGAGAACGGTACAACGAATCGTCTTCTTTCTCTAATAATTTAATGCAACGTCAGAGCTTCCGCGCTTTGCGCGGAGGGGGGAAAAACTGAATTCAGACAAGGATTAAGAGTCGAGAACGGTACAACGAATAGTCTTCTTTCTCTAATAATTTAATGAAACGTTAAGCTTCTGCGCTTTGCTCGGGACGGGGAAAACTGAATCCAGAGAAGGATTAAGAGTCGAGAATGGAACAACGAATCATATTCTTTCGCTAATAATTTCATTAAACTATAAAAGGTCAAAGCTTCCGCGCTTTGCGTGTGAGGGGGAAAACTGAATTCAGAGAAGGAATACGAATCGAGAATGGTACAACAAATCGTCTTCTTTCTCTAATAATTAATGAAAGGTCAAAGCTTCCGCGCTTTGCGCGTAATGGGGGGGGGGGGGGGGGAGCGAGCTACCCGAATATGAGTTTTTGATATCTTTTCTCGTTTATTTTGGTGATAAATAACACTCTCACAAACAAATATTATGCTCAAATTGTTGCTCGCTCGCTTCGCTCACTAGCCGAATTGTGAAACCAGACAATTACTTTTTCGGGCAAGAGGCTATAGCACCCCCCCCCCCCCACCCCCAATGAAACTGTCAAAAATTGTACTGGTATGGTGCTTCTAATATGACCTTGAAAAAACAGTCTGCGCAATTTTCAAATTTCCGGCCCCCCCTATTGGAAAATCCTGGATCCGCGCCTGAAAGGCACGTCTTTTAAAGGGCCTAGAGTAAAGGGTTACATAGATAGTTTTACAGCGCGAATCGCTATCCATTTATTCACAATATTATTATGATAGCAAATTTTGTTAAATTGATTATACTCTTTGATATATTTAAGATCGAAAGGAATTCAGCCTATATTTTGAGAATACGTCCTGTTCCGATATGGCTTAAAGGGGAAGTCCACCCTGAAATTAAGTTAGTTTTAATAGGAGTAGAAAAATGAGAGAAACAAGTCAGTGAAAGTTTGAGCAAATTCCGATTAAAAATAAGGAAGTTAGGATTTTTTAAGTTGTGATCAATCAAACACAAATTGGCAACTCTATGACGTAAAATGCGAGCTCAACTTCCATTTACTTAGTACTAAAAAAATCTAAATTTTTCATTTTCCCTCAAGAAAAATTTCAACCATACATGCACCCTAAATATAATAATTTAATATGTTTCTATACTCCCCCTGCAAGGAACAAATATATATTCCGTCATCAATAACGAAGAAAACATGATTTTATGGAATATTATGCACAAAGCAAATGAAGCAGAGCTCGTATAATAAGTCACAGAGTTGCCAATTTGTATTTGATTGATCACAACTTCAATAATTCATAACTTTCTTATTTTCATTCAGAATTTGCTCAAACTTTCACTCACCTGATTTTCTTATTATTCTGCCTCTATCGAAACAAACTTATTTTTGGGGTGGACTTTCCCTTTAAGTGGTGGGATATCAGAAAATCATTCAAATGTATTCCCTTAAAGTGGAACTAGCAAAGTAGGCATCCTTCATTAATTGTAGATAATTGCCTTGCAATTGGCTAATTAGAACTACATACAGTCACACTTACATTATAAACAGTTGTTTTAACGAGCAATAATTATCATCATCTTGGCGCAGCCCAAAACGTGGCATGTACCTTTGCAGTAAAGTTTTCAGAGCCTGGTGTCTAAAATGCAGCTGTTGATTATCATAGAAGATGCGTTTCATGTCAACATTGTTTTAGTCCGTTTGGAGAGGAGAAAATGACATACTTAAATGATCTTTTATGTGTTTGCCCAACTACGATACATCTCTTGGAGAAGTGCCATCATCTATTACCCTTCTCAAATCCTGGAGACTTTGTTGACATTGATCACTATCATTTAGAGTCATTAAGTCGAATCGCCCTTTAAAATGGAACTATTATCTCAACTATAGACAGCCATTAGTTAAACCTCGCTCGTAAGCCGGTTTTTTCAACGGTTGCTGTTGTACAGATCAACTTCCCTCGGTTCAGGCAAGGAGTTACCAGCATTTCAGGTGGTGTGGATCAGGTTTTGAGCATTGCTTTTCTCACACAAAAATAACTATTGTAGATATCTCACTTTTGTCTGTTTTATCCCATGATCATTTCTTATTTTTTTTTGTTATAAAGGTTTTTAATTGGTTGTGAGAGTGGGTATACATTACGAATTGACTAAAATCCAGCAAAAATAACTCTTAGAAACCACATATTACACCCCCTCTCTCTCGCCCCCTCTCTCTCGCTACCCCCTCTCTCTCTCTCTCTCCCTCTCTCTCTCTCTCTCTTGCTCGCTCGCTCTCACACCCATGCCCACACATAGGTCTACATCCCCTCCCACTTGCGCCCACGTGTGCAGGTATACTGATATTTCAACAGACGTAAATCTAAGAGTGCACACCCACCAAACAGTGGGATGAAGTGGAAAAGACTGTTGCTGATGTCTTTGATTGTTAAAGTATAGACGTACAAATAAACAACGACAACAAATCTGCATGTGACGATTTCATTCCATAATTTTTGTTTCGTTAAAAACTTATATCACCAGACATGTTGGACTTCTATCGGGCCCATAGCTTTAGGTTATAATCGTACTGCAAGTTCAAATCAATTCAAATCAAATTTCGAGAAGTTATGTCACATAAAAATAAAGTGAATAATACAAATTTGATAATAACACTGAATGGGTAAACAGATGACGTAAGCTTACAAAACCAACCTGAATCTCTCCGCTGTGTCTACACAATATCTTACTGTAGCTGCCACTCCCCCTATTCATGAAGATGAAGCAAGGGATACAAATGATAAGAGAGACATCACCTAGTAAGCAATAGTGCTAGTTTTTTCATTCTGCGAGGCACATTCGTTGATCACTTTTGCCTCGATTTGTCCCCATTTTTCTGAAAACAAATTCAATTTCAGTTCTGCCTTGGTCTAGACTCAATTTGCACAGCCCATAGCACATCCAATTACTGGAACAATCTTCACCATTCACAGCGTTTGGAAGAGAAGAGGGGGGGGGGGGCGGTGTTGATTGATTCCCCTTCTGATAATTGCAACATACGTATGCTCATCGCCACGTTGTAAGCAAGTAATGGAGCAGCCAGATTAGATGACAGATTTGTAAAGATACAGTGCATGAAACTAAAGCATGAGTACGTCACAGAAAAGCAAGCATTACAACCCGACGGGAAATAATGAATTGACTTTTTTCTTACACAGATACAAGGTATGCATATTTAATGCAATTTCACTTTGTCCAATTGAATGGATTACATAAAACATCGACACCAATAATTGAAATATACTTACATATGGATACTAACTCAAAGGAATTAACAATTAACAATTAGGGCAATCCAGATGACCAACGCCTCTTACTAATTGTACGGAAGTAACGAGCTACTATAGTTTATTGGAGATATCAAAATATAACACACAGAGAATTAAGAAGAAGAGGAAGAATACAGATATTTCTTTAAAATGAAATTTTAAAGACTAAATAACGGTATCCATATACATGTAAATATCATATACATGTCACATGTCACAATTCTTGTACACTGTAATACTATTCTAAAATCAAGAAAAAACCACATGAATGATTGATACCTATTTATGCATAACCTATAATCATGTGATTTTTCACAAACACCCCCCAAAGATTAAAAAATCCAAGGAGTGTATAAAAAACCTTCAATATGTCATAAATGGTAGATATGAACGTATCAAACTAAAAATTGATGCTGTTCCTGAGTCAAATTCCTACGTATTTCACCATTTTAGAAAATATAACACGTGGAATTTTTCCGTAAAGCAATAGTTTGGGTTTGAAAGGTTATACTTTTGGTAAAAAAAGAGAACATGTACATTCGGTGATTCACTTTTTGGAGGAGGCAATCACAATTGCAGTTCAATACAGCGCAGCAGTGCAGTACACGTTTAATAATCCATTAATTACCATGGGCGAGGTAACAACCTCAAAGCTCCAACCTAGGACAGACTTAGGAGTCACTGATGCCCCTGGAAGCAATCAATCTACTTTTCATCTAAGAGTCAGGTAATGAATTCACAGCTGCTCCAACTGGTCCTAAAGTGTTGTCCAGTAAAGTGACGTCCAAGTCAACGGACCAGATTCCCTTTGTCCATCACTCCAGAACTCCTACATCTTAACTCAATTGAAGGTCACTTCGTGTTATTGTAGGTGGCATATCTGACCTTAGAATGGAAAGAATACCCTTGAGTGGTCAGCTGGGAATCTTGATGAGATCAAGGATTCCGAGAAATTCTTCTAAAAATGGCCTTTCCTCCTTTTTTTGCACAATAAATACGAATGATGATGCTTAATGCCACAATGGTAAGAAGCCACCATTCTGACAAGATTCTGCAATCAGGAATACGGCAAATTAGTTATATCTAACGACGATAACAATTACATTTCTACTTAAAAATCATTAGCAGTTGGGAAGGACAGTAAATAATATGTTTGCCATCACCTACATCATTTGTTTTCCCTTCTGGCTGTGGATGATAACAGGACCCCCAAAATGGAATCCTTCATTCCTAAGCAGAAACGTTACTCCTTATTTTTTTCTTCTGAATACTTTCAAGAACCGCTAAAGCTAGCATAGATCTTTAATCTGGGGAAGGCAAGTAAAACCATCTTTTCCTTCAATAATTCGTCTCAAGTTTTAAATTTTGCATTACGTTGCCATTAGCTGTCAGTTTCTCCACTACTGATGATACGGCTTTTAACAGCTTAGTCCTGCCGAAAGGATTACGTGAATAATGTAACTGTAATCCACCTGTGTCCATCTACGGGCTGTGGGCTGCCTGTGACTCTAATGGCCGCAAACTGTGCTTAATATTTAAAGTATAGTATATTCCAGTGTTCTTTGGGAAAGTGGAAGAGTCGCATTGTCCAACTTGGTCTTGTTATATGAACTTTGAAAATCTACTACTTCCGCATCTTAATTGGTTACACCCGTGCCGTCAAGACGAAATTTGATCGAAATGAGTGTCAAGCTAAACACCATACAGATCCAGGTGGTCAATTTTCACATAGTAATGTATTGTATATCAATTATTATTTGTAACATGTGAAAAGAACTCTTGAAGTTAAAAAAAAGCAAGCGAAAAAAAAAGGAAAAAAAAAAAAAAAGGAAGGACAAAAAAGCGAAACCAACATCGTTATTCATGGAGAAAGAGTCAAGTGCTATAACGCTTGTAAAAAAATGCATTTGCATCTTGCTGGGGGTTTATATTTGCGAATTTCGTCAAAGATGGGGGTTACATAACAGAACAGTATATCACTTGAAATTTGTTGAATAGCATATTTAAACAAGCGAAATCTTAATGATCAAAGTTTGGAATATTACAGTCCTTTTCTAGTATACTTTTAACGAAGCAAAATTATGAAACTGCTTAGATATCGCCTACTTAAAACAAAAACTTTTCTTGGTATATATTAAACTATATCTTCCTTGTATTTTCTTTTCTTTTCTTTGAAATCATATGGGAAGCAATCTAAATTAGTTTAAATGCAGTTCTTCTGATTTTCGTTTCTTTAGATGCAAATGTAGTGCTTTTACAAAGAATTATATCGCCTTTAGTATCCACAATCCCTTCCATTTCCCCCTGCCTTTACATCAGTGAAAGTGAGATTAAGGTTTGCGAAGAGTGGTGTTTACCATACATTCTTAGCCTTAGATGCGATGTCTTGTGTTATGATTCTCAGAAGACTATTGGGTCTAATATATAAATGCTGATGTATTACCCACGCTATAGCAGTAGTATATCTAAAAGCTTACACACAAGAGCGAAAACGATTACAAATTGAAAGGTTTGCCACCCACCACTGAAAGTGTTTTGAAATGTTCCACAAAATACCCATTTCCATCAAAATAACCCAAACAAGACTTTTAAGAATTGAATATATAGAAATATTGCTGCTCAATATTCCATTTGTGTAAGATTTGTTCATTAATATTCGTTGAAGATACCTCACTGAACCTTCGTATAGTCCGGATAGTATAGCTAAAAGCTTTAATCTGCTTTTTGGCCACTTTAATCTCTAAAGTCAGTGGGAGAGTATTATAGAACCAAGCTAAAGTCGCGAAATTACCTCATGAATAATATTGGTAAGGATGAAATGGTACCTTTTTTTTCTTTCATCGAGATAGTTTTTAATCCCTTGACAGGTAACGACGCCAACGCAATCTTAACATTATGCTTTCCTGATACAGAGTTTTTTTGGAATGTATACACGCTTTTAATATGGAAATACACTAAGAAAGAAGAAGAAATAAGGAAGAAAGAAACTCGTAAGAGCTAAGGAATGGATTGGAAATGAATAGTTTCTGTACTAAAAGAACACGTTGATCCCAATAATATACCTCGAATAGATGGGTTCATATCACGTGTATCAGAAATATTTAAAGAAAAATAACATATTATGTGGTAATATTAAAGTATCATATATCTTCTTTCTGATTATGTGATGCTACATATGAATATAAAAAGAAAGGATATAGAAATGTAAGATTTTCGTAACATTTTAAACTTCTTTTAGATGAAATACTAGATCCATCACCACAGAAATTAGCCTTGCTTGTTCATTTTTTTTTGAAAATTGTCAATATTGTGTACTACGCATCTATTTTTAAGGAATAACAGATTCAAACGTCAATGTTGGGACATATTATTAATACAACGAACCCGTATACTTTCTTACCCACCAACTGAATACGAGTTGTAAACACTCTCACCTGTAGAAAGTTAAAACAGTATCATATTTTTTTCTGATTTTAATCAGGACCGTGCATGGAATGAAATCAGAGTACAATACCAGAAGAAATACTGCTCTTTGGCTAAATAGCGCCAACTCCCTGTCAGCTAGAGGCTAGAGGCTAATGAGAGACATGGCACTGAATTATCACTTCTCTCCATGCAGTACAACATGCAAATGGGACCCACGTACTCAACTGAGTGACAATTTGTTTCAGACATGTCGGAAGAAATATTGCTTTTAACCAGAATTGATGATTACTTCATACTTCTTCATCCTAAATGCAACCCCATTGCGTCAATCAATGACAGTACGAAACTCCATCCACGACCGTATATAGATGCAGTGTTCTTTGTGTGGATTATAATGAAGATGGTGGTACCATTAGTAACTTATAAAAAGCTCATGACCATCTGAATGGAACAAAGATGATGATTCTGAGTGCAAATACCAGCTTTACCTACGTTATGGATGTTAAATGGAACTATTTATAATTATATAAAACAATTAATACATGTTGTTGTCATGGAATCCAGTAAAACTTATGCAAAGCCTCATTAAAAAAAAACCTGCACCTGGTCTTCTTCTTCTTCTTCTTCCTATTCCCCTCTCTTTATCCATCTTCTTCTATTCCTTCTTATTCTTCTTCTTCATTATCTCCTTCCTCAACACATGTCTTCAACTCTTCACTGATCTGTCCATGAGGAATGGCTGCACAATCAAGAAATCAATTACGATCGCGCCCCTGAGTCTACGGGGGTATAAACTATAAACATATGTGACTTACACCACTTGCTCTTGTCTCCTTACCATTTGCATGATGTTTGCACATAAATATACCACAGCCACACCGAAAAGACCAACACCTGGCCAATACTAGATTGGACCAAGGGTTATATAAGTCAGTTGATTTAAGTAGAGGACCTGATATTAATTGTTTCAATGTGCGATGTCGACATAATCCTGACATGTTTTTTTTTCGTTTTGGTCTTAATTTGAGATAAAATCAATTAGCAATGTTTTAATATTCTGTGTAAATGATGACACCATATCGGTACAGTTCCTTATATAGTTCCAAACTTCACATTCCAGGATACTAATGAAGTATCAAGTGTGGATGAAACAATTTTTTGTTTGACAATGGCAGTATACTTAGAATGTGTGGATGAAAGTTGATTTTGGCAGCAAGTTTCAATTTGACCTGACGTATAATACAACATGGACAATCCTTCAAGAGAAGTAATAGAATAAAATAAATATGTAAAGAAACCCATGTGCTGACGATGTTATGATGTGAAAAATACACAATATATTTCTATATTCCAAAACATTTCTTATGAATGATATTACCCTAAGTTTTCTTGATGAACATAATATTGATTGCCTTCTGCTTCGAGCGATTGTGTTCTTTTCATTCTGTGACCAAAATTTCACTGATTCGAGTAATAGTTGCATGAATCCATGCAGATGTGCCTCAGAAAGCACTTCAGCAATGACCTTCTCTTACAATCAATGTCAATTTTATCTTATAATTTTTTTCTCTCGATGGACTTTTCCGTTTACATAAATGGTATTGGATTTGTACAGTTTCTTTTCACGGGAGTATGTGCTCATATCACTCAAGTATTACCAGATTACACTGGCTTTACCTGCATTTATATGGCGCTCGCTCGCAACGATTAAAAAAAAAAACAATATTTCGAACTGCATTTTGAGTGATATAATTATGCCTACAATAACATTCACTAATTCTGCCGGTGTTAAATAATATTTCCAGAATAAACGATAGAAACATAATTATGCATCTCAACCCAGGCCGAAATGGCAGCACAGCTAAAGCCGGGGTAATAATCTCCAAGTTTGGAAGCGCATAGTGATTGTAATAGGCGCATAGTGATTGTAATAAGCGCTATATCAAAACTGAGTATTATTATTATTATTAATTTATGTTACGACGAGCCGTTGACCACTAGCTTTAATTCCTTTTCCCCCTACCCCTCTCTACCCTCTAGCGTCACCCCTCACCTTGTTCGCTGATTGGAGTTCATCCGATTTCGTGATTTCTTTCTCTTCCTTCATTGTACTTCTACTTCTTCTTCCAGCACTGACAAACGAGAGCGATAAAGCATAACCTGGTTGAGACTAATTAGTGTCAAGTTGCTCACATCAGGCGGGATTTAATTAAAGAGTTTGTTCATGGGATCTATCTCCCAGCTTTGATAATGTTTTTTTGCAATCCCCAGTGAGAGTGTGCGTTGGATGGATACAGCTTGGTAAATAGATCCATCGCGAAGTTGAGACATCAAGTCGCATACCGTTAATATATCAACCATTAAAGGGACACGGGCAAGCCGAGCATGTGAGATCATTTATTTTAATGTGTGAAGGGAAGGAAATTGAAGAAGAAACAAAACATGGTTGAAGTATCAGACAATAATTTGTAAAAAACATGAAAACGCCAGAAGAGGACTGGAGTTTCATACCTTCATCTACAAAACACATTCGACTCAAAAGCCCTTTTAAAGGGTAGGGTAAGATTAAACATGGATTGAAGCGTAATCTTAAATGAAGAATGAAGGATGTTGGTGCAATGATCTAATCCGAACAAATTATGTATTTGTAAAAAAAATGATTGATATTTCTATGTAACTCTCCCACGAATAAAACTACTGATAAACCTTGACAATAGTTGTCTATTGTCTACTGAAAAGTAGTCAAAAGAAGAAGTAATGAAACAATGCCACGCTCCTAGTGATGGGCGTGAAAGACAATAGCTAACGGGGGCTTTGCTCTGCTCCTAGGAACCAACCGACCCCAAGCCCCTTAACCCCATTTTCCAGCTCTCTACGCCCACTAACGACATGACCTGTTACCCGGTGATGCCTGTAAATTGATGGTGATGTATCGCTTCGCCCTGGGTGTAACGTCATGACAGTGATTTGATTAGTCGAAGACTTCTCCTACACGCTACAGGCCAATCTCCTCTTCCATTCCATCGACTTCTTTTCTGCCATACACCCCTAACCATTACCGTTTTCCCTGCTTTGCATATAATATCTTTACAAAGCAATTTACCTATTTCCATTGGCACATTGTGATAGAGTGCCAGTGAGGTTGACATATCCAGCACCAACTGAATTGACCGTCACTAGATGCGAAGTAAGTTATTAAACGAGAGAAACAAAAATGAAATGTCCGTTTTTTTTCCTGTATCATTATTCTGGTTTTTAAAAGATTGACTTTGTAACAAAATATGTTAATTTGTCCTTATCATAATGGTAGAATTTCATTCATGCCGTACAGGGCTATCAGTGGCTCGAATGTATACAGTTCAACCTACTGGCCTTATATTGGTTCATCCCATTGATGTAGCTAATTTGGGGGAGGAGGGGGGAGGGAGCCAAACACTAATTATAAATATATTTACTAATCATTGATGTTCTTAGCACAGTCATCATTCTAAAGGAACACGTTTTGTCTGCAAAGGTGACTCAATCCTGCTTGTTCGGTTGGTCCGCCCCTCCAAGCATTAAATCTGACGCCACACCCCAAGTAATGATTTTTTTAAAAACTGTTCTTGGATGTAAATAAGTAAGATGGACGTGCTTACACCACATCCCCATCAACACGGATGACTTCATGACTTACAATTTATTTGAATTAAGAATACGAGAATGACTGTCAAGGGTGAACATTGCAATCCTCCTGCCCTTCCTTCCCAGCCCCCTCCCCTCGTTCATCACATTATATATATTTTGTTCTTATTTTGTATATTCTGTCTTATCGTTCGTTGTCAGTCTCTATTTTCGTTTGTACACTGGTCATATTCTTTTAAGTCTCTTTCATATTTTTACTCCGTAGGAGCGATATTTTTATCCCTACCTCCAATATTTACGTCCGATTCTTTCTCCCTCCATCTCCATCTTCAGTCTGTCTGTCCCATGAATTCCGTCTCCCCCTCTCTCTCTCTCTCTCTCTCTCTCTTTCTCTCTCTGTTTATATACTTATCAAATCTACCCATTTAAATACATCACTGACAATTTTATCAATCAATAACAAAGTCGGATTTAGATGCTTATTTACACTGGTTTCGAGTTGTTATTTCCGGATGAAACTCAAATTGTGGCTGATTTATATTGATCGATGCAAATTACAGACAATAAATGCAGTTTTTCACCATGACGGTTAAACAAAAGGAAATGCATCTCTTATACTAAAATTCCGAATGGTGCGACCCATTTTACGGTGTTGTCCTGCTAGTATAAAAATAATGACAGACCGCGTCTCAAGATTCTAGGCCGCAGATTTGTCAAAATTGCAGGCATGAGATTCACTACTGACTGCTAGGCAGTATAAAGCGAAATATATTGACGAGGCATGTTATATCTACGAGAACAATGCAAGGACGCAATAGATGCAATAACTTGATTTACATTTCAACCAAAAAATCTTCGAATTTTCTTCCATTCCGGTGTTTCGCCGGTAGTCTCGCAGTGTAAACGCAAGCTTCGCTACGATACCGGTTTTTGCTCACGTGACTCTCCTCGCTCTCGTGTTAACACATGCAGGGCACCGACAAGAGGCATGTACATTTATACTCTTCCCCCAAAATCGGAATGAGCAAACTTCGGAAGTAGTGTAAATGGCATTCCCCCAATATCGACGATTTTTCAAAATAATGTTTTTGCTGTGTAAATGGGCCTAAGCTATTCCTTGCATTTAATCTATAAGCTGGATGCGGAATATAAAACAAATATTGACTGCTGAATTTTCGCGATTAAAACTATAGCTTCTCGGTGACCACGAGACTGCACTATATGGCCCTCGACTACGTCTCGCGGTACCTTAGGCATAGTTTTAAATGTGCCCCTCAAAGCAGTCAATATTTTTAAATATTAAATAGCTTTTACAGATACAAAGTTGTAATTTAAGCGTTATCGAAGCTATCTGATAAAACAGATACTGGTAGGATGTGTAACATAATAGTAGTAGTAGTAGTAGTAGTAGACTTTATTGGATAACTTGTTTAATAAAGTCTACTACTACTACTATTATGTTACACATCCTACCAGTATCTGTTCTATCAGATAGCTTCGATAACGCTTAAATTACAACTTTGTCAGTAAGGAAGTAATGATTTCCCTCGTGATCACGTTTAACCTTTGGTGGTCTAAAAAAAGTCATATTACATAGCCTACCAGTCGATATTTGTATACAAATAAATATATTGTCATCAGATAGATATATTTTTTTTTCGAACTGCAGTAAGGCTTTAAACTTTTCCCAGGACACCTTTCGCGAGTTAAATTCGTGCTTTGTCTTCATGACTCTGACTTGCTCAAATGTATTTCAAAATATCACATACAAAAAAGAAGATGCTCTTTATATTGGCCCGATTCTCATGAAATGAATGATATCAAACTACAATCTAATGAAAATTTAAATTAGTAAATATTTCTACGAAACTCGGTTGGGGGCTGTTGAGGTCGTTGACGTTCGAAACTAATCTTCAATGTCCGATACACATCAAGAGTACCTGGTTGACAGTTCAGAGGCCCCTTTCGCGATTTGCCTAAAACTCAATATCCCATCTGTTTAAACCTACATCTTTTGGAGCGTACAATCTATTAAGTGTTCCTTTTACTTTAAATTCTTTCCCGCGTAAGGAAGCAGTGTTCTTTTTTGTTGCATACTCAAGCAGACTTTCTGCCAATCTACCCGCTGTCATCCATCAATTTCATCCTTCATCCCAATACATTGTGACTCGATTTAATTTATCATGCCGTCATGTTGCGTCGCCGTATCAAGCGTATTACAGAAACCAGGAGTTGGCTTGTTCGTCAAATTTAAGAGCGAATGGAATAAAAGCTTTCACTCTAGACGCGGGTTCCGGTACCGTTTTGGGAGTAATAAATTAAGAGATATCGGTAGAGACAGATCGTCTGCACTGACAGCTCAAACCTAACTGTAGCGCAGGGAGTCGTTTGTGGAAACCGTCATAAGTACAAAATCACCGACATCCTATTGAAACGCTGGTCAATTGTTATCGGCGAACTGTTTCGGTTTCGTGAAATGATGCCCAGATTCCCAGATACCCCTTATTCCAGGGTTCTAATTATCCTCCACCTTCAAACTCTCCAGTAAATGATCTGAACAAATGTTTGAGTTTGTTATATTTGATATCATCCAGTAGGTAATACCTTCATCGACCCTCTGTAGGCTCAGGAGACGAAAAGGTAAGCGTTATTCTATTAAACAAAAAAAAATCATTATCTTCAATTTAATGGGTTCTTGAGATGCAAGGAAGTGTCGAATCTTCAAAAAATGAAATATATACGGGAGTTACAAAAAAATAAAAAATCATTATCTTCAATTTAATGGGTTCTTGAGATGCAAGGAAGTGTCGACACATCAAAAAATGAAATATATACGGGAGTTACATGATAAAACTGAAATATCACCCTTTCAAAATGTCCTTAAAACTCTCTGTTAAAATACTGAAATATATCTGTGATATTCCTCATGTAATGGAAAGTTTAGTATATATACTCAATTTATCTTTGCATTCTTCAGTATACCCTGATGCTTGGAAGATAGCCCGAGTCCAACCAATTCCCAAAGGAGGGGATACAGCCATAATGAAAAACTACAGACCCGTGTCTATATTGCCGATTTTATCTAAAATAATTGAAAGGGCAGTTTATTTAAATATCTTTGAATATCTGTCTCAGCATAATCTATTTTATAAGAACCAATTTGGATTTCGTCCTAAGCACTCATGTGAAACAGCCCTATTGTGCATGGTTAACCAGTGGTCAGTCAATGTAGACAAAGGGTATTTAAATGGTGTAGCTTTTATAGATCTCCGACGTGCATTCGATACAGTCAATCACTCTCTCCTCTTAAATAGATTACATCAATATGGTTGCTCTCCGCATGTAATTAAATGGTTTGAATCATACTTGAAAAATCGCCAACAATTTGTGTCATTAGGGAAAGAAAAATCAACATTTAGAAATATAACAATGGGAGTTCCACAAGGGTCCATCCTGGCCCCGCTCCTTTTTACTCTATTTGTTAATGACCTCCCATGTTCCATCTCAAATGGCATTGTTTATATGTATGCGGATGATACTACTATTTCTGTATGTGGAAAAACTAAGCAAGAGGTAGAACTCAAACTGACAAAAGCTCTTGGCGAACTGAATTCTTGGCTGAATAAAAATAAGTTGATTTTGAATAGTGATAAAACCAAAACGATGCTGCTAGGATCAAAGCAAAAGCTTAGATCATTAGATAACAGTATGCTGTCGATTGAATTAAATAGATGCCAATTGGAATGTGTATATACATATAAATGTTTGGGAGTTATAATTGATAACAGTCTTGACTTTAAAAAACATATCGAAAGTATTGCTTTAACTGTGAAACAGAAATTAGGAACTATTCGTCGATGTAAACAATATTTTGATAAAGCACAATTGAACAAACTGTACTGGGCTTTTGTAGTGCCCCATTTAATGTACTGTTGTACCGTTTGGTCTGGGAGATCTGAAGCAAACCATAGTAAACTGGAAAGATTACATAAGAGGGCAGCATATATGATATCTCGTTTTTCCTGGGAAACCCCATCTGAACAAGTGTTTGAAATTCTATCCTGGCCGAAAGTAGATCATCTGTTTTTTAGAGCATCTTGTTGCATGATTCATAAATGCTTACATAAAGCTGCACCTGAAGTACTAGGTGATAAGTTTATTTATATTGAAGCGATATCATCTCGAACAACAAGGAGCACAAATAAGATGCTAATTAGGATGCCACATGTTCGTACGACCTTTTATCAGAAGTCATTTCTTGTCACAGGTCCATCAAACTGGAATAAATTACCCGAACGTATTCGATTTATAAAAAATATGAAACCATTTAAACAAGAATTGGCAAAATGGCAAAAGACATCCACATTTTAATATGATTATGGTATGATATAACTCTTCCTTTTCTCCTCTTTTTATATATTTTATCATATCTTCTTCTTGTTTTCTCTTGTTGGTTTGTTATTGTGGTTGTATGTTGCTGTTGTTGTTGTTGTTGTTGTTGTTGTTGTTGTTTTGTTTTTTTTAATAACTTTTTACTGTTTGCTTCAATAGGATATATATGGCATTTACATATTTGTATCATATACATTTTACTAATTTCGTTATTCTCTATGTTCAAATCCTTTTTTATAACCTGGTTTGCAATTTTAGTTTGTTAAAATCGTATTTTGTAACTTTCTATATTTATTTATATTTTTATATTTGTATCATATACATTTTAATCATTTCGTTATTCTTTATAATCAAATCCTTATTTATAACCTGGTTTGCAATTTTTTGTTTGTTAAAATCGAATTTTGTAATTTTCTATATTTATTTATATTTTGATATGTTGATGAAATGTATATACTTGTTTGTGTCATGAAGGGCCTCAACGAAAACCAGTATTTGTTTGCTGATTGGGCTACCCTTCTTTTTAAAGATGTGTTATAAATAAATAAATAAAAAAAAAATGCATTTTCCTCAGCGTTCTAATGCAGATTTATGGAAAAATTGTCTCCCTCTTTTCTCTGTTTTAGTAGTGTCGTTGGTGAAAAACCTTGTCGGCAAATTGCAGAAATTACGGCATTTATTTTTCCTTTTTGGATTTTTTTTGGAGCATCTGTCAACCAATATGACAATCCCACGATTACCTTTTACACTTTTCAGCAAATTTGATTATCTGTGGACTTTCCTGCTAATTTAGCAGGCGTCAGCTATTTCAGCCCAAAATTAACACCGTAATCGATACAAAATGATATTTTATAAAAGCAAAAGTAATGCTTAGGACTATTAGTTTAATGAAAAAAAATCATACTATATTGATTAGATATTGTGTTAGCGTGTATAAGAGTAATCAATAATGTATAGATTGTTTGACTAAAGCAGGAACAAAATCTTGACAGACAAACAAATTTATTATCTCAATTCATGATTGACACTTGGAGAGGCCAATGATGTACGCTGTCATGTCGAGCAAGATTACGAACTGTGGCAAAGAGAGAGAGAGAGAGAGAGAGAGAGAGGGGGGGGGGGGGAGGGGAGAGCGCGGGTCAATCTAGGTACATACAATGCAAATTAACGAGGGCCGATGATTGGTTTTCAATGCTGTCACATAATTGTCAAAAATCTAAATTTAAAATTATACTTGTGTGGGGGGGGGGGGGGGGAGGGCGCACCGGTCAATCTAGGTACATACAATGCAAATTAACGAGGGCCGATGATTGGGTTTCAATGTTGTCACATAATTATCCCAATCTAAATGTAACATTATCCTAATGTTTCAATTGGAACGATTCTGCGTTTTAAAGCACAAATAATCAAATTTAATGAAGGCAGGAAACTAACAAAAATAACAGAATGAGAGTATTTATTTCAAATATAAGTTCTGGATGCCGATTAAACCTATTAAAATTGTGTTTTAATAAGCAAAACAAAACAAAGAAAGACAAAAGGACCACGTTTCTCTTTGTTATTAAACGACAAATCTTTGCTTGAACCTTTTCGAAAATATGTTCACAATCAAAAGAATAGAAAATGTCTTCTAATAATCAAGACATTCCATGCAGGTTGTTCTACCATACCTTTAATATTGCCCTCAATTTTTTCCCTCAAACAACAAGTCGCCCTCATCTGCTGAAAGCTGCTGAAAGTCGGGCATGTTAACCGAAACCTTTCGACCCTATACCTTCCAGAGATTTGATGCATTCCAAAATAAGACATGATATGCGTCCCCGGAGGATCGTGTAATTGAAAATGCTCTAAGAAATGAACTATGATAATAGTACCTGAGCAAGGTAGATGAAGCACATGCTGATACAGATTTCAAGCCATGTATGGCACATTTCATATCGAATGAGAAGAGCGTAAGATCTTGATTACACGAAGATAAACTTAACTTTCGCAATCAGGAAAGGCAACAACATCTCTCCCGTGTCACCAGTTGTATTTCTTTAGTTGCTTGAATTGTCAATACTCACGGGGATGCAGTGGAGACACAAAAGTATCACGGGATACATCTGGAAGTGCACACCCAAAAATTTATCAAAGTTTTAAAAAAGCGAAATTATATTAAAGTTTTCTTTTGATTTAACAAACAAAGATAAAATTGCTTTAAAGCAGTTTGCTGTTTATCAGATTATTATCTTTTTTTAAAATGAACAATTGGTTTAGAAAAGCATAAGTTTAAAACAACATCCAATTTTTGCGTTCTATATATGGAATGGTAACTAACCTAGCCGACACAATATTTTAGACATTTTTGACATCGATAACGAAAGTGATTGACAGGAAACAAAAACAAACTTTTCTCGTTTCTTCACAAAGGGTGAATTATGACGAAAGGAATTCGATTACGTTAAGTTATTTATGGGCAAACTGCGGCACAAAAGCTTCTAGATTAAGTATATTGTTAGCAAAACACAATTCGTTCCGAAAGAAGGCGCAATTTGTATGTCTGGATTTTCTCTTCTTACATTACGCGACCAGTCATTACCTGATTAATCCATGAAACTGTAGCCCCACTCGTTCAATTTCGCGTGAGTACAATAGAAACCTTAGCCCTACGCGCCACAGAAATTGAGCTGTAACAAAGACATCTACTCGCCCACGAGAGTTTTTCAGTGGTCCAAATCAGAATGATGTTCCATTAGATTAAGGTATGATTTTTCAAGCACTTGTTGCAAGACTGTTTTAACATCTACGCTTGATTTCCTCGCACGTTTTGTTTTCGCCCAGATCTCCAACAACTCAAACGTCTTACAGCCCGATGAGTGCGCAAGTATATTTTGCTTGATTTTTAAACCTTCTTGATTACTTTAGCAAACATCTACTCAAATATTTTGATTCGTATGTCCTGAACGTAGTTTACAATATCAATATAAGTGTTGATTCAATTTCATAAATGTGACATTTCTTATCGCAAAATCATCATTCTGCTTTCCCCTGGCAGCTTTCCTGGTATTTGTTAACTTCATACTTGTCATTGCTTATGGAATTGGAAAAGAGAACGTGGTGTTAATCAGTGAAATGTGTAAGAAAATCACTGATTAAGAATAAATAGAGGGATGCCAGACCATGACAAAACATTCGTTTTTTTCTTTAAAAAAAGAAACACTTGTCAGTAAAGTTTGCAAAATCAATTTCAACAACATAGAAGTTAATTTGTGTAGAGGGATACAGCATAGCACTTTGTCTTGATTGCATATAAGCAATCTCCAATCTTCAAAGTTTTCCTTTGACATTGACAGCGGACATAATGTATTGCATTACCGAGTAAAAGTATCTCCAGTTTGTTTCTTTGAAATATTTTTCAATATTAAGTTTTTCTTGTTCTTTGTATAATGTTAGCCGGTTACAGATGTTTGTGAGCGCCGGGAAATTGTGGAATATATTTAAAAAAATCTATGATCCTACTCGTACAAAGAAATAGACCATTTTATACATGAGATTCATTATAAGCTTTTATGCTGAGCGGGTTCTATTCCAAGAAATAACAAAGCGTTTAGCAATATCTGTTTTGTTGGATCAAAATGATTAGATTAATATTGTCTTCTGAAAAGATCACCTATAAGCGGGAACATAAAGTCGTCGACCGATCATTAAGGAGGCGAGTTGACTCAGAAGCTTAAACGCATCTTTCCCAACTCCCAAGGAACAAAATGGAAGAAGAAGTAGAAGAAGAAGAAGAAGAAGAAGAAGAAGAAGAAGAAGAAGAAGGAGGAGGAGGAGAAAGAGGAGGAGGGGGAGAAGGAGGAGGAGGAGGAGGAGAAGAAGAAGATAATTAATGCGGGTTGAAACCAGGCCAGGTGGATGACTAAAGCCCACGTTGTGTGTCAAATTGCTCCCCCCACCTCACCCCTTTTTCCCTATTCCATAGATGCGGGCTAGATTACAGGTGAACGGAAGTCACAATAGTCATTTATGTTAGAGATTCCCTATAGCTATGCACGCACGTTAAGACACCTCTGTTCTCTAAGTAAAAGACAACTGGGAAACTCGGTGTGGTAGTACACCTGTACTTCCCAATCAGTTATACCTGGAGGAGAGATCCACAGGTAGAAGGGAAATTGAGTTCACTTTCCCCTTTCCAAGCACAGGTGATGCTGAAAAAAAGAAAAAAAGATGACCATTGTAACACAGTAAACCTTACAAGTCAGAATATGGAAAGCTTCTTCTTGGGTCTAAATCAGTAATACCATGTTTTAGACAGAGCGAACATATTGCTTGCCTGGACATTACTTATAAAAGTCTGTCAGTGAAAAAGGGTTATCTTCTCTGTCATGTCCGACTTTAGATGGAATAACAAAATTATCGTTTATCTCCGATAGTATCTTCTTAATTATCTCGCCCACAATTTCTATTGGCAGGAAGGCTGCTGGATATGCTCTAAACCCGCACTTCTCCCCCTCCCCCCTCTTCTTGGCTACCATGCTGAAATACTTAAGGTTGCTAACTTGTAGTTAAGTCCCCTTAGCTCTGGATAACCGTTTCTCACATTTTTGGAACGGTTGAGTTTGAACTTAGGTTAATAGTTAAAGAGAGGAGGCCAAAGTAATCTAGCCTCCCTGTCTGTCTATTTCTGTGTGATTTGAAAGTTGTAGAACCAACTAGCGAATATGTGTGCGCGTATGCGTGGGTGTGTATGTGTGTGAGTATGGGGGAAAGAGAGAGAGAGAGAATATGAAGAGAAGTGAAAGAGGGATGCACGCGCTAATAAACGCACACCCACACGCGCACACACATATACAGAAAGAGAGAAGACGAGAAAGAGAGAGAAAGAGAGAGAGAAAAAAAGAGAGAGAGATAGAATTATTGAAAATTATACTTGTTTGGATACGCTGATGTTACTGTTACTTTTAGCTTCCTATCATCTCACCTAGCAATCTTGGTATCAGACATCTTTCCATTTAACAGTTTCATATTTCTATCTTATCGGTCAGCATCACGCTTTTTCCAATTGTACGGTTTTGCCTGGTGATAAGTGTGGCATTAACCCGGAGAAATATTTTACTGTAATTCTGGATAGAGATGCTGATACACCTGTCACACACACGAGACCAACACCAGACCGAACGGAATATTACATTACCTCCGAATGGCGCTGGTTACGATTGGTTCTGGCGGTGTGACTGAGGCAAAGGGGGGTAATGCAGTGACGTTTGCAGTGGTAATGATGGCGGCAGTGGGGGAATATTTATAGCAATCATCTACTTGCCACGAGTTATATCTTGTAATCTCTTAGCATTTGTCAATGCTGTCAGTCTCCGGATGCGTTTCAAAACGTCATTGTTCAGCCACTCATGGTTAGTTTTGTAATATACGTATTCTTTCCCGGCAGTCCTATTCTATTGTTATTTTTTTAATATATTTATCTTGATCCTGTTATTTCTTGTATGTTTTATATATGTCATTTGATGTACCATTGTAACTTTTTAGATTACAAATAATATGTTTATACAATGTATTTACATTGTTTCACACAGGCCCAATGGAAATAAATCTTCTAACTGTTTGGGCTTTTTTTATCAATTTAATTGAATTCCCATACATCAACTATGAGCAAGGATACGAAGTATTAGATACCCCCTGGATGGATCCAGAGGTTTGCTGCTCCTTCAGTATTGAGGACGGGGAAGGAGGGGGGGGGGGGGGGAGTCCTGAAGAGGGGAAGGGATTCTCTAAAGAAGTTTCTTAAAAATATCGGGATTTATTTTGTATTCCTATTTCCCTCCCATGAGGGAGCACGCAGACGGCTGGCGGGATTACCTAATACCCTGTGAAAGAAAATGACAGGAACATTCCCCCTCCCCTTTTTCGTAATTCATGACGGCCCTGAATCGGCCCCTGTCAACCGTTCCCATCCAACCTCTTTCCATCAGCACCAAATCATTAGCGATGGCAAATGAGAAAACAAAAATATGTTAAACTTTTCCAAATGCCTTGACGGATATTGTTGCACTGACTGATACGCATCTCAAGCATAGCATTACTTGGAGTGAGTGTGAAAGTATTGAGGGGATGAACACATCATTACAGAATGGATTCAAGCAATTTCCACATTGGTAACTCAAGTCGTCTCCATCTAAATGACTTCATGAGTATTTTAATAATTCTGACTATATTATATATGATTAATTTATTTTGATTTGTTAGTGTAAGCTTTCAATATTCAGGACCAGGATGTAAACAAGTCCTCTCTGATCTTGTTATCTGATAAAATATGTTCAAATAAATAAATAAATGAATAAATACATGATCTATGTTAAGACAAGTGTCACCTTTTTCAACAGCAACTGTTTATTAACAATTATTTATATAATTCGTATAATATGTTCCAATTACGTTAATGAAAAGGGGAATGTTTGATAATGTCCTATTAAGAGCAATACAATCATTTAATATATTTTTAAAAAAACTGCTTATTATTAATTTGTAATTATATCTTTAAAGTTGGTTTATCATCTTTTAACACAATCGTAAAAACAACCCAAAATCAATTCATTGGCAATGTACCAGTCTTTCGTTTATCACATACAAATGATATTCGAATTACGAAATGCGTGGTTGTAATGATTGTACATTTCAATGGTTTCATTTTCAGTTTCAGTTTCAATTGTTGATGGATGAGGTAATGGAAGTTGCTTCAGGTTGAACATTTTTCAGATCATGTTATGTATACCCACAAATCAATCATTCGTAAATGTTGCTTAACATTTGATGAATGTTAAAACTTTCGTCATTTAAAATTGTGTTATGTCGTTTTGTTAACACATTTCAGCAAACTACAGTGTATCTTGACAAACGAGGACGAATGTATCAAGTACCATAAACACCATTCTATGTTCGTTCGTACTCTTCCTCAAAAGCACTATCAACGCAAAAGGTCAACTGTCAATGTATGGCGTTGTTTATAGTAAATACCAAAAGCACCACCGTCAGTTTTTCTTTTCTTTGATTAGGGACTTTTAGATTTGCATGTCAACAGCTTTGACTGCAACGTGTGACGTCAATTTAAGGCAATGCGCATGCGTTACGTCGTCTCAGTCGGCGATCGAGAATGCGTCAATCTTGATTTTCCTCAATCTAGTACATACATACATACATATTGATATTTATATAGCGCCTTTACATGCTCAAGGTACTAGTATGCCGCGTGCGCATAATACAGTTCCTCAGGTAGACAAAGAAACATCCCTTCCCTGCTATTATGTAAAATGTGAAAAACAGGTGTCACATGCATATTCACCTGTTCTACACATTTTTACATAATAGCAGTGAAGGGATGTTCTTTTGTTGAGGGTGGAATGAGAAACTGTATATGTTGTCCTCTTTCTTTGTCCGTGATATTCATAGTGTTACTTCCTGCATGCATGTATATCGAGTGCAATCTAAAGGATTTCTAATTGTAGTCAACATGGGCAGTTAAGTACGTTGACACGCATGATCAGTCGGCGTTCGTCGTGTTCTCGTCCACTCAATCTAAAAGTCCCTATTGTGTTGATGAATGGACAAACACGTACATGTACATCCGCTAATCTGAAATGTTGCAGGGCTGCCGTTGTATTCGAATGTGGAGTAATAAAACTGTATCTGACAAAACATTTTTTTTTGTTTGTTATCGAAACCTTTCTCTCAAATGACTTTGAAAACGTCTTTAAAGTAAATTATCTGTGAAAGTCATCACCATTGTGAAGAAGGCAAGCGTTAAATTGTAAATTTCTATTGAATTATTTCGTAAGAAAATCTTTATTCGTTGACCTTAATGATTTAATAAAGATCCCAACATCACGAATATCTAAAATATGTATAGAGACAGGGAGGCCGGAGCACAGGGAGAGAGAGAGAGAAAGAGAGAGAGGGTGAGCTTCTGGACGAGTAGACAATCATTTTTTTAATACGTTGTGTGATTTTTTTTTTTTTTTTTAATGATTGGCATTAAAAACAGATCATGTTAAATTATCATAAGAATAATTATGAAAACAGAGTTAACAGTTGATAATAGTTCTAATCAAAACCCACTTAAAAATAAAAATTACATTTCGAAACATTTTACAGTTTGAATATCTCTTCAAAATTAGCAAATGGCAATAACAGATTGAATGAAACCTGCATTTAGCGATATGTAAACACATAATTTTGTTTACATGGTGATGTAATCAAGATTTTTTTTTCCTTTCGATCAATTTTTGATGACTTTTGCGGTCCAATTCATCAACAATTTGTGAAAACAACAAAGCCACGTACGTATTACATCTCCCAATTAAGAACACATGAATGAATAACCTAGAATGAACATATTTGAATGAAAACTGCATTTAGCGATAATGTAAACACATAAATTTGTTTACATGCTGATGTAATCAAGAATTTTTTTCCTTTCGATCAATCTTTGATGACTTTTGCGGTCCAATTCATTAAAAATTTGTGAAAACAACAAAGCCACGTACGTATCCACCTCCCAATTAAGAACACAACACCGTGACGTACATTTGAAATTAAATTTGTTCTACATGGCAGAACCTATCTAAATGTTCCAGCGAATTGGCGGAAAACAACTTCATTTATTGTCACAGAATGAATGAAAGAATGAATGACGATTACGTCAATAGCAACCTAATAGTGAGGCGGTATTGATCGGCTGTTTTATATAATTACGTGTCTCAAGATCATTAAAAAAAAAAATATGTTACAGTAGCTTGTTAGCTCAAAAGTGATTAGCACATCAGACAAGCAATGAAAAAATGATATAGGTACTCTATATCATTGAAGTTCAATCTCTGGGAAAATGGATTTTCTAATATTTCATTGAAATATTAAAATCACTTTAGGTACATGCAGATTAAGCTGGAGACGGAGGTGTGTTCATCATTTTAATGAGCCTCTGAGGGTTTCATATTCCTGCGCAGATTAATATTTCAGAACAAATTTCTGTGTATAGTTCTGTTTATGAATTTAGTTTGTATTAAAATATTATTGTCTTTATTGATATATATTCCAATCCTGTAGCAATAGGGAACAAATAGGATGTTTTTACAAATTTATTGCTTCTTACCCTTAACTCCCAAAATTGGAATATTTTAATCAGTAATCTGTCAATATCATTCATAATTTTATTTCATAACGTACGTGCGGCAGGTGGAAAATGTCTCTCGGATTAATTTTTCTCTCAATCCTTTAATTTTTTTTTTAAAATAAGATAATCGACTTTTTAATTTATTAAATAAAAATTAAAATATATCGTACATACGAAATTTGTGAACAAAATATCAATAAGATTTGTATTATTTGTTACATCAATCACAGGGTACTTAGATATTACTATTGACTTGACAAACACATGGGTTGTTTGGTCACTATATGGGCGGCATTGTAAAGCAGTTTTTTTTAAAAGTCAATGGCCTACCCTTTAATTTTAAAGAAGAAATGAATAAATAATTGAATAAAATAATAAAATATAATTTCTCTGGTACAGATTGCGACTTAATATCATTATGTGCAAATTAAATTTGTATTAGTATTGGCTCTTGAAAAGAATCAGAGAAAATGAATTGTATTAGAACAAAGACAACAGAGACAACAACAACCGTAGCAGCAGCAAACCTACACCACCAACGACCAAGACAGGAATGAATCGATCGGTGAATCAAATTCAAAGGGCGGATAGATCTGGAGGTAAATAGAAGATTGTGCAACAGAGAGTAATTTCGATCCTTTCTGTTTGCCGGCAACAAATAATTGGTTCGAAATTTCACCCAGAAAATATAGAGCGGGCCAAATCGATAGATGCTCACAGACACTCAAGACCCGTCTCGCCTCTGACGTCATGAGGACGTCATCTATGCGGTGATTTTTATTTTTATTTTAAATATTGTTGTTTTGTTGTTCTGGAGTCCCATGTCGTTGATCGTTGTACCATTGTACGTTTTGTGCAATTATTTTTTTGTCAAGTGGGTTTCACCTTATCAACAAAGGATGATAGGGTTGAGATGTTCTGACCTAATAGTAAATCTCAGAATTGGCAGTTGATGTGGAAATTCGACTCAAGGAAGAAAACAAATATCGATCTTTCACCTCGGGGAAGAACAATTGATGTGATTGCATTCTGATCGATTGGTAATGTGTTCTAGTAATCAATATATAATGGTATTGGATCTGTAAAATAACAGTCCATGTCCTTAAAGTTCGTCCCTGGCAAAGGTATCATAAAATTTAAATGAACAAGTATTCTATACGGTGATTCTTAAGATTCTTTCTCACTTATCCCCTATGAGCCCCATTCCCCCTCTCTCCCTCTCTCCCTCTCTCCCCCTCTCTCTCTCTCTCTCCTTCTCGCTATCTGTCTGTCTCTTTCTGTCTCTGATTCTCGCTCTGTCTATTTCTCAGTTTTTCTTTATCTTCCCCCTTCTATCTCTCTTATAGTTAACCATTCTCTCTCACTCTCTCTCCGTCTCTCTCTCTCTCTCTCCCTCTCTTTCTCTCTCTATCTCTCTTTCTCTCCCTCTCTCTCTCTCTCTCTCTCTCTCTCTCCTTCACTCTCTCTTTTTCACTCACTCAAGATAAGGGAGATTGTACGTGCGCATAATTTAAAGCAGTCTGTCTACGTGCCATCATGTACTCGGTCAGTACCACTTCATATGCTAGGGATGAAGAGGAGTCACCTCATGATGATATCCCTTTGGCGAAGAACATTTTATTTCCCTCCCCTTTTAATATCCAAATTCATCGCAATGGGCATATTTCGAATGACTTAAAGCCTCAGACTTCTCCCGGATGATTACTAAGTAAACAGAGATGTTTAAACAGCGAGGCATTGGTTTTAAATGTTACCTCGATACGCTTAGGGGGACATACTCCTTAAATGTTACCTGTCTCTTTTTCCATTTACCTTTCTTCTTCTCTATCTGTCCCCGTCTCTTTCTCCCTCTCCCTCATTCTCACCCTATGTTTTTCCGTTTTTAATTTTCTTTTCAATCCCCATCTCTACACTCATTTCGCTAACTTTATTTTTGTATTGACGACCCTTTAAACCAATTATGCTTACATGCTTCTGTAACAGTATTTCTACTATTCTTCTTCTTCTTCTTCTTCTTCTTCTTCGTCTTCATCTGTTTCTATTTCTATCTCTCTTCTCTCTGTCATTTAATCTCTTTTCTCTCCCCTTTCTCTCTCTCATTCTTTCTTATCTATGTCTCTCCCTCTTCTCTATCTCTTCCTCTCTCTGTGTCCGACCATGGCCCATTGTCAGACCCACCTCTCTCTTTCTGTCAAGGTGCCAAGAAAAGCACATACCTCAGTTCTTGCTCTCTATAGATCTATGACCCTTAACGCCCTTTTCTCCTACCTCCTTCACCTCAATCGCTTCCTCTTTCTGCTTTCCCCTACTCCTTCGTCATGTTTCCTAAAATAGAACATTGAACCTGCTACGACATGGTCCGGTAATGGAACATTTTCTGTTTCAGCATATCTTTCTGGTAGAACTGTTACAGAACTCTTCTCCAAGCCCCCATCCCCCTTTTCACAAATTGCAAAAAGACAAAGCACTTCCCACCAAAACAGAAAACAGGTGTGCTTGCAGGTCACATGAAATCTGAAGGATTGTCAGATCGTGTTTATGATTATTGCACCAATAAATAAACGAATGTAGACAAATATTGATCGGATAAGGTATAGTTCGAATGATTCCGCCGAAAGAACAAACATGGAGATATTATCCCCTGATCATGTTTGAGATGGGTCGTACTTTAATATCGTATTTTGATTCAATCGAGGCCCAATAACATAATATTTAATAATGAATTGTTATCTCATTCGGAGACCAATATCAATATTGGAGGAACGTTCTTTGTAAGATGACAGTGAATAACTTGATTGCTATCAATAATACTCGTCCAACCCTCCGATATCAAAATGATGTCGAGGGCACGTGAACTTTTTTGGGGGAAGTTATGATTCTTGGTTTCTCATCAAGCATGACAGCATCAATTGATGAGGAGTAGCATTGTAGGAAGAATGTTCAAAAAGACATGGCAAGGATAACAGAGATCGCATGATGAAATATGAGATTAACAAATACTTTCAGCCAGAAGGCATACAACTTTCAAAAAGATTTCTTCTTCTTTTCCTTTCCCTTTGTTTTTTTTGCCGGCAGGCGAGTCGAGTGCATCACAATAAGGTAGGTTATGTTTAATATATCATCTAGGGGTTTCCTTGAAATTCACCTGTGCCTGGCAGAGCTTGTGTCTCCGTCGTAAAGACATCTTGAGGTGTCATAACCATCTGGAAATCTCGCAACAAACCAGGGTAATACGATCATTCAATATCAAGTTCTACCTTGTCCATTTAATCATCGTAATTCCATTGACATGTATATGATAACATCATCATCGGCTTTGAAGGCATCGGTGGCAGCTTGGAATAGTTTGGAATGTCTTATTACAAGATCACAAGTTTGTATGTGTGTCTGGTATACAATCTCGGATGGGATTGGGAGGGTGAGGAGGTGACATGGGGTGGGTGGAGAGGGGTAAGAAGAAGAATTGAAGGGGAGCAGCGGAAAAAGATCAGACACGGGAATATGCTCAGGAAGATTGGAAAGACAATGAACGATGAATTGTAACATGACTTGTGTCTAACACGAGTGTTAGCATCCTCAGCAGAACAAATGATTGTTGTTATTATTGTGTATAACACGTTATGCATTCATCAAATCGCTATAACATTTGACTTCTTAACCTGGCCATCCGATTTAGGCTTGCCTGTACTCAGTGTTTCCACATTCTTTATTTCCTGGGGAGCATTTATAGCAGCAAGGTGACACTATAAAAATGCACACCAAAAATAGTTTCCTTAACTATAATGGCGGCCGCAAATGACCTACTACCCATTTAATACAAGGGTGGAGAGAAGCAATGAGGGTAAAATGCAAAACCAGGAGAAACTAGAACAGAAACCGGAGTGGCTGAGGGGTATACGGGGAGGTTTTGGAGGAGAAAGCAAAATATGTTTTAATATTGTCAATTTCTTTTTAGGGACATCAGAGATCATATTCTTCGCAGCGTGCATGACAACTTAAAGTTGCATTTCTTGTTGCCATCATGTCCACAGCGATATATTTCTGTTAGGTGCCACTGTAGGCTTTACGGTGATCAGTGGACTAAACTATTTATTTAAGCTTCATGACGATCATTTGTAGTCATTTTGCTCATGGTCATTGTCAAAATTCTGAACACGGACGCTGGCAGGAAAGTTGATACTCCTTACACGACACAAATTGCGTCTCCCTTTACATCTGAGATCAGGTTAAACAATATGAAATGAAAGTCAAATCTAGCGTGGTTTTGTATTTCCCCATATTCAGAACAATTGTGTAAAGCAATCTGCAACATCGAAGGCAAAAAGGAAAAAATACAATATCATATTTCTAAATTCTTTAATCGGTAAACGATCAGCTTTTTCATGCACTTACTCATGTTTTTTTAATACATTTTTTCCCTTCTTCTTATCCCACCCTTGATGAAAATCGAGGTTGAATTACTACGAAATTGCGTGATAAAAGTATCACTTTAGATGCACCAAATGCGTTAATGGTCCTATGTTTGATCAGTTTCGTCAGGAAGGTCTTGATAAAGGAGATAAAACAAGTTTTTGAACAGTTGTTAATATAGATCATACGAGGAGTCGTGCGTCGTTAACGTAATAATCGTGCTATGATAGTCTTCATGAACTCTTGTTTGACAAAAGAAATTGGCTTAATGATAGCGATTAAACATAAAGGAAGGGTTATTGGTTTTAGGGGCATTCAAGCTACATGAATATTTAAATAAAAGTGTCGTTTCTATTACATCTATCAGCAAAAAAGCATGATTAAAGAGAAAAAAGAGAAACGTTGAGAGAGAGAGAAAGGAGAAAGAGAGAGACAGAGTGTGTGATAAAGAAAGAGAGAGAGAGAGAGAGAAGGAGAGATAGAGAGAGAGAAAAAGAGAGAGATAGAGAGAGAGAGATAGAGACAGAAAGAAAGTGTGTGTGTGAGTGTGTGTGTGTGTGTGTGAAAGAGAGAACTGTTCAAAAGGAACTCAACCAACCCAGCGGTCAATGACATCGTGATTGAGTCGTCAATTGTTTACCCAACAGGTCATAGCTCATTATTCTCTGAAAAGCGAATCGTTAAGCGGTGATCGGGGACGACCGGGGAGCAAGGAGGAACAGATGGATGAACTAGAGGTCGAGTATCGAATATATTCTTTTGAAGGAGCCATCTTCAAGGAGCTCATATTTGGAATTGATCATTTTGTCTGTTGTTCACCTTTCTGAGTTTGAGCAGACGATAAAATCTATGAACTAGAGATAGAAGAATTCTAACCCGGAGATAGAGAGAGTGATAATGCCTTACACAAAAAAAGTAAAAGTTTGTGCAACGTTATACATCAAAATATGATGATCGAAAGATTAATGGAAACATACAAAAGATTGACAAAACATACTGATATATAAAAAATGCCGTTTTCGCATTACTTTCTTAAACCCTGGACGCCGGGGGTTGGGTGACATTCAACAATAATAAACACTCTTTTCCCACCTGAAGTGCATATACATAACATCATGTCAAACTTGGGATAACATTTTACCATGTAAACATTTCGAGTTTCTTATTACAAGCTGATTTACCAAGAATATGCAGTTTGAAATGTCATTAAGTGTTTATTCAGTAGTAGGCTACGATCATACTTCCGACATCTTCCTTAAATGTTGATAAACCAATTTTGACAGACATCGTCAAAATTGGGTCGTAGGGATGCAAAGTTTAGAGTGGGTCCTAGTTGACGTCTATTGGGGGAGCTTCGGGGGTGGCAGTGATGGGGATGTGGTAAAAAGAAATGGAGGGGGGTAGCTAACATCTGCCGATAGCTAGATGTCCCTGCGGCCTGTGGCGTTAGCCACAAAGCTGTGTACGATTTTAAAAAGCATTCAAGATTCCCCTTTTGCCAGTTTGTATAACGATCTGTTTTCCTTTTTTATTTTAGTTTTACATACAGTCCCATCCCATCCTTCTCCTCTCTGTCAATAACTTGGGCAAAGTTTTACTTGTCACATAAAAGGGTCCTTAACTGGCATGAGGGAATGCAAACCTTCACATCCAGGTCTATTAAAGGCACCCCGCCTTTAGAGAAAATAAAAGACGTTCAATAGGGGCTTACAGCTCGGATGCATACCCGAGCAGAATCAGCTAGTGCTCAACAAAGACCCGCAAAGGGAAAGAGCTCCATTAAGTTATTTCGTTTGTTTATTTAGTTTAGTTTATTGGATGCTTTGTTTCTAATAAAGTCAACATGGTCGAGACCGCCGAGCCATGAATTATCCTCTGCTCCTTTTCCTAAAATAAAAGTGTGGCTTACTCTACCAGCCGAAGGCTATACTATGTCCAATTCAGGACTGCATTCATATTTCCAAAATTTTAAATAAGTGTTCAATTTGCTTTCCCTTTCTTATTCACTCACAGTCCCATGAGAGCATTTTTCAGTCTGAAAACTACTTTCCAATATGTAAAAAATAATAGCCAGGCATTTATTTGTCGTAATAAAAAGGCCCTATAACTTGCATGAGGTTATACAAAAGGTCTTTCTCATTCAAATCTATTGAAAGCATCCCACCGTATTTAAAGAAATATAGAAAGGGGGTTAATTACGCCTAGCTGGTATTGATTTCCGAGAAGAATCACCCAGTGGTCAACAGAGACACGTGAACTTGGACATGGAGCTCCAATCAGTTATTTTTTTTAAATCTATTTATTCTGACGGGGTATTTATTGATTTCAGCTATATCGGATGTTCTGTTTCAAGTGCCATACAAAATAATGAGTCATGAAATATTCACTGCTTCTTTCCCTAAAATATTTGGTCTCTATAGGAGCAGTCATCTTTTTTTTTTTTTTTTTTTTTTGGGGGGGGGGGGGGGGGGGAGGTCACGTGAAAGCCACAACAGAAAGTTCTTTGTATTTCATATCATCTCAAATCAATGCACATTATTTTGCGGGTGAGCTAATTCGCTTGACTGGCATTGCTTTCAAGATGTTTAGCATCTTAGGAACCCGGATGATGATGAGGGCATATAATCCCATTAAACTGATCGTCATATGGAAAAATAATTTCATGGTATCAGATTCCCAGGCACGCAGAGGGAAAATGGTTTTTAAAATGCTTGTGCATCTATGACATCAAAGTTGCTTGTAATCAAGACGGCTGTCCTTTGACATGAATACTTTTCATCGACAAATGACGAAAGAACAAGCCGTAGAAAATAAATAATGATTAAAAAGCTGACTGGAAGTATAACGAGGCGGTGTGCGGAAATTCGATCATTTTTGATTGAAAACATTCGTTGCGCTCTCATAAAATTGTGATGAGAAACATCCAAAGCGATATTCCTGTTGCATTTCTCTATCGGTACAAGGAATTAAGATGAAACCTTTAGGGCTTTCCTCTAAAATTTTATTTTTCATTATAAATGTACCATGTTGTATCCCTGTGGAGGACCGTATATATTGTCAACACGTAAACGGTTTTGTAAACTAGGCGTTGTGGCGTGCGCCTGTAATCCAGCTCACAGTGGAAGTTACAAACTGATTCAGCCGAGGGCGCAGGTTCGAAACTGATTCACGTCTTTCGGATGGTGACGTTTAAAGGTCGGTCCCCAGACGTAAATAATCATATCTGATTGATACACGTCTGTAGAAACCAAATACACACACACACGGTTTCGTAGGGGCTGTCTGTGCTGTCTAGTCCACAAATCATGTTTCAATAAATGACGAGCTTGAGTCCAAAAAAGGGGTGAATCCAAACTCGTTTAATTCCAAAAGGAGTTTATAATAAACCCCCTGTCGCGATTATGAATTTGTTTTAATATTTGAACCACGTTTCCTAAAGCTAAGTTTTGCTTTTTTGTTTGTTTATGTTGCGCTTTCCAGTTAATACATCAGGGTAAAATTCAATAAAAGCAACATATTCAAATGTTATCAACGAATATTTTTAGATTTAGCTCCTTTTTTATTTAGACATCTAAACGCGATGTTTCTAGAGCAAAAATAAAAAGTCTATAAACAAAAAATCATTCAAACAATAAACTTTGCAAAAGATGATGAGAAACGATCTGTTTCCAGTATTAATGAGCTTTGCATTGAATCTAAACCATTAAATTGGTTAAGCGTGCAAAAAAAGAGAAAGAGTCAATCGCATTTTCTTTCCAAAAAAGAGCAAAATCCTCAAATTAAAATTATGAAGTATTCGGAGGAAAAATGGAATTCATTGTTAGATTTCTAAAAATATGATCAAACTGATGTTAGACAATATCCCTATTATATAAAAAGGAAAGAAACAGAAGTGATAATTTACACGACAAAGTGGTAATTAAAAATCCTTGATTTACTAGTACCCCGAAACGCCCCCTTTTCACCAAAATAGGTAAAATTAATGAACTACATATTTTATAGATACTTGTAATTAAATTAATTTGAAAGGTATATCAATATTTCCATCTGTCCTTATATCATTTTAAGCGCAAGTGGTTCGTTGAACTCTGCGAGCAAAATGAAGCGAGAGAGAAATGAAATTTGTCATTTCATAGTGACAACACAATAAAAAGGGTAAAGGGCAAATGAAGATAGAGAGAGAGATAGAGAGAGAGAGAGAGAGAGAGAGAGAAGAAGAAGAAGAAGAAGCACCGATTATCCAGGAAAATGGGATTTCCCCACTAAGAGGAAATTAGCTGGGGGGGACAAATTGCCATAAATGTCAGTCATGGTTGAAAAGCTCACCTTCGAAGTAGGACCACCTTTTAAAATGTCACGAAAATACCAACATTGGCAATTTTGAAAGGATGCTATCCTAAGAATGAAGGAAATCAGCCATAAAAAATATCAATGAGGACTGTTTCCGCCTATATATACCCGCCTGAAGCGAACAAACGGCACTTAAAAGCACACGACACTCCTTTGCGATTTAAAAGGAAAGTTAATGGTGCGGTCTTAGATTTTAAGTTTGTGATGTCCATTCAATGCCTTCATTCATTATGATATTAATTTATATCATTGCGTTGCAAAAGTCATCACTCTGGGGGGGGGGGGGGGAAAGAGGAAAATACTAAAAAGAATGTTCCTTCAAAATTAAACCCATGCAATATCCAGATGTTCGTAATTATCTTAAATGGTTGAAGCTATATTCAATTGAATGACGAAAGTTTTGGAACCATCAGTATTGAAATCCTTTAATGTTTCACTGAGAACTCGTATACTTCTGAAAATTGGACCAAAGTGCATTGCAGTAAACAATCGCATCCGCTTTACACGCTGTCAAAAATGAAAATGTTATATTTTGCTCAGCCAAACGATTGTCGATTTATATTCATAAGAGTGCGAAAGAAGTGATTTATCTAGATAACTTGAAAGTAAATTTTAAGTTGTAAAATTTGCACTGATTACAATTTGGTCAACCATCGCATCTCAAAATAATCAAAATATAAAGTAAGAGGGATCTGCCTGTATATGGCCTCACTCATATCGTTTCCTCGTGGCCGATTTCTTTCCTGTTTTTATCTTGACCAGACGATTCGTTCTGACATAATACAGAAGACTAAACTAAGAATGTTGATGGAACCAACACAAATGTGATTCCGCGGGGCCAAGAGGCGCAGACATACCCAGCGAGTGCGGTTAATACAAGGAGATCGAGGTACAACTCGAACCCAATGAACTTATAATGTATGCTACGCGGTAGAGAGAGAAAGAAGAAGACAATGAGCAAGAGAAAGATAGACAGTGGAGAGAGAGAGAGAGAGAGAGAGAGAGAGAGGGGGGTAGGGATAGAGAAATACAAAATAGAAAGAAAGAGAGAGAGAGAGAGGGGGGGGGGGGGGAGAAAAGAGAGAGAGAGAGAGGGGGAGAAAAGAGAGAGAGAAAGAAAGACAGGCAGGCAGAGACCGAGACAGATAGGCATAACAGGGATAGGAGGGGGGGGGGGATTGAACAGACGATGAGATAATTAGATAAAGGTAGACTAAAAGACAAAGGCAAACAAATATACAGAAAGGGGTAGAAGATAGATAGAGAGAGAGAGAGAGAGAGAGAGAGAGACTCGATAGAGAATAAGTAGTTAGCTTTTCAAAGAAAAGGAGTTATATTACTTTATCAGACGACGATGTTGCGAAAAAAAAAATCGATAGCATTAAGTGGAATCCCCTTGATTACTCAAGGAGACACGAAATACTATCTTAAAATGGACAAATTGTCTGGATTTCTACTGATCCTGATGTTCCTGCGTAATCGATCTCTTTCAAGAACGTGCATGTAATCACGTGATCGTCTCCCAGGTTCGTTTCACATCAAAGACATTACAGCCATGAAGTATGGTTTGTGTGTGCGCGTGTGTTATGAGAGAGTATGTGTTTGTGGGGGTGTGGAGTGGGGTTTGTGTGGGCGTGTGTGTGTGTGTGTGTGTGGAGTGCGGTGGGTGTGGATGAGGGTGGGCGCGGATTATGGGTGTGTTTGTGCGTAGGTGTGTTTGTGAGTGAGAAGTGGGAGTGGGTGGGTTATGGTGTGCGCGGGTTGTGTGTGAGGTGTGTGCTTGTGCGAGAGTGGGGACACCAGCTTTTGTTCCACTAATCCATCATTAGTGATGAAAGCAAGATGAATCTCCCGTGACCGTGTATGGGTGTGTGTGTGTGTTTTTGAGTGAAGAGTGGGGTGGGGTGGATGGGTTAGGGTGTGTGCGGGTTGTGTGTGGGTGTGCGCTTGTGCGAGAGTGGGAACACCAGCTTTCTTTTCCACCAATCATTCATTAGCGATGAAAGCAAGATAAATCTCCCGTGTATAGGGTGTGAGTGTGTTTGTGAGTTAAGAGTGGGGTGGGGATGGGTGACAGTGTGCGCGGGTTGTGTGTTGGTGTGTGTTTGTGCGAGAGTGGGGACACCAGCTTTTTGTTCCACAAGTCCATCGTTTCTGATGAAAGCAAGATGGATCTTCCGTGTATGGGTGTGTGCGTGTGTTTGTGAGTGAAGAGTGGGGATGGGTGAGGGTGTGCACGGTTTGTGTGTGGGTGTGTGTGCTTGTGCGAGAGTGGGGACACCAGCTTTTGTTCCATGAAAGCAAGATGAATCTCCCGTCATGCTTGGGTCATCCCTTTGGCCAGTGACACGTGAAACATAAGGACGGAGATTTTTGAAGAGGTGTATAATGTTTTTCTTTCGTGGAAATCACACGTCTACAGGAGGATAGTCTTCTTTCTCGCCTTCTTCAGTCAAAAGTTTTTTTATTAGCCTGACCTGCGATGACTCATTTTCTCTTAAGGTCTGGTGCGACCGGGAAAGACCTCTAAAGAATGTGATGCAAAAGAATAAGAAGAACAACAAAAGCAAAAAGAGCTGGAAGTAGAAGAAAAATTGAGAAGAAGAAGAAGAAAGCAACAAAAACGAAAACAGTACGCTACAAAATTAATCATTATGACCAGTGGCATACGATCTAAGAAACAAGTAATGCACAAACCCTCATGTCAGAAAATTATCAAATAAACATAACTTGGGCCTGTGTTAATGAAACGAGGTCACACAGAGAAAATAGAATGGGAAACGTGACCAAAATATTAACAATGATGATTCAGAGAACATCTGGAAAACCTGTTGAAATTGATGTAAGTTAAGAAGGTAAGAGTATTTTTTAAAGCTTATTTGAAAGGATAGTTCGATAAAATGGAAACTGTAATAGAGAATATGATAGAAGGGAGAGACAGAGTGAGAAAGAGAGAGAAAGGGTATAGATATGTAAAGAGGGGAAAGACAGATAGATAGATAGATGTAAAGTTAGATATGGGAATATATAGACGGGAGAGACGTTTCTTCTATCCAATCTAATGAAATTCAAACAAACAATCGATATAATTTGTGGTATACGCATGGCGTCATATCTATCAATCGAAAGCCTAACACAATTCCTTTAATAAAACCCACGGTATGTTTCTGTCGAGAACATGGTATATTGACATTCCACACAATATGACGTAACCCCAACGCTCGTTGGTTTTGAGATTTGTTTGCTTTACTGTTAAAATCCCGATTGAATAAACACTATATGAAGTCTTACACATAACCATTCGCACATTATGTCAAAATATGAAATGAATGCATAGCGACACCTTAGCCCGATAGTAAACTTAGCCTAAAACCTTAGACAAAGACAATGCGATTTTTTTTCTTTCAATTTCTTGCCGGAGTTCTGAAATTCAAATCATAATAAGCAAGAGCACAAACATTATCTTATACTTTACAGGCAAATAAGCATCCTCCAGAAAGAATAAATGTGACTCCTACACTTGCAACTACACCTCTTAATATCAATAGTGTTATCCGAAAAGCGCTGAATGTTGAATCTTCTTTAATCGTGGTACTTTATTGCATTGAACGAAAAAAATGCATGAGATAACGCCCCTGAATTATAATGTGAATATAATTTCATAATCGGTTTTCAAATTTGAAGTGCGCATTTCTTCCATGGCGTCCTCGTGAACCAACTAAACGATTACCACACTCCACCTGACCTTAAAAACGCACGGTCTGTTGCAACCCAATCCTTCCCGGTTTTCCCTCTTTTTTCTTCATTCTGACACTTGTTCTTCTTTCCATCTGTACTACATCCGTGACTGTACACCATTTAAACTAAAATCCAGCCATCATTGCAAGTTGATTTGATTGAAAACAAAATAATCAGAGAAACAGATCAATGACAGTTTTGGAAAAAATAGGGCACATGGTTACTTATCTAATCACTGGATCCATAGAAATAGCAGACTGATTATTCTGTGATCTTGTGCTCCCTAACTACATCATGCATTGACCATACTGATTCTAATGATGATTCTATCTATTAACTAAAAAGGCTAGAAAAGAAGTCATAATAATAATAACAATAATAATATTGGATTATTATATAGCGCACGTATCGACCTTGCAAGGTCCTCAAGGCGCTCCAACATTACCCGGCTATGCTAGGCTGCCGATTACGACGCTCACAGCATTTAAAGGAATTCCCTCCTACCGGTACCCATTTAACACCTGGGTGGAGAGTGGCAAATGTAGATCAATGTCTTGCCAAAGGACATTAGTGCCGCGGCGGGACTCGAACCGCGGACCTTGTGATCGACACTCCGGCGACGTATCCACTCATCCACGACACCTCTACACCACCACGGTTATTGAACAACTTGTATAAATGTCATATCAAACTGGTTGGATACTAGGCAATTGTGCAATTACAAAAATTTAACATGGCCGTATATCAACTAGCAATATACGGATTCATCTAAACCACGATCTTCTTCTGATATGAACTTATTGACCACCGTACGCTGTACGATCTGAATACAAACAGATATCAAGAAAGTAGTAACTGCTTGAGCTTCCCCCTTTAAGACAACTACAACTACAAGTACGATCGTCTGATATGAACGTATTGAGCCCAATGAACGATGTAAGATCTTAATACGAACTCATATCAGGATATTAACCGATTCAACTTTTCAACGATCTTCTTCTGATATGAACGTAGTGAGCCCACAGAACGCTGTACGATCTTAATACGAACAAATATCAGGATATTAACCGATTCATCTTATCCACGATCTTCTTCTGATATGAACTTATTGAGCCTATCCGAACGCTGTACGATCTTAATACGAACAAATATCATACAAAAACCCGATTCACCTACCCCACAATCTTCTGGTATGAACTTTTTGAGCCCAACGAACGCTGTACGATCTTTAATACGAACAAATATCAGGAAATAAACCGATTCACCTACTCCACGATCTTCTTCTGATATGAACGTATTGAGCCCACCGAACGCTGTACAATCTTAATACGGACAAATATCAGGAAATAAACCGATTCAATTTAGCAACGATCTTCTTCTGATATGGACTTATTGAGCCACCGAACATTGTACGATCTTAGTACGAACAAATATCATGAAATAAACCGATTCACCTTATCCACGATCTTCTGCTGATATGGACTTATTGAGCCACCGAACATTGTACGATCTTAGTACGAACAAATGTCAGGAAATAAAACAATTCACTTTACCCACGATCTTCTTCTGATATGAACTTATTGAGTCCCCCGTACGCTGAACGATCTTAATACGAACAAACATCATGAAATAGACCGATTCACATCATTCACGATCTTCTTCTGATATAAACTCATTGAGCCTACCCAAACGCTGTACGATCTTAGTACGAACAAACATTAGGAAAGAAGTAATTGCTTGTACTTCACACTTAGACCTACAACCCACAAGACTGTACCACATGTTTGATATAGTAAGATCCTTTACATATTTTCACTTCTAAATTTGTTTCTATACCAGCTTGTCTACTCTATCTCTCTATGTATGTCTTTAAGAAAAAATTACTGGTTTCTTCCATCACTAATATCATCGTCTCCCCTTGTTAAGAGAATGGGTGTCAATATGACTGATGCTATTCAGATACCGAAGCTTTCACAGTGGAACGTTAAGCCTTGACTCGCGATCATTCTATCACATCCCCTTTTTTCCTAAAGTACCATCGCACCTTATTTATAGAAAACATGGAAATAAGGATTCAAATGTGAAATGTCAGTGAGAAGAGTGGTCGTAATTGAGATTGACATTTAGAAATTTTGCACGATAATGGATTTAAAATCATTTGATCATGTTTTTTCATGTTTCATTTCAATCGATTATTATTCTAAAAGTATTAAAAAAATGATGTAAACGTATGCGATGGTAATTTGGGTAGTGGTATTTCAAATAACACTTTCAATGGAACATGTATGAACGTGTAATTGGATGCAATGCCACTTGTCCATATTAAACAAATCCTTATCGTACGAAAAACATAGCTATTTCATTTCATTTACCGAAGGATAAATATTTGATCTTTTAGTTAGACTATTGTAAATATATCGGAAGTGCATAGTTTAGAAGATATGAATAAAATCCGCCTAAAACAGTGTTAACAGAAATACACTCAAAACATAACACGAAAATGTACTTAAAACACACACATTTATTGAGAAAGATTAAAAGAAAGAAAAAACTGTCCCTAAGGAATTTAAGGGATAACCTTCACGAAAAGCGAATCAAGAAAATGAAAATCGGAATGGCATGATCATTTCTTCGAACTCTATGCAATGGGTGTTCTTCTATCGAACTCCGCCATTGTCCATACAGGCGTTCGAACGTTCTCATTTATCCGCGCCTTGAAAAGGTGGCAGATTTATTGGAGCCACCGGTAATGGATACTACGTGTACATTGTAATCGAAATATGAATTACATGACGATGAAAGAAAATATAAGACATTGAAGAAAGGTGTAGCCGCGGAGGAACGTTATAACTATTTCAAAAGCATAGAACTTTTGCTTTTCACTCGTTCTAATCGAATAAGAACATTACATTTTTTAAATAGTGTTGTTTTTGCATGATCGTGGTAACCTTGTTTGTATTAAATATTTAAGTTTTTATATAAATATTAATGAAGGGCCCAATGCTAAGCACTATCTATCGACTGTTCTTTCTAGAGAGTAATGATTTCGGTTTGAACTAATGGTAAATGCATCCTCGATAATTAACTAATTATATATATATATATATTAGGAGTATAATAATGTTTGTAACTTCTGGAAGTATTCGACAACGGATAAAAGAGAGGAGTGAAGGACAAATGGGCAGAAGGAGAATAAAAGGAAAGTTAATACATAAAGACGGAAAAGGGTAAATAAAACATCACGGAAGACAACGGGGAAAAAGCAAAACTAACAAAAAGGAACACAGAAGGAACTCAAGATATAAAAAAATAAAGAAAAGAAAACTAAAATATTAATATCAAGATGATATGGGGAAAAGGAGGATAAACGGGTGATGAAAAAAGTAAGAAAAATCATAATAATGTAGATAGTTATGAAGAAGAAGAAAGGAGGGAAAATTAGAACAAGAAGAAAACCAAGAACATGAATGTATTCATTGTATCCTGGTTGCCCGTGCGTGATGCACTCTATCGTTTAACAAAGCCATGCGGAGTCCGATGATACAAATCGCCTCAAAGTTAAGATACTGTTACAGGTTGCCCTTGCTATGTTGTTTAATAAAAGAGCATGGTTTCAAATTTATCCCAGCGGTTCTAAAGTTGACATTCTCTCACCTTTCTCCCTTTTTCTATCCTTATACGACATTCTTCGCTTTTTTTTTCTCTATCTCTCTGAGAGTCTGGTGTTACGATATTGAATACCGCGAAAGTGCCGAGGGTATCAAACCATAAGGACGCGACGATCTGATGTAAACGTGACTTTGCCTGAACATGAAAGACATGTCACGGATGTATGTATAATATTGAAAATATGGTAATATATTCGACAAAAATTGACAAAAGGTGAAAACATCGATTAAAGTGACTCGGTAACATTGTTGAAGGTTGATGAAAAAATTGCTATTTTTTTGTTTAATATGTTACTTTTTATATTCCTTATACTGCACTAACCCTCTGACATGCAAACAATCCTGAACATTTTCTCAAACCACGAAGATATCTATGGTTTTCTTTGAAGGCGTCAATGTATGACACTCTCTGACAGTGATTAACAGTAACTTCTCCCAACCATTTTTGAATCTCCCCAACCGTTTTTTCCATGAAAAAAGACATAAAACAGGCTATTAAAAATCTGTCAGCACATAAATGTCTGGAATTGTATGTAGAGCCAATTTATTGCCTTGTGGCAGTTTACATTCGCTTAAAATGTAATTAAATTGTCATAATATAGTTGGGAGATTAAGGAATCTATCAGATCAGTTTTTCCCAATTTGTATCATTAATAATGGTCCGTTTTCACTCAAATGTTCAGATTATCTTTAATTGTACATCTAGCATTGAACCACTATCTTAGCACCACTTACTCTTATCTGAACAATGTTACCAAGTCCCTTTAAGTAATGCAACCTAAATGCAATGCATCCATTCAGCATGAACGAAAAATAGGAATTTATTTATTATCTTCGATTGCTTTTATTGATTTATTTATTTAAGGTATCATCAGAATGCATCGAAAACGAAAATTTTCTGGGCGAGGACAGATTATTTTAACCATACTATAACGGCGCGTAAATTAGATAAGCCTCCGAAAGAACTGTTGAATGAACATTTCAACAGATAGTTTTAATATTTAATACAGATGATTTTTTGTTTGTTTTAGATGAACACACTTTCTTCTAGAAATGATGTATTTCGATGACACACTGATATTTTGCATGGGATGGTGCAACTTTGTCCCGGCGTTTTGAGATGTTTATAGATACGGAATATGTGGACTGGCCATTTACTTTTTACGAAGACATTGGAATATCTCACCGTTTGAAGGCTTGCGTGAGGAAATCCGCATTTGTCTACAATGTAATAAGGTTGTCCAATCTTCGCTAGGCATCCTAGGCCTTTTCATTTAAAAGTTTAGGCTATCATTTCTTTCGCCCGTTTTGTCTCATACGCAGGGCTCTAAGTCCCGGAGTCCCAGAGTGGGATACAACGAGGTAATCATCGGGGCGAGAGGGGTGTTGATTACAAACACCTGCGGGATAATCCGCTCCAAGAAGGGTCTTTTCATCCCCCTTGTCGCTTTCTACTCTCCAATTTAGCTATGATAGTGGTGAGACTGGATGAGATGTCAATACAAAAAAGCTTTGACACGTTCAGAAATTAGAGAGTGACTGCGCGACGGAGAAGATTCCAGTACGAATGAAAAGCATGTTAAGAAGGCGTCGCCTTTTGTTCACAATGACCGTCTATCGGTCTGGTGACCAAGGATTTACGAAAGTTACATGATTGTGTTGATAAAGTTGAGAAGTGTCAGACGAAATCGAAAACGCTCTTCTAAGAGTGGAATAAGTGAAAGACCTATTATTCCGATTATTTTGTTCTTTTCTACTCTGTTTTACATTTGACTGTCCCATTTTTTTGCCGAGAAAGGCCTAAAGAACACGTTCAAGGCAGTATTATCTCCCTGATATAATGTTCTTTGCTTATTTAGGGATTGAGAAGTTGGGACCATGACAAAAATGTTTTCTTGATATTTGGTGAAATACTTTACATTAGTCAAAGGAATTAAACACAAACGTGAACAAAATAAATAAGGAATAGCTTCCAAACCTACAAAACAAGGAAAACAAGCAGACAATACAAAACAAAATACATGCGTTACTGAATATTGTTCGATAAACCTATTTTTCGCACGAATCCATAAAATTATTCCACGTAGCTATTGACTGCCTGTAGTCTATTGAGAATTAATGGAGCATCTTGTTATTAGCACAGATTTAATCGTTGTAATCTGATAATCTCTTTTTTCTAAATTCGATGAAACCCATTGCGATGACGCTTTCAGAAGAATCCTTGAAAATTACACAGAATCGTCTTGACGTCTTCGCGTCACACCAATTGTAAATCTGCCTCCGAGTTAAGATTATTTGAGAGTGTTTTCAAGTCATGATTCTGTTCACACTTTGACTACTAATGGATGAGTATGGAGACAACACAGACTTGTAAGCAACAAAACAAGGAGGGCTCGGCCATTTTTCATTTGCGTCACAGTTTATAATCCATACACTCTGAAGAGTAACCCATCTTGTAAATATTTTGCGACATGGATAATGTTTTTCTAGACATTTTTGCAATTAATATTATTGAGATATTTGAGAATTTAAACAACAACAAATAGCCATGTCATGAAATACTCCCTGCGTTCTGATATTTCATCTCAGTTAATATTCATCTAAGAATCAACTGTTTTTAATTAGGGCTTAATTAACAGTAGGGGAGTGAGTAGGATGACAGACATGCTTTATAAACACTTTACAGTAATTCACAGCTTTTCTAAGAATGACAACATTCTAAATTCTAAACTTAATGTTCATGCAGGGTTTTCCCTGAATTCTTTTTTTCACTGTTTCTTAATCGTTTTGCCTATGTTTAGCAGAACGAGCGAGCATTAATGACAATTTTAATCAATCAATCTAACAATCAAAGAAACGAGATATACGCCGAGACGAATGCCCTTAAACGAGCAAATAGATCTATGGCAATCAATGAGGAAATAAAAGAAGAAAGTTTGCACAAAGAATCAATCACTGATTGGAGCTTCCCCGTAGTCTTAAACCGTCTTCTAAGGTGATCAAATTTCCCCAAGAATGGATTGGATTCATGATCCAAACGATTTTGCTTCGACAGCGCGAATTTGTAGAAGAGAGGAAACACGTCAAAACATTACCACCTCAGTCAATTTAAAAGAGGGATTGAAGCATTCTTACGCTTACCGCCTCCAAGTGAAAAAAATAATGATTGTTTGTGGAATGTGTTCATAATTAAGGCGAAACCAAAGTTTATAGATATTGAGCAGCACTAAAAAAAGAAAATTTAAATTAAAAGAAAAGAGAAAAAGTTAAAGATCTATGTTGTAACCTTTCATTTTCTTTAAGTTTTCTGCTATCGCGATCGCTCTCTTCTATTTTTTCTTGATTTTATCATCGTCCAATAAACACACAAGTCAAGCACTAAATGTCCTTTAATGTTCTTATACTGTTATAATTGAGGATAGAAGATTCAGTCATGCAATTTAGGAAACGATAGTTTCTGATCTCCGCCTAATTAAAGGTAGGCCTACACCAGAGCTAAAACAATCCCGTTAAAAAAACAGATGAAGATGTACATCAGCACTTAGATCCATCAAATAAAAATCGATAAAGACACTGTATTATGTCACGTTGGGAATCAGAATCAATATCATCTCGTTTATCCAGGTGTTAGATCAACAAACAAGGTTACGTACGCAAACTCATCTAATGAAGCATATCGATCTTTGCATTTTGATTGGACATGGCTAGCTTTATTCTTACCAAATGAAACTTGGTAATAAGCCATTTATTGATGCCTGTAGATATCATAATTATTATGAAATGAAAACACTAAATTTGTCGATGATATGTTAGAAAATGTGCGCCGTATGTACTTCTTACAATATCTTCTATCCGTTTTTACCTCATGACTCGTTTTTGCTATTATTATTTTTGTCAATAAAGCACCAACATATTTATTCTTCGGGCTCGTTATTAATCATCAAAACGTTAATACAAGTCATTTTATTGCTCATATTCTGCAAACCGAGCAATAATCTTCGAAACCCTTTAACAAAAACCCAGGAGTACATGGTTCAGTACAGGTATGAGCTAACATCACTTTTCGGGTTTAGAGATTGAAACATTAAAGTGACTCGGTAACATTGCCTCAGATTCTGAAACGAAATCCTGGATTTAGCTCAGGCTATAATAATAATTATAAACATTTAGGTCAGTCGGGAATCCCATGACCTTTATAAGCCAATCGCCTGACTGATTATCAAGATATTTATGATTGAAAATCAAAATTTCATTTTTTGTTTACCTAACGGTTTTTATTACACTACAGTCTACTGGGGCAAATGAGTATGGTAAAGCCGGTCACTTTAAGATTTTACTTTTTTTGAGGCACTTCTTGATTATTTTGAAGCGCAATTTTTTAAGGGCTTCAATATTACACCATATCACTGACACTGGTAACACGTAGGTCCATGCATCTCAGATTCAATATTGTTAAACGATGCCTTTAAAAGAAAATCCACCAGGATGACCATGTTATATTAGCCTATATCTTAAGGCCGACATATTTCACGGGCATTGGCCAGGCGGCCGTTCACACATCCTATGCCCCTCGAGCAGTTATTAATCATTAATCCATGTATAATACACGTATACATGCCATAAGATGAATGTGCTTCCACACACTTCGCCCATTTGAAGATAGATGTGCGCTCACATGCTTCGCCCGTAAGAATATCAGGCCGAAATAAATGCCTCGATCGATTATCAAAACTCCAATGCGTCTTCATTTTCGATGACAAATACAATCTTGGCATATTACATATTAGAATTACGTGTGTGAGATCGCATTAATTCCAGGAGATTTATACTTGGCATGCGATTCACATAAGAACCCCACATGAATAGCCTATGCATAGGAATAAGGAAAACATGAAAGGTACGTAGCAGGGAAAAAGCACGAAAGTATAACAAGAAAAATTGAATACTGGTAGTTAGTGCAATATAACACATATGAATAAATAAAGAAAACAGACAGACGAAATATATAGATTACAAAAATTAATAAATTAAAATAGGTGACAAATAGACTTACAGCTGTTTGTTGACATTGAAGCTCGTTTCCCAAATAAGGGATACTTACGTTGACCTTTTTCTGCTATTTTATCATCATAAAGAAAATGTCGTCAGGGCTCCTAAAACGAAATATAATAGAGCATTTGAAATTGATGTTTGTCTTTCTCCAAACTGCAAATCCTCTAAAGTTTACTTTGACACGCACACTTTAATTATGTATTTAGAATAAATGAACCAGTTTTGTTCGATGACTACCATAACCATAAGTTACAAGAACTAATTATAGCACAGTTTTATCGAATACTTTTCCCATTATACTTTATATCTTGGTAGTTTGGTGATAGTCCTCAATGAAATAAACTCTGATGAATAATAATAATGAAGCATCTCTGAGTATATCATGAAATTAAGAGGCTTCCAGTACTACAGTTTATATTTTTTCTTTACTCTTCGTCCGAAATCATGACCTGGGATCTAATTAGTAAGGCAAACCATGCATGATACGGTGATTAGTTTCATTCTCGATTGACAAGAGTGAAAATTAAAGTTGGTGGCCTTTTGTCAATTTGATTCGTTGGAATGTGCTAAATGGTTACGTAACAAGAATTATCATCTTTATTGCTCCATGCTTTTGTCAAGCCGACATTATTTGAATAAGGCTGAAGAGAAAAAAGAGGAGAAATTGGAAAGTCAGAATTAAGTAAAAGATAGATGTGGCAACAAGAGGAGGGATATTTCAAAGACAAATACAAAGAAAAAGAAGAGGTTGAAGAATTTAAGATGAACAAGGAAACTAAGCAACAAAAAGCAACGAAGATCGTTGACCCCTATGAAAAAGCGATGCAGGGGAGAGAAAAAATATCAAAATTTAATAAGTAAACCCTCAAAATGCGCCTTTTAAAGATTTTTTTCCTAATTGATATTGCAGACATTCATGTTTTTTAATATGATTATGAAATTAGAGTAGAGTAAATCAGGTTTCAGGAAAACACTCAACATTTGTTATCAAATATCTATGAAAACCTGAACCGCAAGATTGTGTAACATGGCCCAAATTAAGTACTTTCAGTCTACTCGGGCCAGGGGGCACTTCGAATGGCAGAAAGAGGAAAAGAAACTTGACAAAAAAGTTACAGAGTGAAAAGTAAACAAAAGGGGAGAGAGCAAAAGCAATGTGATGGAAAAGACTGCTCACAACCTCTCTCGCTTGATCTCTTGAAGTTCATATAACTAATAAAACCGATCCCCCACCCCGTCACCGGTTCCCCTCAATGTCGGCAACAACAATACGCCACTGCGTAAAGCCTAGCTACATACCGCACTAGACAACGAGGAATGCTAACACTCTTCGACGGAAGTTAGACTAGAGATAATGTTCTGATTAGAATGTTTTCAACCATTTTTATCAACATCTTATAATTACATTCATTCACAGAATATTTGTTTGATTAGAGTTTTACCGCGGAAGCAGTACATACACAGAGACGGAGCTGATTTCTCCATCTACCACTCTGCAACGTGCTGCGGCAGCCGATAATAGTCGAATCTAAAACCCGATCATAAAATTCTGTCTCGTCACATATTTGCCGGTATTCATAAAAGCGTGCTAAATCTAGTTCAGGTTTACATGCGAAGTAAAGGAAGTAGGTTAGAGGTGGGCCATTGATTTATGGAACGCTAAATGGCGGTCCTCTTCATCCTTTCAGAATTCAAATAATTTGGTAACTCAGTGGGTATAAGTCAAATCATACCATTAATGATGTGATTTTATGTGAACAAAAATTATATTTCCACATCATGGTTGTATTCATTGTGTGTATTTTGGTTATAGAAAAACAGTACAGTCAAACCTGTCTCCTAAAGCAGTGGCGGATCCAGGGGGGGGCCGAAACGGCCGCGGCCCCCCCTATTGGCGGCGCAAAAAAAAAGGAAAAAAAGAAAAAAGAGGAAGAAAAGAAGGGGGAAAAAAAGGAGGAGAGAAGGAAAGGAGAAGAGAAAAGAAAAAAAAAGAGAAAAGAAAGAGAGAGAGAGAGAGAGAGAGATAAAAGAGAAAGGAAAAAGAAGAGAGAAGCCGGGTGAGAAATGAAGAAAGACAAGGAAATGGCACAAAGTGACAGAAACAACGAGTAAGGGAAAACTGGGGGGGGGGGTATGCGCGTTTAAAATGCACGCGCATGGATGGGGGGGGGGGGGGGGGTGACTGTCCGTATTGTAATTTTTAGGTTGTGCAAAACTGAGTCTGAATTCAGCAATAGTTCTAAGCATACTTGTTTATGAGCCGTAGTACCTGAAACGAGTTGTGTAATAACACTTCTGAAAAGGCTGCGCCCGGCCCCTCCAAAGGGCGGCAGAAACGTAATCAGGACATTTTGGGGTCATTCCCGAAGGCTTGGGGCCGTTATTGAAGAGGGGGCCGGCCATATGTAAATGGCATTGACGGTAACGGTGGATAAGGGAATAAGGAGGAAGGGGGTGCACATGACTGTTAACTGCAAGCGTATACTGGGGATGATCACCCTATCATTTTAGTTTTTGCAATCCGGGTCGAAATCCAGCATATTTATTTTAAAAAGGTTCATGTAAAAGCACTCATGATGAATCCCCGCCCGGCCCTACAAAGAGGAGCAGAATTGGAATCAGGAGATCGCGATCGGGGTTATTCCAGAAGGCTTGGGAGACGTTATAGGAGTGGGGGGGGGGGGGGGGGTTATTGAATAGAGGGGGTAGGCCACATTAAATCCTGAGCCGCGGATTCGAAGTTAAACGTTTAAAACAGACCCTGCGCTCAGAGGCGTTGCTAAGGGGGGGGGGGGGTGCGACACCCCACCTGTCAGGATATTGTCGGTAAAATTGTGCAGCTGTCGGGAAAGTGAGCGGAGGGGAGGACAAAAAAGAAAGGGGAAAGGCAAAGAAAAGAAAACAAGAAAAGGAAAAGAAAGGAAAGAGAAGAGAAGAAAGAAAGAGAAAACAGGAAAATGAGAAAAGAAAAGGGAATGGAAAAGGAAAAGAAAGAATAGGAGAAAAGGAAAAAAAAAAAGAAAAGAGAGAAAAAAGAAACGAGGATGAAAGAGAGGAGAGATAGATGTAGGTAAGGGCCTAGGGGAAGAGGGGTGGGGGTAAGAGAGAGAGGGGGATGTTGGGTGGAGTCGCCACGTCGAGGGAGCAAGAAAGATACGCATGATAAGTATGTTGCTGTGTCGGGTCCGCAGTGTCGATAGTTTTTGCTCGATGGGACAGAGAAACATTTTTGAAAATTCAGACAATGATTAAGAGTCGGTACAACGAATTGTCTTCTTTCTCTAATAATTCAATGAAACGTCAAAGTTTCCGCGCTTTGCGCGGTAGGGGGTAATTGAATTCAGACAAGGATTAAGAGTCAAAAACAGTACAACGAATCGTATTCTTTCTCTAATAATTTAACGAACCGTCAAAGCTTCCTTGCTTCGCGACGGAGGGGGGGGGGGGAAACTAAATTCAGACATGGACACGGTACAACGAATCGCCTTCTCCTCTAATAATTTTAATAAACCTGAAAGCTTCTGCGCTTCGCGCGGGATGGGGGAAAATGAATTCAGACAAGGGTAAAGAGTAATGATTAAGGGTAACGTAAAGGTTCCGCGCTTCGCGCAGGAGGGGAGAAATCTGAATTCAGACAAGTACACAGTACAACGAATCGTCTTCTTTCTCTAATAATTTAATGAAACAAAGGAAGGTTCCGTGCTTTGCAGGGAGAGGGGGAAAACGAATTCAGACAAGGATTAAGGGAGGGGAAAACTGAATTCAGACAAGGTTTAAGAGTCGAAAACAGTATACAACCAATCGTCTTTTTTCTCTAATAATTTAACGAAACGTCAAAACTTCCGAGCTTCGCGCAGAGGGGGAAAACTGAATTCAGACAAGGATTAAGAGTAATAATTTAGTGAAACGTCAAAGCTTCCGCGCTTTGCGCGGGAGGGGGATCTGAATTCAGACAAGGACACGGTACAACGAATCGTCTTCTTTCTCCAATAATTCAATGAAACGTGGAAGCTTCTCTAATGATGTAATGAAACATCAAAACTTCCGCGCTTCGCGTGGAAGGGGCGAAACATGAACTAAGAGTCGAAAACAGTAAAACGAATCGTCTTCTTCCTCTAAAAATTTTACGAAACGTCAAAGTTTTCGCGCTTCGCGCGGATGGGGGAAACTGAATTCAGACAAAGATTTTAAGAGTACTAATGTATTGAAACATCATAGCTTCCGCGCTTTGCGCGGGAGAGGCGGAGGGGGGGATCTGAATTCAGACAAGGACACGTTACACCGAATCGTCTTCTTTCTCTAATAATTCAACGAAACAAAGGAAGGTTTCGTGCTTTGCAGGGAGAGGGGGAAAACGAATTCAGACAAGGATTAAGGAGGGGAAAACTGAATTCAGACAAGGATTAAGAGTCGAAAACAGTATACAACGAATCGTCTTCTTTCTCTAATAATTTAACGAAACGTCAAAACTTCTGAGCTTCGCGCAGAGGGGGAAAATTGAATTCAGACAAGGACACGGTACAACGAATCGTCTTCTTTATCCAATAATTCAATGAAACGTGGAAGCTTCTCTAATGATATAATGAGACATCAAAACTTCTGCGCTTCGCGCGGGAGGGGCAAAACATGAACTAAGAGTCGAAAACAGTAAAACGAATCGTCTTCTTTCTCTAAAAAAATTTACGAAACGTCAAAGTTTCCGCACTTTGCGCGGGAGAGGCGGAGGGGGGGGGGGGGGATCTGAATTCAGACAAGGACACGGTACACCGAATCGTCTTCTTTCTCTAATAATTCAATGAAACTTGCAAGCTTCCGCGCTTCGCGTGGGAGAGGGGGGAAACAAAACCAGACAAGGATTAAGAGTCGAAAACAGTACAACCAATCGTCATCTTTCTCTAATAATGTAATGAAAGGTCAAAACTTCCGCGCTTCGCGCGGGAGGGGCGAAACATGAACTAAGATTCGGAACGGTACAATGAATCGTCTTCTTTCTCTAATAATTTAACGAAATGTCAAAGTTTCCGCGCTTCGCGCGGTAGGGGAAAAAAGGCATAAATTTAAAAAAAAAAGGCGGATGTTGATAACGGACAACATACATGACGCGAGCCTGCCCCCTCTCCAAAATTGTGCCCGCTTATAGGTACCGGTAAGGTGCTATGACCTTGTCAGTATTGGTATGTTAAGTTGAAATATTGGTCTATGCAATTTTAACATTTTCGGCCCCCCCTATTGGAAAATCCTGGATCCGCGCCTGCCTAAAGGAATCAGAAAAATTGGCCAATGGAGGCAGGTAGCCTTTCTAGACAGGTTCTACAACAGCGAAATACCTTGACACTATAATTATGTGCATACAGATGGCCTTTATAGAGGGGTGGCCACTAAGACACTAAGACAAAAGTTTGGGAACTTGCGCTTTTAATATCTTAGTAATGTTTACCAGGTTCCGTTCAAACTTTTCATGTGAGATTTCACTCAGAGCAACTCGCTATATGAATTTTGAATTGACCTTAAATACCGAAAATATAGAGGATGGGGGCAACTGAACTAATGCACCCTTAAATAGCCCCCTTCTCGTGCATGTCAGGGGAAAGTAATTAAAATAGCCTAGATTTCATGATATACTAACTCACTTCATTGATGAGACATTAATGCTGCAAGCGATGGTACAGCTACTCGATCACTTCAGCTTTAAGATAAAGCAGTGCGTGAATGTATGCAGGGATATACCTTTCGAGTATTGAATATAATTAGCTGCAGAATATAGCATTTATCATTTTTATATGCTCTGAATTCTGAACAAAGCAAGTTAGATTATAATTGATTGTATCCTTTTCCAGTTGTGATGTATAAAAACAAAGTGAAGATCGCTTCAATTTTCCATTATTCAAAATTTTTCAAATGGTAAAAGTTTAAACGTGAACTATGAACTTTCAATTTGAAAAATTCAGCCCATGTAAACAATTTAGATAGAGGGAAAAACAGATTTATATATAGTTTTTCCTACAGTTTTTCGATCAGATTGATGATGCCATTATAATGAAATTTAGAATAGTTAGTTATGGAAATGATATCACAAATAGATTGGTGGTGGTCAGCTTTATCATCCTTTTCATTCTCATATAGATGAATTATTACAATGAAAAGGATTGCCATCACACCGACGATCGACACACTCAAACTAAATTAAATTTGAATTTGTTTTTTCGCAGATGCTTTAGAACTTTAGAAATTAAAACGGTGACTTAGTATAGTTAAAGGAAACCTAGAAGAAGAAGAAAAAAGGACAGAGACACAGAGACAGATAGAAAGAGACAAAAGTTGACAACCAGAAATAGTGATACGTGGCTAATTAATTTACAGTATTTGGTAAATAATCTATATTTTCGATCATGTTTCTGAGAAGTAAAACCTACTCTTGAGCGTCTCCAAACATTAATCTTTTTTCATTATACACATACAATACGTTATCTGTAGCAGATAGGACGTGGGACCCTTGATCAGACTAGCAGCGTGCAAACTAGCGTATGCAATCAGTGGAAAGGCGGGAAAACGGGAAAGTAAAGCCTGGGGAGCGGATATATCGTCGTTTGAGCAGACGACGCTTCGCCAAGGGTCAATTAAGTCCATTAAAGGCCAATCCACCTATCTCTACCGACCTTCCCTCTGTGATAATTACTTACATTTGTGCAACAAATAATTGTTGACCGCTGTAGAAGTTGTTGAAGGAGGAGGAAGTGAAGATGTAGTTGATACAAAGACTCTTTTATTACCCCTTGGCAATTTTATATCTATCCCCACACCGTTTCTTTTGCCTTTAGCTACAGTCACAGAGGTTCGTACGAACGATGCGTTCGAACGAATCTCCCTGTTTTTCCATTGTCTTTCCGAATTTCCATTGTCTGAAAATCGTTCGTAATGGCATTTGTGACCGAGGCTTAAGTTTGATTTATGTTTATGAATTGTCTTCATTGTGCAACAAATTAAAGAGCAGAACAGATTGTTTAAAATATTAGAAAGCTTTATTTCATTGGTTTTGAACGCCAAATGAGACGCATTTTCTGTGTAGACCTAAATGTATTCCAATCATACACATGCTTTTATTGTTTAAGCCTTTCTTGCGCAACTGATTTGTGTTTGTTCTTCAAATGATTGTAATTATGATAGAAATCCTATTTAACCCAGTGGTTATGGCACGAGAAGTTTGTCTAATAAAATTAATAATTGGCCTTGTAATTCTTTTACCTCCTATGTTTGGAGTGCCTTTATATTGTGTAAGCTCAACTCTCGTCACAATTATATCGAATTCGCTTCGATCTAGACGGTCGACATCTAAATCCTCCCAGCATTATCGGGCCTGCTGCAACGAATACGTGCAATTTCAACGTATACGTTGGACAAATGGAAGATCCTAAGTCCTTTGACTAATTATCATGGGATTCGTATTCCGTCTATCCTACCTCAATACTATTCTTAAATTATTACGTTTTCCCCCGCGTTAAGTCCTGACTTACTGCCAAGTATCAGATTGCTAATCCGTCGTCAAGACTGGCTTCACTTTCCTTCTACAAACTGGACGTATATTGTCATAGACGCGTACCATTTCATGGCCGTTATTCACTTAAAAAAAAATCTTGTTTGTCTTTATTTCTTCAAAAAAAAATCTTTTCCGTCCTCGGCTTTTATTATATCTTTTTTTAATAATTATTCATTTAATGGTAGCCTATCTATCTAGTTTAACTGGGCACAATATAGGAACAACGGAATATCGGAAATACTTGTGTGATTTCATTTCAAAGGCACACTACGCCAGATTTATGTTTAGGAATGTGTAAATTAATTACCAAGAAATCGAATGTTGGAAATTTCAAGGAGTAAAATTTGGTAAAAAGATGGCACTTTAACTCTTGAGTCCTCATCGCCGTGTGATGCCGAGTTCGCCATAGGGCCGAGTGAGGCCGACCCCGGACCCCCTATCTACTGTGTTACTGCACACACAGGATATTGGGAATAATAATTACATCCACTCCCAAAAGGAATACACCTTTCATTCATGAAAAATGTCACCTTTGCCGGCAATCCAAAACTTCCATAAGATAACATTGATTCTGCTTTTCTGAGAATAGATTTATTTCATGTGTTCACGGCAAGTTAATGAGAATCGCTTACTTAAATTTCGCCGAAAAAAATCAACCTTTCTCGAATCGGAATAAAGAAATTGTAACCTTCGAATAACAACTTTATAGCTTAACATGAAAGTACAGTCGACAACGCGGGAAAAAGAGGGGAAAAGAGTCAGACACCTTTGGTTTTATCTTTAAAAGCCAATTGATTACCATTTCCAACAGCAGACGTTCTAGATTTGCTTTTCATGAGTTTAGATATGAAAGTACGTATTTGATTAAATTCCTAATACTTATAAGTTGATCTGTGCTCCCGTCGCGATCTGATATTGAATTGAAAAAAACCATTTTGCATCACCATATTTTAGGGAAAAAAATCAGTACCTCGAGAACGAGAGGGAGAGAGAGAGAGAGAGAGAGAGAGAGAGAGAAAGAGAGAGAGAGAGAGAGCGAGAGAGAGAAGGGGGTATGTAAGCAGCATATATAGTAGAACAAGTATAATAGAACATGAATGGGGAAAAGAATATAGAGAAAGGATAGAGCAGACAGTCAGACAGACAGACAGTGTGATAATATGTGCGTAGAGAATATTGATTTGGAGGTCTAGCGATCGGAAAGAGCGGCACAGCTGGGTTTCTCCCAATGGGTGTTCATTATACCATGGAGTCAAATTGAGATGGAGGAGTTTGGTATGAAAGGGACCATCAATCAGACTAAGCTGAGATGCGATCCAATCTTGATGAATTCTTCCGAGAATTGTGCGGAGACGTTGGAAGTATACTGTTTGCAAATCTTAATCTCATCATCCGAACAGTACGCCTAATTTGGAAATAACTTAGAGAGAATGTGAAACTCTTCGAAGCCTTTCTATTAAAGGGAACAGTTGTATAACAAGCCTCCGATGAGGGAAGTTGAAAGACGCCGAGTTATTGGAAGAATCGGCAAAGAAATAGAACTACTAAACCAACTTACATCATTTACAGGGATAATTGCTACCGTCTCTCCAATCACGTTTTGAGTTACATCGTCTCTCGAGCCATTCATCTCTTCCAATGTCCAATCACCATGAAACCTTTTGTAATACTGTGACGCGAACCATCTGAAAATAAGTTCGATGTATTTACATTGTTTCACACGGCCCCAATGGAAATCAGTGGAAATAACCGTGTATAAATAAAGATATCAACTCGCTTCAATTCAATTTAACATAAGCTCTTTAGACGCTGAAGACGGGAAAAAAATCATATCTATCGTATCTACAAAAAATTAAAGTTTTGAGAAGAAAAAGTTATTCACATACAAATATTTAAGATGCAATGATTAATGGCGATTGAATAGTAAACTCGGTTCTTGGTCACAGTCAATTAATATTGTACTTTTTTCCATTTTAGTGATCTCTAAAATGACAGCGATCAAGGTGACTGCATTTTATTGCCAAACAAGACACGTGACAGATAATTAAACAAAACGATTTATAAAAGAAGAAAAATCTACATAATTGATTCAATGGTACATCGAAATAATTAGGGCTTGGATTTGGACGGGTTCGCTTTTGTTTATCAATGTTTTTCATAATGTATGTCGCATATTGGTCTGGAGAGGGGGCATGTGCGTCAGAACCTTTTATTTTCTTAATATATAGCAGGGGTGTTCTCGCCCTATAATTATTTGAGACGTAAAAAAGGCTTCTTTAAGGCATAGATTAGTAGTTAGCAGATGAGGAAAAAAACTGTCAAGGGTGGATTCAATTTTAAAATTAACCTCATATGGAATTTTCCAATCATGAATATTGACGGTAATACAACATGATTATATTGAGCCAACAGCTGCAAGTGATAAATTTAAAATTTGATTAATATTACTTGACGGTAATACAACATGATTTTATTGAGCCAACAGTTATCAGCTGCATGTGATAAATTTAAATTTTGATTAATGTTACTTGACGGTAATACAACATGATTATATTGAGCCAACAGTTAACAGCTGCATGCATGTGATAAATTTAAATTTTGATTAATATTTCTTGAACGAGCCTCTTTTGCATTATCCATTTGTGTCTGATCTGGTATTAGTTTACGAGATTAAGGCCATTTCATTTTATCATAGTACTTTGTGCCCCTATTTCGCTTTTATTTGGTTGGTCATATTTTAGTTTGTTTTCAAAGTAGGTTAAACACGGATCCCTCCTCCCTTGCCTCATCTCATTATATAAGTTAGTGTGGTTGACCAAATTGTTCAAGTCTTCAGATCAAGGAGCGAAAGAACAGGTGGGACAAATTAAAAGTGGGATAAGGGGGAGATATGCGTGAAAGAGAAAGAAGAGGGATCGATATATAGGACCTTAGCAGGTCTGTGAAGGGAGATAAAGAGAAGATGCAATAGACTAATCATAATTCAGCCAGACTGGGCTTTGTATCTCAGGAGACTGTAGCAGCGGTTCTTCCAAGATTTGAGAGAAACTCGACACGAAGCTCGTCCCTCAGTGATCAGGTATTCGGCCAGAAGGCGCGCATCGCACGTGGATCGAAATCTTCCCTCTTCTCCAGACGATTTCTCCTGCCTTCGCACTTCTTTCGCATAATGTCTTCTTTTCCAAAGAAGCAGGCTAAAAAATGATGGTGACCATTTTCCCATCCATCGTGTAGAAATATTTTAGCTATATCACCTACAAGTTTACTTTCTCCGCCCATGCACAAATGAATGCTAAATTATATTTTAACATAATAAGTAAATAGGAATTAATTCATAAATAATTAGAACTCAAATACAAAAAACGCATCCCCAGCAATTTCAGTTTGTACAATTAACTTGACAAAGTAGTTGGGTATTCTTTTCATGAAATAAGAAAGTATGCACAACCAGAGATATAATTGAAATCACGACCAAGAATGGGGCTGAATCTCTTGGTTGCACCAATAGTGCCTGCTGGATACGTGGCATCAATTCTGGCTGACGTACAGAAAGTAAAACTTTGCAATCACTGCTTTGAATTACTAATGTCTGTACTAATTTCCTATAAAGGCTTAATCAACGCTGTACTTAAAATGGCGCCTCGATTATAACGTGGATAGTATTCATATCGAACACAAATGAGCGCATTTCCCCCCCCCCCCCCTCTCAACAGGTTCGATTCTTCCCCGTTGACTTTAACCATACAGTGACATAGTATCAGACCAGCTGCATCTGTGAGAGTCTGAAACATAAAAATGGACAGAATGGGGTACGATTTTGCGTAACTCAATCGTCCTGACCTACTCCCGCCTGCAGGTACGATTGTTTTTATATTTTCCCCCCTAAAGAAAGTGCTGGGAGAAGAAAGATGACGAAAGAGGATAAATTAGCTAGAGTTGAAATAAAAGCATAACATCACTTGTTGAGTCGTGGAATTTTATGAGAGAAATGGAGAGAAAAGGAGGGGGATGAGAAAAAGCAGTGAGGTGTGGAGGGAGAGAAAGAGAGAGAGAGAGAGAGAGAGAGAGACAGACAGACAAACAAACAAAGGGGATTTGAGGGGGAGAAAGATGGGTGACGGGAGAGAGAGAGAGAGAGAGAGAGAGAGAATGAGAGACAGACAGACAGACAGAGGGACAAGGGGACAGAGGATATTGGAATCTAACGCCTGAATTGTTGGATTGTAGGGATTTCCATAGAGGTTTGGTATATACCAAGGTTAGGTGTTGTCTTGAACCCTAGGGTTATAGGCGAGAGGAAACCTGGCGTCCTAGCTAAGTACATATTTCTCGCAAACTAATAATGCCATTATGTCATGGGGACGTCAGTGGGAAACTTGAATTGAGCAGTTTCCCTCAACCTATAGAATACAAAATAAAGCCGTCACGTCAGAGAGAAGGAATTATGTAAACCCATTAACTTTAACAGAAATGTGGAAAATGTCCTCCAACTTAGAATTTGTTGAAGGATTATCGATTAACCCGTCATGCCCATAGATATTTTAGCGTGGATGTCACATCCCTCATACCCCGTCCCTCACAGACCCACTCCGTCCCCCTGGCGACACCCGTTGGTCTGCTCGGTTTAATATTTCCCTCGCGCTTCTCTATGGTTCCGATGCCGCGTCCGTTTGACTCCATATTTTTCATAAAACCTACGATTGGTAAATTCATGCAAAGCAAATAGTGGCGTAATATTTTGAACAGTCTAATCCTCTTCTATCTAAAAGAAAATGTTCGCATAGCTAATATAAAAAGTGGTGGTGGCTATGGCGGCGGTATAGTGGTGGTGGTGATGGTGATGGTGGTAAAGAAGATAATAATAATAAAAAAATAATAGCTAGTTCTTATATAGCGCTTTTCAGGACCGAAGGCCCTCTCAAAGATGAAGGTAATGGTAATGTTTATGGTGGTCGTGGTGGGAATGATGATGGTGATAATTGTAATGGTAGTAGTGGTGATGATGATGCCAAGCCAAACCAAACAAAAGAAGAACAAAAATGAAAAAACAAAAACAAGAACAATAAAAAACTTCCCCAAAACAAAGCAAAGCAAACAAACAAACAAACAACAAAACAAAACAAATCAAAACAATATAAATACAAGGAAACAAAACAGATTTTGATTTTTGATTTGCTTTATTTGTTCTCCGAAATCACAATAAAAACATGATATATATACAAAACATTTACAACATAATATAATTAGACATTTAGAACAAACATATTATACGCTGTAAAAAAAGAGAAACGAAGGAGACAATAATGAAGTCGGAAAGACACCCAGTTTAGTCAAGCCATCAAGACAAGACTGTTCTTCCATGGGGTCTTCCATGGGCTCCAATAAGAATAGATAATGAGTACAGAGGTTGAATCCTTACCCTACTTTCCCCTTCCCTTTGTTTTTTAAAATCTCTCTCGGTTTCGCTTCTTTTCATTTCTTTCTCTTATTTTCTCGTTTAATCTATCTACTCTTTGTAGTAACATACTCCATCCCACCCTACGCATTGTCAAATCTTTGTCATAACATACTCCATCCCACCCTACGCCTTGTCAAATCTTTGTCATATTGACGCAGATATTTAATCCCACCCTAAGCTATCTGATCATTTCGAAGACAGTTTATAGACGTAATCGGTCTCCTCTTGACCCACTATAATCATTGCCCACTATCCGGTTTGGCAGCAATCAAAACGCAACGAAATGCAATCCAAAATGACATAAGAATCCATTCTTTCCCCAGCCCACTCTCGATTTTCCTTTTTAAGAGAAAAAAATCTTTATGTCTACGTGGTCTTACTAACATGAAAGTGTAGAGAAATATCCCATGAAGTCTTCATGAAAAGAAGTCCAACTAACTAGTCAGTATTATTATTGGTCTATCCTGGTGAATGTGTATTGCGCTTTCCTAATTGGCAACACAAAATATATTATGAAGTAAAATCAAAGACAGGATATCGTTGAGAACAATTACATCTTTAGTTTGTTTGTTTTTGTTTTTTAAACCATTTTTATTGTTTTACTTGACAATAACATATCGTTTGAAGGTTATGCACATTCATACTATTATATATTCTCCCATTAGTTTTCAAATGAATTCGTTTCTTGCTGCCTGTTTTCTTTAATATTGTAATTTCACACCCTAATAAACTTCTTTTGATTTCGCGTATACGCCACATACTCTTTGAACCATTTATCAATTCCGTGGCCGAGTGGTAAGGTGCTTGACTGGAGATACGGAGGTCGAGGGTTCGAAACCCGAGAAGGAACTAATATCATTTGTCCTTTAGGATGCGACCGTCATTGTTGGTCAAACAGTTTTCGAGCGTCAAGCCACGCCTGGCTGGAAAGCTCCACAGGGAGTGGAGATTTTGCACACATTGTGTGCGGGCAAGTATTGAATCCAATGACCAGGATGATAGTATATATCTGTAAAGCGCTTATCATTATCATTATTAATTAAACATTAATGCAAATATAGACAATCTACAGTTTTGCACTAATGCGCAAGTTTAAGTGAATTTGGCGCCCTATAAATCTTAGGCCTATATATTATTATTAATTATCATTATTATTCGTCTGTCCATTGAAGACATATAGAAGTGGGCTCTCATGGGGAATAACAGGTGTTGTAAATCACCAGGCTAAGCCTTCAGTTTTATGACCAACAGGCCTTATGTAATGCTTTGCATTTCCACCCATTCCCCCATATGGAAAAGTTATTATCTTCACCCGTAGACTCTCCGAGAGACTATAGGGAGTATTTTCATTTCATAGGAATACGGGTTTGCTGTGTGCAGACTTGTACACCCATATATGGTATTTCCACCAAGTCTCGTCTTAGCGAATTGTGGCCTTCTTCACATGGAAACAGACGACCCTCCCCTAAAATTGTATTACATCATTTTCAGAGAGAAAAGGAAATACTGGGAGTTATCGCTTTATCCACCATTACAGAAAATATTGTAATCTTGAGAACTGTTCCAACATACAACTGAGTGAATTCTGGCTTTCTAGAAAGCTTTAAAAAAAGGATGCACCGTCCTTTCATTTGTCATTGAAAAGAGGCTTTAGGAAACGGGCACCAGGTTTTTTGCCACAGATTTGGTTAATTTAATTGCGTGTACATTCATATTATATATTTTGTGTGTTTTACTTTGCGATATTCATTGAGATCTATCAAATTGATCAGGATATTTATAGTCTCAGAATGTTCCAAAGGATCATTATCATTTCATACGTAACAAACCTTTCATGAAAGCCCCAGACAGTTTTTCTTTTCTTTTTTAAACAAATTTTAAAAGGGTATCTTCCACTATAAGTACGTAACACTAGCTTTAAGGTAATATGTTACCAATTCGAGGCTCATCTTGACACATTCGAGTGTGAAATTGCCCCCATAGTTTGCTTTGCGCTTCTGTGTGTAAATCTTTCACCCTCTTTCTCTTTACCACACGTAGCAATGTGGTTGCTCGCTCATTAGCTCCTTTTCTACGCATTTCTATGCGGTATTCTTTCATTAATATATGGATACAAATCATGATAACTTGATATGGATACAACGCTAAAATGTGGTACAACTCCAGATAGTTTACAACAAGACTATTTTCGTGCAAAGGTTAAGTTTAAACAGTAATAATCACTGGCCATTATCATGAAATTTCAAAGTATCGACGCATACATTTTAAGAGGGTGTGGTGTCTGTATGCCCCCTTCCCGTCTTTTTAAAGCCTTATTTTATCAACGTTTGTTATTTTTGTGATCATATGGCGATGAATGAGTAAAGTAAATTTTATTGATTTTTTTGTCGTATTCTAACATAGTCATACATCTTCATATTTTCTCATACAAATACTATTGAGAAAAAAGAATGAAAACCCTCAAGGAGGCCGTTGAACTACTTGTTTTTCGTCCTAAAATTGCATGTTGTTTATACAAAATGAGATGCATCGAGAACAAAATTAAATGCCCTCATCGTGTGGACAATTTAGATTATCTTCTCGTGAATGTGAAGGCTTTTCTCTTTAACTAAAATCTTGGGTTTAATGATAGCTCGTCAACGCTCGTGCCATTTCCTAGACGGTCTAGGTGTCTGCCATAAAGATAAACGTTCGAACCGTTTTCCTCCATTGAAGGATTAAAAGCGATATCCTATAATAGATCGTATATTGCAATGCAAGATAAGTCTTTCATGAATACAAGCCAAGTCCCACAGTACCAAATATGTAAGATATCGCCAATAGCGATTCGAGACGAGGGACAATGACTCAAATTAGATCTGATCTTAAGCGAGTACGATACTTATTTTACACTATTCTACATACAAATTCGAACAACAATATATCTATTTTGTTCTTGTCATTTACCTTGTTTTTGTATGTAATTCAAAATGAGGGGTAGGAGGGCGATTAGATAAGGATCATCTCCTGAAGTATTCTAATCCCCATGGCTAGTTGATCTGGCGCCACAGAAGCCGTGGTCTACTGACCTGAATTTCAATCTCATGTCACTAAATTGACAATGAACATCATTGTCATTGATACGTGCCCGCTCGTCACTTGCGATGCTCACCCCATTACCATGATATCCGGGTTTCTTTTATAAATATTGGATTGTCTGAGATGTCCTTTTTCTTAAATGATGTCATTGTTGATTTTACCGGTGAACTTTTGAACTGGTGGCCCAATCGGGGATTGGCGCTTCGTCTATGCATGTATAATGGCAATGCACATGGATTGAGACGCCATTTTGGTTTATGCGCTTAATATTTCCTGTGCTTATCGGGCCTATGGGGAAATATGATAAATGCTCCACACATTCAGCTTAGTGGTTGCATGGTGCGTCAATGGCCCCGTTAGTAGTTGACCCAGTCCAACGTCACCAAATGACGCCTCGCGTTCAACCGGCATAAGACTTCCATGGAAATATCTTAAACAGTATTGCCCGGAGGTTACACGTAGGATTTGGTAAACTACATAGCGTCCCTATTTTCACGAAGTGACGGTAGTGAGGAAAATCGTAACGCAAAGAGAATGCAATTTTTTTTCACTACCGTCACTTCGTGAAAACAGCGACGATAGGCCAATTTAGTCTTGCAAGACATGGACAAGGTACACACTGTGCTTCTCGGATGCAACCAGCACGAAATTATCCATAAGATCGCCAGGCGAACCTTACTTTCGATTTTTGACGTTGATCGCCGTAAAAACGCACAAGCGTCACAGAGAGTTTTTTCTGAACGCAATTATGTAATTCATATGATGCTGAAGAGCTCTACGTTTAGATAACTGTGTACAATTTTACCCGGCAACTTTACATTAATATTTACTTCAGCTCAGCGGTTTTCTTTATTGAAACATTGAATCAACAACGATGTGCGACTCCCTTACGGTTAGAACATAATGGTGTCGCGCCGCGTTTCTCAGGGATCCGTCTTGACCACAAGACCGCATCAACCAAAAACTAGGTTATTGTATTATTATTTTATTACAGGGACTGTGTTATTCGATTCTCTGCTCAACAAAAAAAAAATGGTTGGAGCTTATCTACTATCCCTTGAATTCAGTTCGATGTGAAACATTGTTCTGAATTAATTTTGAAACAGTTTACATAACCCATACAAAACAGAATAAAGAAGATCACTCAATATCAAATATAATATAAAAATTTAGGGTACGACTAAAGTTCACTCGGCAAATATTGCGAAAGACCGAGAGCATCGTGAGACATCAAGAAGCATACGTTTTATTACTCGTATTTCAATAGGGAATAATATAAACTGGCTCAGTTGAAATACCAATTATCCTTACTTCATTTTTTTTACCTGATTTTGATCACTTATAAAAATCACAGTTGTCGTCTGGAACAAAACAAAATCGTCTATATCTGCACACTAAGAGATTAAATTGAGTTCTGTTCATGCCATTACATTGGAATAATTAGTCTAGACACAGTCGGTAAAGGTTGAATATTCAGCGAATGAGAAAAGACCTTTGACGTTCGGGAATCATTAGAATGATAACAGAATGACCAGATCTTGCTGAATGTCCCATACGCTGTACATTGTAAGTAAAGTTTGGTCCAATCCTTTCGTTATATGTATCCTTATATCTATTTGGTTCTTCCTTGATTGTAATCTTCAAAGAGGGACAAACGAAAAATGTCACTTCTACCAGAACCCTGTTAATCACAAATATATCAGGGGCGGATCTAGCTTTTTGCCAAGGGGGTGGTTTGACCCAGTGGCGGATCCAGGATTTTTCTTCTTTTTTTCTTCTTTTTTCTTTTTCTTCTTTTCCCCCTTTTCCTCCCTATTTTTTCACTTAGCCGCCCAAGGGAGGGGGGGGGGGTAGACCACCGAAACCCCCTAGATCCGCCCCTGTATATATTCTATTTGTAAGCATTTAATCTTTAGAAACTACCGGGGAAAATTAACCATGTTCATATCTAATGAAGATATTCATTTAACAAAGCACACCAGTGTTCATAATACGTCATTGTTATCGTTCCATGTTGTATTTGGTATTCATTATTATTGGAATGCGTTTTTTGCGATTTCCCGTTGCATAATGACACTTTATAAACACAAGAATCAAACTAATTGCCATGAGTCAAAGACAAAGAATTACACCAGGGGGCGTTTCACACAACTTGTCATCAGTGACAAATGACAGTTTTTGTTATAAGCTACTGAAATCCTTGCTTCTGATTGGTTATCAGCAGATTTGTCACTGATTTTTGTCATTTGTCATTGAAAAAAGGCTTTGTGAAACGGGTCCCAGGTCACTAAGGATACCATGGACTAGAAAGGAATCAGAGTAAATGTCTTGGTCTGATCAGGGTACCCACGTGACATTATAAAGCTTCAGTCATCCATCCCTAATCGTCTAATAGGACGCAATGAGGCGATGGTGCTCCTGCAATTTAATCACACTGGAAAAGACCAAGCAGACTTTGCACCATGATAGCTCTCCTCGTACAAAGATACTGTTCAACTAGAGAGAGTAATTTTCTTCGCCGAGAGTGAAGGCAGAGAGAGAGAGAGAGAGAGAGAAAGGTTGAGGTGGGGTGGTGATCGGGTACTGTGAGGGCGGGAAAAAAATGAGCAAAATTAAAAACCAGACAAATACGGAGCCCAATGTAAGACAATCATGAAATCACAAATGTCACTGTGAACGATATTTTCGCTCATAAATGCCAAAAGCCGTTTTGTATCGGGCCTTCTCCGGCACTTTATTTAATTGCAACCGTAGAGTCTTTCTGTATCGTGGGTCACGTCTCTCTTTCAGTCTCCTTTTGTCAGAGCAAGGAGTAACTCTGGATGATTTTCATCCTTTTTTCGGAGGATAAAGTTGTGGGTATATCATCTGACGGTCCATGAACCAATGTGTAAAAAGTGCAGGTGGATTTAACCTCGGGCCTCCATTTAAGCGAGAAAATTTGGGTTGACATGAAAAAGGAATATATAGGGGCGGCTCTCGAGGCTCTCATTCACCCACGCGCTCGCTGAACTATACTTAAATTTGATCACTAGGTTTGCGAGGGAGGGTGGATGGAATAACAAAGACTAGATAGAAGGTAGGACAACGAGAAGAGGTTAAATAGATAAATAACAGAACGGAACATAGTGACGGCAGTGAGAGAAAATCATAAACAGGTCTAGTGATATACTATAATAATAACAATAGGTCAATTTATATAGCGCAGCTGCTATATGAATAGACTCTACTGTGCTTAATATAAAGTTTCATATTATTACTCAGGCGCTAAAGCACTAAAGAAATTTCTTCCTACCGGGTACCATTTATACTTCACCTGGATGGAGAGTAGTAAATGTAGATTGATGTCTTGCCAAAGGACAATAGTGCCACGGCGGGACTTAAACCGCAAACCATGTGATCCACAGTCCGTTGACGTATCCACTATACAGACCACGAAACATCTACTAATACTACATTAAGCATTGTATGTTTAATGAGAACAGTATTAAAGGGAATAGTTTTAAATGAAAAATTGATTCAAGACACACACATTTATGTCACGTGATAGCTTGGAAGACAATGATATTAACGGGTCTGACATTTAGATTGTTAGTGTGCTTCCTAAATACTTCTCTTCCTCATAAGAGAAAGACGAACAAACTTCCCTGCATCAATGAACATAACATCAAAAATGTAAATTCCAACGTTATACCGAAATATGCTTATGGATAACATAAACTGTGCCCCCCTAACAAAAAATACAAAAAAGTTGAATTAAATTATCTCAACCAGCTTTTCCCCGACGTGGTGTACTTAACGAAATTATCTTTCCCCTCAAATCTCAACAAGTCAACAAATTTAATACTCGAAAAGATACAACTTGAGAGTAAGTGTGGAGTTTCATGGCTAATATTTCATTGGATGATATACAATTTAATTTCTGATGCCGGAGGTTGTTGAGAAGAAAGCATGGGACCTTGGCCGGTGTACATTATTGCATTGCAGCTAATCAGGGCTTCGCTTGGTTTGTCATGCCCGAGTTTTCGTTCTGAATAATGTTACCCGCTGTGAAATGCTTGAACTTGAGTTACATATGACAGGGGGGGGGGGGGGGGGTGTGTCGCGAGACGAGGATAAAGAGAAGAGAGTGAAAGTGAGAAAGATGGAGATCAAATGGCAGAAAGAGAGGGAGAGAGAGAGAGAGAGAGAGAGAGAGAGTATATGTATTAAACATCGTTGCTTTATAGTAAATGAGCATACTCTCGGCCTCCAATTCTCTTTGAGTTAAATTTGGGTGGCAAAATCTGAAAAAGTGGAACTGTACCTGTAATTGCTAGAAATCATATACACACGACTGAAAGGGCATGACATTTCTTTTAAATGAGTATGAACCCAAGCCCAACATCTAATACTTCCATTTCATTGCCGCATTGCCTTGTCATCCGTAACATCTCGTCTCTAATCAAGATTTTCTACTCATATCGCACCAAATATCAACTGCATAATACCATTGTAGAAACCATGTTCTCATGTAAATCAGAGGATGAAAAGAAAAGGAAGCGATCGATCATTGATAAATGGTCGAGTAATTACCCCACCGTCAGACCTGTATCTGCTCATGAAATTATCTAATTTTAGACATGCTGGAGACAAAATGTTTCATTGACGATGACATTTAAAGAAAGATTATCATCAATTTGAAGTACACAAAGAATCCATAATTTGTCTCAAAGGCATTGAATTGAAGCGTTGATCTTATATTGAAATTAAAATTTAAAAACAGTATATCCCGCTGTTACAGTAATTCATCATAATATCTAAACCTGGATAAAAAATTGTTGTTGAGAAAAGTGTTGTTGGCAACCCCATCTATCGTGAATCGTGAAATCGTGATCAGTAGCTTTGGAACCATTGTTAATGGGAAACATAAAGCTATCAGTCAGGTTAGAAAGAAAGCATACACATCGATCTAATCAGCCGCTTACAATCATTGTTTAAAACTTTGGACACACATGCTCTGAAATCAAACGTAAGGTTGTCATAAAATGTAAAAGAAAAGATCACTGACTTTGTGTTTGATCACCTTTTCAACTTCGAAACTTCCTCCAATTTGATGACAGTCGATTATGTCCACGCTTGTAACAGATACCGTAGGCGTTTAGTAGGGTGGAATGCTAAAATGAAGTAAGAATTCTGATTTATGTAAAACAAAACAAAAAGTAATACTCTGAGGGGAGGGTATTTTGGAGTGTGATTATAACATATCCATTGCAATATTGGCGTTGCTGTGTACTCATTAACGAACCGACTGATGAATGGTTGCCTGCAGCTGTTCAAAATCAAACCCTCACATGAAAATATATCTATATCGTCCACTTCTACCCCTCTCTGCCCCCCTAATAGTTTGATTAATGTTGATGTCGATTTCGTGTGGTAGATAATCAATTATCGTTTTATATTTGGCGGGGCTGGCGTCTCTATATCATTGCCCTTCCAGGAGATGGATACACCAACCAACCAAACGACAAGCTGGTAAAGATATTAGAAGAACTGCCCTCTGTGTTGTGGTTATATTAAAGGACCAAATAAATATTTGGAAGGCCATTTTCACTCTGCGTACTTCTTAGGAGTGAGTTTGCATGACCTACACCCGATGGTCTTGGGCAGAAAGAAACAGGAAAGTATGACATGACACCTCAGTCACACCGACAAACTAACTCCAAACCGACTTCACACTGATCGACTCTTGGCTATTAGGGATAATATCATTCTATTATCTGTTTGGTGTCAGTTTTTACAGTGCGACTGGGGTATCAACACTGGATGCAAGCAGTTATAGTTGTCTAGATAGTCGTACCTTGGATTTCAAAGCGTGGTATAGATCGAGTGAATGAAGATTATATCACAGTCAAACAGACAAGACCGACCCAAGACAGACGCTAAACGTGAACCTAAACCTAGCAGCATACTCCCTATCGCAAAACATAGGTTGGTATGGAGCTGGGCCTTGTTCCACAAAACTTATTATCAATAGCAAGTTACAATACTGTTATAAGCTACTGAAATAGTGGCATTTGATTGGCTGAGTGCAGATTTGTTATAGAATTTTAGCATTTGCTATTGATAGCAAGTTTTAAGAAACGGGGCCCTGATTTGGTATCGGTTTGGAGCCGGTTCTGTGTTGGTATGGATGTTATATTATTTGTTTGTAATAAACTTCTAATAAGTTGTGTAAGAGACACGAAAGACTTTGACCTCTTATCAACTTCTATAGGTCATGGACCGTGTAACTATGTCGATTAAAATATTAATAATTACATCTTTTGACAACGTTTTGACTTTTAGTGATCCGTTATTTACACTTTTGAATTAGGTAAACATGTAATAGCGATATGATATCCATAAAAGAGAGGAGACGCTTCTGATTTAAACAAAAAGACCAACTGCTTCATGGGTACAAAAATGCCTTTATATAACACAAGAAGACTTGAAGATTTCTCTTGAAGATTTATTAAACACTAGATCCCATCCGTGAATCGTTCATGTTTTATGCATCGGAATCCTAGAGACATGATACGAAGGACATGTGGGTCTTTCAAGATTGCGATGCTGATTATGATGAGGTGACCTATTAATATAAAGGTACTGTATCGGTTGTCAGGGGAAGGGCATGCTGTGGGGTGGCGCTTTGCAGCTTTTTCTATCTTTTTTTTTACAGCCATTTCGGGGGACGTATAGAGTTCTGAATGCATTGTACAAAATTATCATAATATTCGGGTTAGGTTTGTCAATCTTCTGTGTCCATGTAGTGTCTGTAAAGGTGCTTCAGTGGTCTTCCTGCTCTGATAACAGTTCGTCATGCTGCTCTGTTCATCGAAATGTTATATTTTGTAAACTTTTAAACTACCCCATTTTAGGATCTTTCGTGATATCAAATAATTACATCTTTCTTGCGTATATTGATTTCAACAATAATTACACGATATGGTCTGGAATTTTTTGTATACATTCCCCTGACAAAATTGTTTAAAAAAGTGATACACATGTCAAAATGTCCAGTCACATATCACTGGATATTGGGGTTGGTAACCATGGTAACGGTACCCTTTATTTTTGTGTATACATTATTGCTTTAAACTACCACATACTTGGAAGGGCAACAACAAATAAAATTAAATCAAAGAGTAACGCTATAAATATTAAATGTAAAGCGTCTTATATGAGATCAGATAAAGTTTTGTGAACGCAATGACACATTCTCTTTATCTTGAAATTTCGTGCAGTCAATAACTATTTCTGGACACGATTTTTAGATATTCTGATCTGAATTGGGTCACTGCCTCGTATTTCCAGGCACATTCACCTTGTCCAGAAAGGATCTATTACATGGACCTTTATCATGAATAGGCTGCTGCGACATGTGTTGAGTTTCATCATGAATGCCGGGAATACTTCAATCCATCTTTCGATACACAATGTTCATTGACGCGAAATGAGGATAGGCGACACACACTATGAACACGATCCGTTTGTCATTCGGTTCACTCTAATCTCGCTAAACATTGTAAATAACATAAAAAGTATCATTGAAGTAAAATTCCTAGTTATTTTACAGAGAATCATCGATAAAGAAGAAATAAAAAGAAAGACAAAAGAAAAGATATGATGCTTTTTAGTAACACATTGTGATAAGTAGAAGCAGCTGTTGCGGGAACGAAGTCATAAAGAACCGTATAATTTCTTCTACAACACGTTAAGTGAAACATGAATAAAGGCTGACATCATTGGTTCCAGAAAAACAAACCATTCATGTATTCTTTCTCCTGTTGAAAAGGTCACATGTATATGCACTGATTAAATCTTGTTAGATCATAATTTATGTTCAACAATTTACATCAAAAGATAACATTTGAATATGTTTATCTTTAATCTCTCGGCTCAAAATCAAAAGTTGCTGATCGTATCAAAGAACCCCAAGTAGGCCTATCACCGCAGTCAATCTAAAAAATCATTCCATTCTACTGAACATATTTATTTTATTATATTATGTCATTGTATGGAAAGACACTAGTAACACACTTTCACTGTTATAATTTGTGAAAAATATCAAGCAGAATTACAATGATCGCTCTACTAACTTTCATGTTTTTTGTTTTTCTAATTCATCATGTTTGGGCTTCAACCATGCATGGTACGAGGACAATGAACTGGTTTCACATGATCTCAACCATAACCAAGACGTCAAAGCCCCATGTCAAACTTGGCGCCAATTGCGAAACCATAAAATGAAGCTTAAGTTTGTCAGACCAGCATCGGTAGGTGACAAAATCGTTATTGAAAAACAAGTCCCGTATTCATATCAATATTTGATATGCTGGGCGATGTTTTGATATTGCCAAATCTGGTCTAGTCTTCCAATCATCTAATTATTATGGCAATTTCTTTATCATGTTGCTATTGTGCCTCAATCCATCAACATATATAGTTCTTAATATTCTTCTTGTTGTTATAGATAACAGATCTGTCATCTTATCTATTTGCGAGGGCTTCCCATTTTGGTGTTATCATCTGGTCAGAAAATACGGTTCGCCGTTTGCAATTGAATCAATTAACAAACATGGTAGAAAGGTAATGAGTTAAGATGCTCAGGGGTAATATTAACCTCTTTGTCAACGCAAATATTAACCCAATTGACTTCATTTGAATCGTTTGTTTTATTCTCTCTCTCTCTCTCTCTCTCTCTCATGTTTTCTTTGTCCCATTATTTCATTCCTTTCAGAAACAAGTTAGTGGTGTTACTCACTTCTGAAAAAAAAAATTAAATTCACAATGACCCATGCCTTTTGGCACATTATTAAAAGGCGAAGACTCTTCTGTTCACATAATTTCTTGTTGGAATCAATCATTCTATTTTGTTTTTGAAGCGATGCATTCAAATCTCCCCAAACAGTCCAGCATTACTACAGAAATCTCACTCGAAAAGATTAACAAAATATCATTAATATACTGATCCCGTTGGAAAATCAAGAACAATGGAAAAGCCCATTACACACATCATGTTTGAATAAATGAAACTACATAAAACCGTGGCGTCAATTTAGAATTTGGTTTAACATTATAAACCTACTTGTCAAACTGGTTAACTATTTCTACTCATATTTTAATTATAAGAGGGATTAAAAATACATTTTTATTTGGTCATAAGTATCTTTTCTGGTAATAAAATTAATAAGATGTTGTGAAAGGTATTCAACACTCACATCAAAGGCAAAGTTTTGTGGTGATGTTAAATTTCGCATGTGTTCATATGATCATGTTTGCAGTGTGCCGTTTATTGATGTAGCAATGATGGGGGTGACAAGTTATATGAAAAATGGATATCACTTTCTTCCTGTCATTTACCTCTCTCGATGTTTATGCATCGTTTGCTTTTGTACACACCCCTCCATCTTTCTTTCATGCTTGGTCACTTATCACTCATCTTCACACATTCTTTCATACTCTCTTTCTCGCATTCTATCACCCCTCCTCTGTCTCTCTCTGTCTTTCTCTCTCTCTCTCATCCACACGCACACTCACCCACAGACACACACACATTTACGCAAGCGCGAGCGCATATACACTACACTCTTTCTTACTCGCACGCTCTCCACATGATCATTTTATTTCTTATCTCTCTCTCTTACTTTTTCTTTCTATATTCACTATATATATCTGTTTATTTCTTTCTCTCTCTCTCCCCCTTCCCTCTCTCTCTCTCTCTCTCTCTTCATCTCTATTTATGCATATATATATATATATATATATATATATCTTCCGTGTTCGCGATTTTACCATCCCATTTATTCACTGCGCTTTTTCTTCTAGATTGTTCATTCTAATAGATTATTATAGAATGGGCCTGTCTGTTTATTTTGTACATGCTCAGCACCTGTCACAAAGAAGAAAAAAAAAGATGAAAAGAAAGAAAGAAAGAAAGAACAAAAGAAAGAATTCAAATTGAAAAGGAATAGAAGAATATGACTGAAACTGTCGTTCTTTAAACCCTAACCCTCCATATGTGATAAGTTGCGCATCTCTACGTAAGAGTCTCTCGGAATGGGCTGTCAAAATGCCAAAGCATTCCGTCAAGAAACGATCGTCACTTTATACATCGCCCCTGGCACTCACACATTTCATTGGGACAGTGGCATGAAGCACTCGCGGTAACCAAAGGGAGATGTGAAATCATCAGAACTGAGGAGAGAAAGGTTGGAAAATTCCTCTATGGGGGTTTCCACTTGATGAAGAAAATAAAGATAGTAATAGAAGAAATAGTGCACGGGCTTATCCACATCTATCAATTCCAATAATATCAATTTACTCTATATGTTCTAGGTGCAAGATTGATCAGGACATGCCTTTACCGATTTCGGGAAGATTGGAATGGTTCTTCTTTCTTTGATTATGCATGGACTTCCTTTCCGTAATTGCCCTTCCGTCATTCATCACATGATTCTGAATGACAGTGATGCTCAACGACCAGTGAACTCTGTCAGTCAGGGCCCCGTCTTACAAAGAGTTGATATCAAACGCAACTATGTCCATAAGCGATAGGAGACTGTAAACTTGCGATTGATTGGAGGACTTGCGATTGATTTGGAACAATCGTAACTCTTTTACACGGGCCCACTTGTGAAAACAGTTTTGCACCTATTCGCAACGCACTCACATCCATGCATTCACACATCATGCAATGTTTATATACCATCTTGTTGACCAGGGGCAAATCCGCAATGAATAAGCATGGAATGAATAAACGAGAGAGTAGGCCAATGCCATGGGGCCTATTAAAAAAAATTGATAGGGTGGGCGGAGCCTTCTTCGGACAGGAAATCCACCACCCCTTTTGTAGACCCATTTAAATAATGATCAATTCTAACGCTTTTAAAATCAGAAGGTATGCATGGGAAAGGGGTATAATTGTACATGTACGTTAAATAGGCTCTTGATAAGCCACTGATGCTTAAAATGATATCATATGCTCGAGGGGTTTTTCTTTAGCAATTTATGTACTCTACATGATAGAACTACTTTTCGTGTGTAAGTCAAAAACGTGTCGCTGCTATTTGACAACGTATATAACTTTATTTCTTTATGTATTTCGAGAGGGACAGTGCTTTGAAGCCTGGTTCACACTTTACAGTAATTAACGATTCTAACTATTTCTTTATTACTCTAAAGCTACTAAGTTTCTTTGATAAACCTCTCAGTTCCTTTGAAGATTATAGAAGTCGGATTTCGAAGAATTCATAGGTCGTTCTAGCACAAAGTGGCTGATTGTTTTAGTTTGTGTTTTTGTCTTTCTTTCCTATTTAATTAGAAGACCGTTTGGTGTTCAAATAACTCTCAAAGATTACAAAAACAATAGTTCATGAAGGATTTGCCCGGTTTGTTAGTCTAAATGTCTAAGAATCAGGCAGCATAACATTCAATATTCAATAAAAACACACTTCACAATATTTCGTTTTTATTTCGTTAAAGCACGACTACATTTATATCAACCCATATAGGGACACCAGCAATGCAATACAAAAAGAAAACACTTGAGTAGAGGACAAAATAAAGCCTAGCAAATAGATATCCCAATGTTGAAGTAATCACAATTGCAGTAATACACGAACTTTAATGTCCCACTCACACACATTTTAATGTTAGAATATCACGCTTCTGGCTACAAGAGTCTAGTCTTTGATCTATAGGTGTGTTCCCATAGGTCGCTGTATGGGTCCTCGCGTATCACATTCGTGTCATCCTCGTGTCATCTGGTGCAGTATCCCTGTCCTCACAACACAGTGGCGCACTTGCCTGATGTAAACGTAGGATGGTCTACGCGGGTCTTGTGGCAGTGTAAAAGAACCCTCGCGAGTTTTCTGATCACGACTGCATATTGATTTCGTCTATGACAAGCATGTTCACGGACAATCCTGAGGCAAAAGGAGAGCTGGCTACCTTCAAGAAGTACAGTTTGATCGGTACATGAAATGCGTTTCAACACACCATCGACCATATCGAGTTACCTTTGTAAAGGCGAAAATTACGAGTTCTTCGGAATATTAGCCATTCGTCACAATTGCTCTGTAGGGCAGGTCGAAAACAAAATTTGACACATGCCCCGTCACGTAATACACCAAATATGAAACACCAGAACATTATCTACATAAAAAGTTGTCTTATTCATAATGCCCGTTGCACACACATTACGACCTACGCCAATCAAAAACCATAGCGGCAAATAGTTAAGATTCTACTTGTTCAATGCAATTCGTGCGTTGTTCATTTTTCTTTATTTTGTGTACGATTTAACGCTTACATGACGCGTCAGAGACCGTGAAAGTCGCTGACGCAGTCCTGCGTAAGTAACGTAACGCCTCGTGCGCTACGGGCGTAATATACAGCCACTTTGCCATGTCTGTAGCTTTAAAGTTAGGACATCACTCAATTGAAAACGCGAATATACCTGATGAAGAACTTACGATTACATCAAATTTTAGAGGACGACAATGAATACCTACGCAAGCTACGGAGAAGGATACAAAATATGATACTGTGCTTGGCGGATTGTTTCTCCGTTTCAGCGATGACGTGAATTCTTCGAGATCATGTTACTATTAGAAATTTAATCAATTGGCATAGGTTATTTTGTAGCCGCAAAAACCTTGGATTTGTAACGAGAGATTCCCCTAGACGCAGATGACTTAGAAGACGATGAATTAATACCATTTAAGGATTTACTCTACGATTTAATAAAGGTTAGTTAGATGCAAGATGAAATTTAGTAAGATGTGAAAAATTGATAAGATGTAGAAAATGTTGGAGAACGATGCTTTTCATCTTTGAAACTGTTTTAGAATGAGCAGATCAGAATCAATGCATCTTAAACCGAACTATAATAACTGGTCTTTCACACTGGACTCTTTCCTTGTTCTGTTTATATGGTAATACATAACATCAAAGTAGACATAAAGAACTCTAGACTTGACTTAACAGTGAAGTACTAGCCTCTCGGGCCAGCTTCCTAAAGGTCGTGCATGACAGTCAATGTAAAAAAACTAATTTACAGCACTGGATGCGAGGATATCTTTGGGTGAGACACAATATTTATGCGCATGTAAAGTGATTACATGGTATGCTGCATAATGTTACGACAACAAACATTCCAAAGATGTATGTAGCTTGGTTATACACGATTGCTCCTGATTGTGCAGGCTTACAGAAGCATTAATACCGTTTTGAAAATTGAGTAACTATACTGAGACTACAAAGGACGGCCGAAACGAAAAGTGTACGCAACAATTTTCACATCCATCAATACACATTCAATTTTGTCATCATTTATCAATACATTAACAAAAAATACTCAACTGCTATTTTGCTTAAAAACTAGTGATTTGTATACAATATAATTCATATAGCATCAATTAAACACGTATGTGATTATATACTATATTGACATTATGTACAGAACATTTAAGAAAATATGAATAAGACAGACATCTTGCAAATTTATATCATGCTTTACTACGGTAACATGATTGCTTTGATCAAATCCTTTGGAATATAATACACTGACGACAGCTGGACAGAGTGGATATAACATTATTTTGTCATTATCCGATATCGAAATGAAAATGAAGGTAATTAAAATGGCGTACACAATTTTATTTATCATGGTGATGACATAAACGATTACAAAAAAAAAAAGAAATCATCAATGATAGGTCTGTTTGCGTGTCCTGCGTACACAGCCTTCAATTACGAGGACATTCACTAACTGAAAACAAACATCATATTGAATTCAATGTATGATAAGTTCATTGACATCTGAGTATGTCATTAGTATTTAGAACGGTAGCATAAAATGTTTTCCTTTAGAATTTTGATCACGTTAGCTTTAGTATGGAACTTTTTATCAATTGAAAACAGTTTTAACAGTTGTAATCGTCTATCATCTTAACATTCCACTCGCGGATTTGTCCATCAACGATATCATTGTAAATTTTCTGGTTATACCTATGCAACGATTTTGTTTGGGGTCTTTACTTGGCTTTTGTTTCACAGAAATTCACTGCTAACTGAATCATCCATTCACAGTCGTTTGGCTAGACTCATCAATTAATGGAAACTCTCCGTTCTTCGAGCTATTCCAATGTTTTCGCCGGTCAGCGCTATCGAAATTACACATCCCCCACCCTTCTTGTCCTATTCCAATAAAAGCAAGCGAATCATTGAAAAAACAACTTCGATACCCACGGGCCAAACGTTCCTCATTTTCACTCCCCCACAGGCTAAAAGAAAACTTGAAATTGGTCGCTAATTTCATTTTCAGAGTCCCTCGATCGAATCAACGCTGATGGCTGATTTGGCCGCCGCGTTCACACCAGTTGCCTTTTTAAAACGAATATTGAAGTTAAAACACCGACAGAAAGGGGAAAATGACCGAAATTTAAGTAACAAAACCCCTACGAGATTTCGAAAAGAACATGATGAGTGTCAGTTTATAAAGAAAACCACTCCTTATAAGAAATATACGAGAAATAAGGGGGGATCAGCATTTCCGGTATCAATAAATTGTACTGTATGAAGGATTCTTGCCAATCTCATCCTAGGTTTTCATCCTAGACTAAAATGGTAGCAGATGAAGGACTAGAAGGCATGTAATTAATGTAATACATGCTTGGTTAGTTGCGACCGAGTATTTCGCCCACAAGAAAGATCAGCATTTCACTGCTATATACTCTGAGAGCTTGAAGGTATTTAGTGAAATCATATTCTGTAATACCCACGAAGGCTTGGCATATAAATGTAAATCAATGGAATATTTGGAGGTAGTAAGAAGTTTAAGTTAAAAGAATGTTTTGCAATATAATCAGTGTCAGAAACACGGTTTTCATTTTCACTTAAATCATGATTTATTGGTATACCCTACGTGATAATAAACAGGGAACTTATAAAGAAGAAACTCGAATGAAATCAACAGCCGACAACATTTTTGGTTGTTTGAAATCACACGTAGCAGTATCAATAAAAGTATAGTGATATAATCTAGATTGTATTCGTGTTATTGTATAGGAAAGAGGATTAGTAAGACAAGTGGTAGTATTAGTAGTGGAAGCGATGGTAGTGGTGGTAGTGGAGGTTGTGGTGGTGGTGGTGGTGGTAGTCGTTGTAGTGGTGGTATTGGTGGTTGTGGTGGTGGTGGTAGAAGCAGCAGTAGTAATAAACTTAAGTTATTAGTAGAAGTTGATGTTATGGTCTAAGTAGTAGGAGCAGTAATAATCACAGTGGCCTCATAGATAACATAAGCAATGGTAGAAGAAGCGTCTGTTGAAACGTAAAGTCATCACTAAAAGAAACAAATTCCGTTTACACGGATAACAACTTTACGTCATATTTTCAAGCATGTCAACGGATGTCAGTATGGCGCTGTATATAGCTCATCCTAATTATTGGTATGAGTAATAGTAAATAATGCAGTAGTTAATACCAATAGCAGTGGTTCTAGTATATGTAGTAAGATTACTGGTAGTAGTAGCAGTGGTATTAGAAGTGACAGTAGTAGTAGTAGTAGTAGTAGTAGTAGTAGTAGCAGTAGTAGCCAGAGTAGCAGTAGTAGTATAAGTAGTTGTAGTGGTAGTAGTAGTAGTATCAGTAGTAATGGTCGTAGTAGTAATGTAGTAGTAGTAGTACTAGTACTAGTGGCAGTAATATTAGTAGTATAAGTAGTTGTAGTAATAGTAGTAGTAGTAGTATTAGTAGTATTAGTAGTAGTGGTGGTGGTGGTGGTGGTGGTGCTAGTAGTAGTAGTAGTAGTAGTAGTAGTGGTAGTAGTAGTAGCCGTCGTTGTCGTCGTTAAAGTAGTAGGAAGTAGTATAAATAGCAATTGCTCATTACTTATTAAGGTACTAGCATATGGGTATTCAGAATGGTATACACCGTCCAGCAGACATGATATGGTAAATAAAATAGTGTACAAACAGAGGCATAAAATGCAAAGGTCCTTTTTTGGTAGTATTAAAGTATTAAAGATAACTTAAAGTCTTTGTGTCGTAATGAAACATGTGATAGTCATGATCGTTGTTCATGTGCTTAAAATCCGGTGCAAGTATTTTCTTGTTCTTATTGTCGTAATAGTAAATGGGTAATTATAACTTTAAGTAAATATAAAAACGATTGCATGTCATATCTTAAGCAGTATTGAAAAAATATCGATGGAAAATATTATTATATACAATACGCCATCGATTATTTTTATTAAAAAAGGTAAGCAATTTTGTTCTACATTTGTTGGGGATACTGCTAAACATAACATCATGTACTAATAATATTGTCTGTAATGGTAGCACTGTTAGTAACAAGTAGAAAAAGTGACATTTGTACAAAGAGAAACTGAAAAAAGAGAGGAAGAGAATCAGAAGAAGTAAGAAGAAGAAAAACAAACAAACACACACAAGAAAGAAGGTGAAGTAGAAAAAGAAGAAGACGATGAAGAAGAAGAAAAGAAGAACATGAAGAATGAAAAGAAGAAGAAAAAACAAAAAACAAGAAATTAATAAAGAAAAGAAAGAGAAGTAGAAAAGCAAGAAAAGAAAGAGAAAAAGAAGGGGTTCGTTATTTGTTAGCACTACTATCATCAGGTTTTAGTTCAAAGAAATGTATATGAGAAACACATCTGACTATCTACCTCTTTACTTTTGTACAGTTCTAGTTTTAAGTAAGCATTCGTAACTGTTTCATTACTCGTACCATTGTTGTTAGCAGTGTTACCCTTGTGCAGGAAAAATATATTGAAAACACATTTGCTCAAGAAGTACTAGTAGTGGTCGTGGCAGTAGTAGAAGTAGTTGCAGAAGTAGTAGTAAAAATGGCAACAGGGGAACTATGGTATTAGGAGTCCCAGAGAAAGTAGCAGTAGTAGTGGCCGTAGTTGTTGTAATAGTAATAACAGTATAGTTGTAGCAACAAAAGTATAGTTGTCGTAATAAAAGTATAACGAGCATTAGTAATCGTGGTAATGGCATTATTAATAGAAGTAGTAATAGTAGTAGTATATAAGTAGTAGAAGTAGTAGTAATAGTAATAGTAGTAGTATGCCTAGTAGTGGTGGAGGCCATCGTCGTCGTCAGGAGAGAATTAGTAGTAATGGTCTTTAAATGATTTCAGTTATCTTACATTGTGATGCTCGCAATGTAAGTAATAGATACTGTACAGACACTCATTAAAAAAAAAAAGTTGTCCGCTGTTCTAGCATTTTCGTACCTTATTTTGAGTGCATTAAATTTCGAAATCTCACAAGATCTGTACACTTTCAAAGCGGATAATCGGTTGTATACAAAAGCAATTCATTTCCGATCAGACAAAGAAATCGTGTTTCCATTTCCTTTATTAACCTGAATCAGTTTATACAACCCCCTTATTCAATCAAACAGGCATTTTCTTCCAATTTCGGGCGCAAATATCCAATTATAGGATTGAATGATTGTAAGAGGATCACACTGTTTTGTTATTATTGTAATAAGATCGAGCATAGCTAGTCATAAAAGTTTCGATTCCGGAGAGGTTCCTTTTGCCTTTCAGAAGTGTCTTCAAATTACATGCGCAGATTTTGTTTTCAATAATTAAGGGTTTGGGCAAATAATACCTCAAAAGAGTACAAAATCCTATGAATTGATCGTCAGTAAAATTCCTCTTTTCCGAATCAGTATTTTTCTTCTTCGTCTTAATGTAGTAAAACACATATTACTGTAATATCACTTCTGTTATCTTGATATTAAAATCAAATCCAATGTGTACAACTTATGTGATATTGGTATTATCCTTAGGACCAGAGGATTTGTATTCAGACATATTCATCAAAATTGTATAGGTAATACAGATCATCTGTTAACATTCCCTCAAAGTTAAAATATTTATTACCCAAAATATATATATGATATCAACTTGTTTCTAGCTCTCCGATAATGCGTATGTAAATAACAGGAACAGTTACGCTACAGTTGTTGAATTAAAATTTTAAGAAGTCATCCTTGTAATAAATGAATGCTAATTAAAATTATAAAGTTTAAAAACATTTGGTTAACAGAATCAGTTTAACTCAAAGCAGTAAACGTTTGAGCATTTAACATTCGAAGAAATAGCATATATGCAGTCGACTGATTTTCTATAGAGCATTGAATATTACTTATGAATGTGTCGTTCTGTCGAGCTTTATATCCTCATGGTTCTGCATTTCTTGTCAAAACATACTGATATTTTTCGCAGGTGAGTGTTTGTCGTTGATGCCTTAGAACGTGTTTATTTTACTTGAAACATCAAGGAATCGTAGAAAATACCACTTTTCCTACTTTAAAAAGCTGATAACAACACATCGATGGTGCTTTTAAGATATTCATTTTGAGTTGCAAAGACCTGAATATGATGCCTTCAGATTTAGATGACTTCATGGATTAGGCACGAGAACACTAGCAAGAACATCTTGAGTGAATTATTTCCCGAAGAAAGGGGATGCTTTCGAGTTCAATCAAATGATCAATTCAAATCCCATTTTACTTCTTAATTTGTAAGACTGAAGTTACGTCTATGAACGGTAGTCTGACGTAAATGACTAGGTGCTGAAGGTGTAGGTTTGTATCTTGGGTGAATTCTCACTGTAGCCATCGCTGCCAAGTGTCGTCGACGGGGCGATAGTCGGGCTGGTGGTGTACTCGTTGTGGACATTGTGCAGTCGCATGGTGCCACCGCGCGTGTAGGTACTGCTGTCGCGAGTTCGGCTCCGGTCGAACTTGCTTGCCTCGGGGAAACACCAGGGACACATGTCTGCTAGGTTCTTCTTGAAGTTTTCTCCGATGAATGTGTAAACGAGTGGGTTGAAGCAGCTGTTGCTGTAGCACCAGCAGATGGCGAGGGACCAGGTCACACGAACAGCCGTACTACGGGTCCAACCGACGGCCTGCCATATCTGCATGATATGAAACGGCATCCAGCAGACAAAGAATACCACTATGACAGAGATGGTTAGAAGAGAAACCCGCTTGGATGCTCTCTGTGCCGCACTACAAGCTCCATCCGACCTCAAGGGAATGTTACTGCGTAACATCTTGTACAGCAGAGTGGTATAAGCCATAAGAATTACTACAAGAGGTAGTAAGAATCCTAAGACAAGATTGAAATAAGCATAGAAATGTGCTTGCCTGTCTGAAATGTCCACGGTGTAGCAGTTAGTCCTGCCCTCGAAGGTCCTGGTGTTGTAGAAGAGAAAGGTGGGTAGAGTGAGTAGAATGGAGAGCACCCAAACTAGTCCACAGAAGATCCTGGTCTTGTTCTTGGTCCTGTACCGTATAGACGATAGGGGATACACCACTGCGATGTACCGATCAGCACTCATGAAAGTTAACGTGTAGATCGAAGCAAACTGATTCACAGAGTCACAACCTACTATCAGTTTACACAAAAACGCTCCGAATGGCCACGCCATGTAAGCAGATTGAACAGCTTGAAAGGGCAAAGTCAACACGAACAAAAAATCCATAATGGCGAGGTTCAATATATAAATGTTAGGTATGGTTCTCATGTTGTTGTATTTAAGAAGCACCGTGATGACTAAACCGTTCCCGACCAGACCTGTAAACGTGATGATACCGTAGACTATAGGAATACCAATAGTAATCCACTGCAACTCTGCCTTTGAAAAACTCATTATCGCTGTCTCATTCGATCCATTCATCGATTCTATCTCTTCACTCGTCACCATTAGTGACGTACTCAGCTGATACTGCTCCATTTCCATGTTCACTCTTGTTCAAGTAGGGTTCAAGAAATTCACAAATGATTACAAACAAAACACCATTCAGAATTCTAAAACATATTCAATTTTTTAAAACTTCCAGTCGATAGAAATGGATGAATATCACAAGTCTCCTTTCAGCCTCGAAAATTGCAACCCACTAAAGAATTTGAAAAGTTGGTATCTTTAAGACAAGAGTTGTTTTCGTTATTCCTGGGTTTTATGTTACTTGGACACCTTGGAAACTTTCTGCTGTAGATCTTTACAGGAGCGACACATAAACTAAAAGTTATGCAGAGCACACACAAACGTAAGAGTGACAGCGAACAATATTCTGCCATGAGTTATATTTCCCGAATAAGATGAGATATGCCCTGCACACCGTCTTTATAAAGACGCAACTCGTCACTAAATGAAAAAGTGAAGTGGTCCGTGCAACATTTATGATACACATGCAGGCGACACACTGCTCCCGCGCGAAAATCTACATTGTGCGGCTGCGTGAAGGAGGAGGGTACTCATTGTCACGTGATGCAGTCATATAGTTGCTCCGCTAGCCAATCACGAATCGCCTGCAGCAGTGAGTTTTGGATGCTGTTCGCTATTAAGCATTAGGCACGTCAGCCGGAACGCGAATTGATAGGGTAGTATTGAAGGTTGGGTGGTTAAGATTTCGCCTCGGGATTCATATTCATTTAATTCAACAAGGATGAAGATGAGTCCTGTATATTTATTCGAAAATGGAATAGTAGTAGTTCTAGTATTTGTCGCTCTATACAGAGCAAATTTATTTTAATTTCTTTCCACATGATATAAACAAAGACAGATAATAATAAACTTAATGATATAACAGAAAATTAGCATTGAAATATCTTTTACATTGTTTTTAAGAAAGAAAAGGAAAAGTATCGGAGCTTCAAGACGTATTTGCTTTAGGAATTACAGCTGGCTATATGTATAAACATTAGAAAATACATTCTTGAAATCATTTTCGTCGTGTTCTTCCGTTTTTTCCCTGGCTCTCTCTGATACGTCTTGAAGTTCTGATACCTTTCCTTTTCTTTTGTATATTTTCGCTGTCCAAATACATAACTATCTACGTTATACGAAGTATAACGATATACTAGTTCCTGGATGGGTAAGACATTTTGGCACAATCTAGGGCACCAATAACCTAAACTGTCCACATGAGCCTACAATTTGGCTCGTTTTGTTTTTTCCAACTCCAGACACAATATGTTTAAATAAAGCCTTAAATAAATGCTTGAAGATATGATATATTTGATTTCGTCGAGACACAACTATAAATATTTGATATGTGCTTAGCGAAATATTGTGTTTACAGCGTCTTCACCTTTCAAAAATAATGTATCATCAGCAAGATTCACTATAGACATGGGAAAATTAGGTTATCAATTTACATTTAGGAATTAATATGATCATATGATTATCATATTAAAATTACAAGTCATAAATGTGTATTAATGCTCAAATGAAATAGATCTGTGATGATAAGTTATTTGAAATAATATGATTTATATGATTTATATGATGTTATATGTTTATGGACAGAATATAGAAATGTACCGATGGTGTTCCTTGAAAACAATACAATATATACAGTACGCCTCGAACAGAAGCTAGCGAGCGAATCGTCCAAACAAACATTTTGACAATGCTTTACTGTACAATTTGGTTATGTAACGAACAAACAAGAACAAATAATGTACATCATGATCACGAAAAAAGAATAAGCACGTTTCCTTATATCATTTAAAAAAAGGTACTCCGAACATTTGGTTCCAAGCACCATTTTGTCCTACCGGCGCGTAGTGTTGGGTTTAAGGGTTTAAACTGGTTGGAGGCATGGTGATCTTCACCTTATCCTAGCTTCCTCCAGCATCCCCAAAACGGCAAAATAAGTATTAGCGAGAACCAACAATATGTAATCCAGTCCACAACACTTCATCCACTATGTCGTATTCAATGCACATTATCCTAGAGTGACGCAATTCCGCCATGTCATTTTGGTCAAAGATAAACTTTGGCTCTTTCATAGACAAACAGGAAGATTCACCGTGGAAAACTAATACTTTATTTGAGCACTTGTTTGCTAGGTCGAAAGAAAAGTGACGCATTGGTGTTTGACTAAATTTTTAATGCAAAGAGTATCTCTCTCTCTCTTTCTATTTTCCCTTTCCCCCCTTTTTTCAATCTCTCTCTCTCTCTCCCTCTCTCTCTTTCTCTCTCTCTCTGTTTTCATTATCTTTCTTTATATTTTTAATTTTTACACATCTAAAAAGTTGGCGTATCGGAAATATTTACCAAATATCAAATTGGTCTACTTAAACATCGTCCATTCAAAGATTCAAAAACAAAAAGGAGCAATTTTACATTACCTTAACTTTAAATATAGCATGTCCCGTCGCAGCCTTAGCGTGAACGATCTGACTATTCTCAGGCTTCATGGGCACTGCTAAGGGCCACCTTCCCCTTTAAAAGATTCCTTACTAAATTTACTTGTAAAATAAATTTGAAATGACAATTAGCCACGACGCCAGTAACATACTTTCCTTATGCCCTCTGGAACGTAACTACCGTTTTTGTGTAATCTATGTAGAAATACCAAAGTGACATAAGGTCCAATATTATTTAACAAATTCCTATATTGAAAACTAAAATAAGAAGAAACGTCACCGATTTTTATAACGTTAGGTTGCCGATATACATTTCAAACTTTTGATAACTTAACAATCGAGGAAAGTAGTACAATAACAGTGAGTGAGAGAGAAATTTAAAAAGAACAGTTTTTTTGATTCACGAGTGGAAAACATGACAAAAGAAATTGTTCATTACTCCCTCTAAATAAATATATATACCTCAGGCAGGAAAGCTGAGATCCCAAATTCCTATGATTGAAAAGAGGGAATGGTAAACGGAGATGAAAACAAACACGTGAACATCCGCGCGCCCACACCCACACACGCACGCACGTGCGCGCCCGATTACACATGCACCCACACACATAACCATCCAAAGGTGGATACAACAAAAGATATACCAGATAAAACCTTCGAAAATTGATGGTAAAACAAAAAAGTGGATGAAAAAGTAAGTAATTGTTTTGTGAAAGAGAAGCCGATGAAACTTGATGGAATAAAGAGAGTATGCAAAAGGGGATAAACAATGCCAAAGAATATTCAGGTCGCCAAATATTAAATAACTTCGCCCAATTTTCCCATTGGGCTGTTGTAGCGTGTCGGGTAGATCAATAACACATGATGAGCACGAGAACTAGAGCGGGCTTGTGTCTTAATTCAATCGAGACGAATTGACCAGAGCTCAAGCGTCTCGCACACCCATCGAATGTCACTAGATCCCGGGTCTATAATCATCATGACCAGAAGCATAACTTGATCAACCCGTAAAGCAAATTTTAAAAAGTGTCATATCCCATTTACTCGTACTTATATAAATAATTTATGATGTAAAATCATTAACAAATATGTTTTCGCGTCTTTATCGTGGGAGCTTCAACGACGAATGACATCAGTCAACATAGAAATTAGAGTAAAGCCATCAGCTAAATTTTTGTGGATGACAGAAAAACCCTGAATATGAATCAATAATTACACTGAAAACACTCTAACTATAATACTATTTGTGTAAAAACACAAATCATTATTTAATTTGTTTTTTGTTGCTACTTCTCATTGAGTGCACAAGTTAGGTAAGTCCAGAAGCAGATGTGCACCTACCCGAAAATGACCAGATGTCATATGAAGTAAGATTCCAAAAAGCTTTTATGTAGTCATGTCTAATCTTACCAGAAGTGTGTTTGCCAATTGGATAATGCTCGAAATGCCATGAATATATGTCTGATTTATTTATTGGAAAGAGCGGAAGATTATTCCTTAAAATTACACATGAACAGATTTCTAGCTTCGAGTTATCCTATGAGTATGAGACACCAAAGTTCATGCCTGAACGAAGCAGTCCTTTAACTGTCCTCTTGACATTTTAACAGCTAAAGGCACTTTATTTTTCTTCTACAGAAAGGCACAAAAGGGAGGACAATTCTATGTTTTTTTGATAATTCCAGATGAAAATTAAAATTACATCATCATGTGATGTGTAAGAAAGAAGATGGGAATGAATGCCTTACGGAGAACTTGAAGCAAATTCGACATCCAAAGTTCAAAGAAAGGAGGACGAATCTTCGCAACAACGGGGTGACGAAATTTAATTTCAAGAGCATCTAACGCTCAAAAAGAGAACACTATCTTGGTTTCATGATTGGTATGGAGGCGAATAACCTTAAACCCTCCGGATTCATAAGATTAAAAAAAAAAATCTTTTAGCTTGAAGGCATCTTCAAGGGAACGATCTGCACATTGTAATCAAGATAAGTAATAAATTTGATATATTAGAATTAACCTTCTTCTCAAAAAATTATGAGAACGTTGAATGCTAAATAGAGGTTACGGTATCCTACAAATGATAAAACACAGCTTCAATTCATCTTTTCTCTCTTTCCCTTTTATGTACACTTTTACAACATTTTAATTGACTTTAATTGAGCAACAGGTCAGGGTACATGCTGGACCGTTAGCGATGCTCATGTGTTCTTCCTCCAACAAATACACACATACACACCGCCCTGACCAAAAACCAATCGATTCTACCCCCGCCATGGACTCATTAGCAGACGATCTTTACTCCAGACACGTGAGCAGCATTCTGGCAAAGGCGGGAAAGATATAAAATAGAGAAAGAGAAAAAAGAGAGGAGAAGAGACAGCAAAAGATCGAAAAAAGAAAAAAAGAGAGAGGCGAGGAGATAGTGGATTGAGAAACGAATCGACTCACTAAAAGGACGGTAAACAATCTCAAAATACTTATGGTCGTAACAGTCTTGTTTACAGCTGAGTTGCATGGGCATAAACATGCCAACAGACTAGTCCTACTAGGGTCAGCAAAGAGAAGTCCATTTGTCCTGAACCCGAGTGAAAACATTTATTTCTGCTTCGTTTTAATATGTGAAGGGGGTGTCGTGTGTGTATGTATGTGTGTGTGTGTGTGTGCGTGCGTGCGTGTGTGTGCGTGCGTGTGGGTGTGTGTGTGAATGTTGGTAGCTGTATATGTGTAAGCATGTTACTAACTTTTTGTTTTCTTTGATCTTGAAATTATTATACTTGTGTCAGAATGAAGTAATATAATATGTGCATTTTAATGAACAATTATTTGAATCAATACATTGTGTCCAAGGCATTAACAAATCAATGCTAGTTGTATCTTTTTTATATTACTTCACTCCAATTTTTAATTGAAATTGTGTTTTCAAAAACACAGCATATAGGTATTAAATATGGTACTCTGTAGGATGCGAACCAGTTTGGTTGAATTGGCATGTGTGCGCTCGTAGAAAAAGCACCTGGCCGGAATACTCCCCAAGGAGCGGAACGTGTGCACTATAAATGTGCAGATTCGCAATTGCATCGAATGACCGGGGTAATAATAATTACAATATAAAGCGTAGTATCAAGCGCTAAACAAATGTGACTATTATTATTATAATACTCTATACAATACCTTCATAAGAAAAAATTCGTTTCAATGATCATTATGAAGATGTTTATAAAGTAATCAATAAAACATCAAGGACTTTTTGATAATTGGCATAACTGAGAAGGGTTTCCCCATCTGAATTTCAGAGAAGATTTGTAGTTCATGTATCGATAAGTCCCTTTTTTTGTTCTATCCTATCTGGTGACTGCACAATAAAGTATTATAACTTTATAAAATCAAATATGATAAATACATGGGACAATGAAAGTGCCATTTAACATTTTAGTTTAAACTAAAGTGTTTGAATCCTGGAAAAAAAAACTGTTTGGAAACGACATATTGAAGAGTGTGAGTGTGTTCAAAGAGAAAAGTGCATCTTTCATGTCTTTTTATCTGTACTTTGGCACTAAATACCTTATTTAAAATAAAAAAATCGTTAGAAACATTATACAAACTGACCGTTAAGTGCGAACCATTCCGTCAAAAACACCACAGATGGTCATAGGCGACAATGTTTAATGAAACCTGTAAGAAATGATAAAAGTCGCCATTAAAAACATCATTTATTATATACAACGATTCACATGCGGTGATTACTGTGCTAACATGATTGAAACATTATTTTTCATTCATTCGTCTTCCGAAATAAAAAGAAACATATAAGAAAAAAAAGGGTGTTAACATTGACATTACATTACGTTGTGTTTCGGGCCCCGCGAAAGCGAATTCATAGTCAACACTTCTTGCCAATCAATAGAGGACATCTTTACAGGTGGGCCATGAATTAGCTCGGTCTAACCAATTCAAGGACTCCAGAGGTTTGTGGAAAGGTGCTAGCAGACTTTTGAAGGATCGCTGGATAACGCATGCTAAATGGGGTCGCTGATGTTAGCAAAGACACAACTTAATTCAATCGAATTCTGCAATGATTCGAGTGAATCCCATTAAGAACTGAACAATCGCTACTCTCTACCCATGGTCCGTATAACCTTGCAGGCATTATTCAGCGATCTGATTGAGTTATTAAAGGACCATATCCACCTGTAGCATGTCCCATTCACTCGTAAAGCAATGTCTCTTCTCTATGTTATTCTCTTTATTGCCTGGCGCCATCGATTCTACTTTTTAGAGCATTGAACTTTCACAAGCCTTCACACAGCATGCATACCCATTTTGAAAAGGTCTGTGAATGTGGGACCTTTTACGGATTACTGGAAATTCCCAGTCAGAGAAGACCCATGGAACTTGAAATTCAGTGAAGGGGGGAATAATGAAACCCCTATGGAAATCACTGGCAACATTAAGGAGACTGGGTCGGGTCATGCTCCTTTTTTAATACAATCGTACATTCCATATCTACACAAAAATTCATTTTTATTGGTGTAGTTGTTTGGCATGGAGACATTTGGCTAACAGAAATACATAATCTCATTGGTTTGTTTGCCACTGTTTTGTTTACAACCTTGAAATATATGTTGACCGAACATTGTATAATATATCCAAAAAAAAGCACATATATTTACGTTTGGGAGAAAAAAGTGATAGAGTGCTACAATATGATTAAGAATGTTTTCAATCTTTTCAAGTCAAATCACCAGTTTATAGAAAATTCACGCTTTAAGATACTCATATGGACAATTAATTTTATTCTAAGGAACTTTGGAATCTCATTTTTTCCCTGAACACCAATTTGCAGTAGTGCGTCACGTATCTAAAGGCAGAGTTCTTAGGTTATATCCATATACCAACTTTTACCTTCAAGGTGATTTCATCACGAAATTGATATCGAGTAGAAAAAGAAAAAAAAGCTTTAACTTTCATATTAAATTAAAAGAAAAAAATACCCAAGGTACATTGTCGTGAATCAGCTTCCTGTTAATTACAAAATGAAACATTATCGCTTTGATTCCAGGTAAATATACATACCTCAGCAAAATCAGCCGCAGAAACGCAGGGAAAATACAGTTTGGGCTGTGACAATGATTTCACTTAAAACATCATTCCCGGGCGCTACGTTCTTTCTCTTTTAACTTAGAAGTTATTATTCTTTGTAAAATCGTCTAAAATGCATAGGGATTTCCGCAGATAGATTTTGCCCTTCCGGCCAAATAAATGGGCACTATTTCTCGAGTAATTCGATACGTCATCATTACGACGTAATCTCCGAAATATGATACAACGTTTTGCTAGCAATTGTTTGTGCCTTCCAGTCTACCGCTTTGTAAACATTTATCGTAACACCAGCTGGACTTGGGGAAAGAAGAACGCCGAGAAAGGCGCCAATTCGATTCGGCCTTGAGAGGACAAAGCTTGAGGGTAGACAGTTGGTTTTCTGCGACGAACCATTTGTGTAATTGGTGAGAGTGTCAGCAAACTATTGGCTGAAATTGAATAGTTAGTCAACTCATGAAACAGCTTGTGTCATTTGTTAATCACGAGGGCCATAATTACTAGAGCAGTTGATGCACCACGCCATGTATGTGATAAAGCAGAGACTCCGGATTGATGACAACTCTTGAGCATTAAATCATACCTTCGAATATAGTTCAGGTTCGATTGAAACATTTTGGATATTTAATACAAAATTGGCCGTGCATCATCAATTTGGATTGTCAGCCATTATTTTCAGGAAATAATAAAAATCCAATAAAACCCTACAGGGTTGTGCATTGCATACCACTATATCACAATAAGTCACGTACCAGTATTCATTCGATGGCATTAGTCTGTCAAAAGGTGAAAATCCTCTTACAACGCAAAGCATCATTCTAGAATATAGGTTTTGAAGAAATGTGCTAAAACTACTTTAAATACAGTTGACAGCATTCACCTTTACTATGTGACAACTTATATTTTAAATAAATCTGAGGGGATACATCATTTTTAAAAATGTATTTATATAATTAACAAGACAGTACATTTAGTCAGTTTATTCGGGAAAGGTCAGTTTACAATAGAAACACCAGGGAGAAGAATACCTGAGTGTCCATGAGAAACTCACCTACACACCTAACTTGTACATAGAAGACGTATTTATATCTGGATTTGTCTCTGCATCCCATGAAGTTGGCTAGAGCTGTCATCAATCGCTTAAACTTTGCAGATTAGCAACAAAAATGAAAGCAAGAAAAGAGAGACAGAAAGAAAGGAAGAAGAAACTTCACGAATACATTGCAGTAAAATTCAGATTCCATACTTCATTTTGCCAGACCGATTGAAAAGGCAGGTGTGTTGAGATTGAGACTTATATAAACATAACTGATTTATGAATTTCAAATACAAGATTGACACCACTGCATGTACCCGCAGCGAGAGAGGAAACAGAGTTCCTAGTCTCACAATTTACATGATTAAAATGACACAGGAAGGCTGGCAGACGTTGCAAAATGATTGATGACATAGCTTTGTCAAATTTACTCAACATTGATCTAAACTTCTAAACATCGGAGGCTTTTAGCGGAGTTGCATAAATTAGATTAACACCAGAGCGCTTCGCGACATATAAACATTCGGAAAAGTGACATTCTCTCGTCTTCGGTCAAACGGTACGTGACTTAAGTATGAAATCGCACATTACATAGCGTCATACAATGCACTCTGCATACAAATGATGCATATTGATCTCCAAGTTTCCATAGCTCTAGGATGTGTTGTGTTAGCATAACATCCGTTTCTAATACTAGAGGTTAGAAAGACATAAAAAAAAGATACTTTTATTGATTTTGTCTAGTTATTTACAAAGGCAGAGTGAGAAGAGAAAGTGAGAGGAAATGTTTTAAGCAGATGTGCGTATTGGTACCCCACTCTGCTGTGTTGTGCTATATGATACAATTTAGCTAATGCTCAAGACAAAGAAATTACCACATCAACTTCATTTTGTTGCAAAATGTGTGAACTATAGCTTCTCCAGACATTACAAAGTTAGTGTTATAAAATATGATTGAAGTATTGTTTGGATGTTCACGAATGTATTCTTGTTTTGACAAATATTTTTAACGAGGTATTATTTGGGAACCATAATTTAAATATCTTAATGTCTCATAATAACTGCTCATCTGTGCGAGTTGTTCGCAAACGACTAGGTTATACCAGATTCCTGTCTGATGTACTTTCAAAATGCGTTTTGCAGATTTTTATCCAGCTCACCCTTCTGGGATATTACTTTAAATGTCTTTTGATTTGGGGGCATTAATAAGCGAAGATTGGATAATGAATAACAGCCGCAAACTTCTTTGATAGTTGATAGGTGTCTTGTAAAAGAAACTGGGTTCCTTGGTTATAACATTTTATTTCCATCCTTTGTCTCGGTTAGGAAAACATTTTTGTTTTAACTCAACCAAGCACCAGATACACGAATAAATAGGGGGAATGCAAAAATGCGTGATTTTAATATTGCATATTAAATTGTTTTGTCATGTAAGTTTGCCTTCCTTCCATCAAAAAATGGGGGAAAAAGACTAAAAATAGACATTCTCATTGCATCTTTTATAAATGAATGATTGGTGTTCATGTGCGTTTCAGTTACCATTCATTTAAATGAAAATTACTAGGTTTAGTCCAGGGAAGATTTAAAATGTAAGAAGCAAATATCATACTTTTGAAGTACTGTCAATAATATATTGATCTTATAAAACATTAACCCTTGGTAGTTACAGAACACAGTAAATTTATATTAATTTATATATATTTATATATATTTGCATGTGAGTATGTGCGTGTGTGTATATTATATATTGATATTTATATTGGCATATACATAATATATATATATATATATATATATATACATGTACTTATATCATCGACTGAAAGTAAAGAAAGAAAATATATTGTTTGAATTTTCTCAGTTTTATTTTGATGATAATGGATGAACGTACAAGGTGAAGCAGCTAGCTGTATTTTTGGACCGTTAATTTGTTTGTCGACGATTTTTTTTTCTTCCCCACTGTTTTAGCTCGTATTATATCCAGTAAATAAAATAGAAAAACACGTCATTTCTATATTATCTTGCAATAACAATTCCGCCGAAGGTTGGAAGACATTTTCGTTCGATAAAACGGGAATTTCTTTGGGTTAGAAAAGGGTGTATTCCCCCCGGCAAAGTGGGAATTTGATAATGGAAATTTTGCTTTCACGATCAATCATGAAAATACCAGGAGGTTCATTCATTCTTAAGAAAAACATAAGAGCCCTGGCGTCATAATATCACACGCAAAACTTTGCTTTTGATCGATAATAAAGGCCTGTAAGGTTTAATTTTAGCACGATCTAATAGAATCGAATATCTCAATATTTTATTTTGAGACCGTCGGAAACAAAACAGAGCATCACAATATCAACATTGGATTTATATCTTACACAATGCTCACATCACTGTCATATGTGGATTTATTCACTCTTCAATTTGAAGTGTTTGAGATTGTTTTGCAAGCGTTTTTCATATTCAATTTACTTCAGATATTATTTGTATTACTGCAATTCAATTCGTTTACTTCAATTCTAGCAAATACATTGAAAATACATAGGTAAAAACATGAAATGTATACATACATTATGCACGTTTTTTAAAAGTACGTATATATACAGTATACAGTACAAATTAAAAAAAATATCTGTATTTTTGGAATTAGGATGGCCATATCAAACTAATAAGGGGTTTTGTCTAGACGGCCAACCGAACAAGTATAAATGATGTATATTGCAAGGCATGTTTGACATAATGTTTTATTCACAAAAAGAATAGGTGTGAAATATAACTTTATTATAATTATCATAACGCAAAAAAAAGGGAGAAAAAAAGAAGACACGAAAAAAAAAAAACCTATACAAAGCCTACAAAAAATACACAATGCAGTATAATAAAAAAAAAAAAAATATGATTAAGATGTTTTATGATTTATTCAGTTGTTAATAAAAAAATTAATAAATCTGTTTAATGAATTAATTGATTGTATTTTAGTGGGCAGATTATTGCAAATGCATGTACTTCTCATTTGAAACCATACACGGAGAAAGGGGAAAAAGGGAGAGTGTGTTTGTTTGTTTGAGTGTGAATGTGTGTGTGTGTGTGTGTGTGCGTGTGTGCGTGGGAGCGCGCGCGTGTGTGCTTGTGTGTGTCAATAATGCGGAGAGATAGTGGGGGAGTGGAGGGGGAGAAGGAGGTAGTGAGAGAGATGTGTAACGTAATCGAATTGAAATTAACATTAATTTCCTTCTCATTGATAATTAAGTTTTTTTTAAACAAATCAATAGTACAGTAAATACATTTCAAAATCAGGAGGAGGCGAAAACCAAGAATGCAAACATGTACATTCTGCTCTGAGCGCCCATTACACATAAGGACAAATTACTGTGAAAACCGAGAAGATAGCTGGATATTGAATGAAGGTTAAGTTACTTTGAAATTTATGTTTAAAATTGCTATTGCGTATATCGTTTCAAGGCTTCTATACCAAAAGACGTTTACAAAAACGCCAACACAAACTAAAGAAATCAGTGTACTAGGATATATCAATAATGATCAGCAGCATACAAATACAAAAATAACGATGGGAGAGCAGGGAGTGAGAGGGAGGGAGTTAGTTTTATTTTTATTTAATAAAAGCATCTATTGACATATCTTACCTAAGTTTACCTCTGTGAGAAGCTTGATAAACGTTTATCTATGGGTTCGATGACAAGAAATTTTAATAGTCCATCCCCACTCCTTGAACACGCGATCAGAAAAAATGTTCGTTTATCTGAAACGTTCTTCAATGCGTGGGTTACACGGTCAGGAAGGTATAACCCCGTTACGTGTTATTAGCAGTGCTGAATGAGCTTAACAGACCAGATTTTGTTTACACCCTGTACAAGGCGTGTCATGAAAACTACCCCTTTAGTTATTATATATCTTCATTAGATGGGAACCCATTATGAAGTTTAACGTTGCTTTTATGTAGCGAATCAAATCTAATCTTTTGCAATCTAATCTGGTCTAAACAATCTGATGCGTCATTTGTTTTTAGTGAAATAGTCATTACTTTTACTATTTTACATTTACAGAGAACTGCTATACTATTGTTTCTTAATTATACATAGCAATGTCTACTTAATGACTTACAATTGATGATATTATGCCACCCATTGTAATGCCGACACAAATTATTATAACGTTATCAAGTAATTTTTTCTCTGGAATGATTCATTCAATAAAGGTCACTATTGATTTTAAAAGTGTATTTCTTTTATCTTGTTATCACCCTATTATTACTATTATACTGTATACGTACTTTTTTTAAAACTCTGTTTAAACAATTTTTTTTTTCTTCTAAGGATGACAGACATCGCAGTACCGATTATCGAAATTGTAAAATCTGAGGGGTTCTGACCATACCCATTTTGATAAAGTAAATAAACCCTAATAACCAATTCATATTGAACTCGCCAATAATTTTCATTAGACACCTTATAGCTAACAGCTGACCTGTTGGGTCATTTATTCCAATGCAGCTTACATTAATCTGTCATCAGCGAATAAATTCCATGCATTCTCACGATGTCTCTATCTAGAGCTTACATACAATGTTTATTGAGGTACAAGGCTTTAATGTCATATTAAAGCTGATACACAGTTTTGATCGACCCTATAAAGCACATTACAAAATTCTCTCATAAATAGGAAGATATTGACTTTCGTGAAGTTGCTGCATTTTGTGTGTGTAATCGTTGAGTGGGTTACTTTCATTCAAAATAGGTGAAATATAATTGAGATGCTTTGTAGTAACCTGTAGTCCCAGCTTATCTCTTACTTTTATCTTTAATATCGGTCTTATCTTTATACAGTGGATTCCAAAAGAAAAGCTTGCATTAAGGGGTTTCTGTAAAATCTCAAGGGATGATATTCGATTAAAATAACACAACATACGGACAGCTCTCTTCGCACTCTGAGATAATCATCTGTCATTATTTGTGTACAAAATTCACGTCAAGATAAAACACGGACCGATATCTCTTAACGGGGTCTATCATTAACGTGTTGTTTAAAGACGAAAGTACTTGCAACAACTGAAGAAGAACATTTGACATGTGACTTTAGCTATGGCCATCGATAGCGCCGCTGTCGAAACATTCAGCTAGTTCGATTGCTCGGTGTTTTTAAAATAACAAATTCTTATCCTGTTTTTATTATCAATCGATAAGTGCTGAAACCATTTGACCCCTTACAACATACAAAATACAATTAAAGTTACAACTTGAAATAACCGAATAAAAAGTTCGTCCGCTGACTCAGTGAATGCCTGTAGAGATTTTGTTAATTTTCAACACTGAACTGCAACCCTTCTTCTTTATCTGAAATATATTGCCAATAAGTGTTTACAAGATGACAGCAAAGGATACGATAAGATTTTTATATCAAATTATGCACACCGATAATCCTGTCAAATCTTCAGTAAAAATATAAGAATACAAATACCGATGTTAATTAACTCCTCTGTGCTCCTCTTCCACCTCTCAACCACGTTAACATTGTCTTTAATGTTACCCATATAGATGAAGAAAGCAATCGCACTCTATCAATCAAATCTCTTAATATAGAGAAAGCGAATAAATCGAGTTAGCCTACAATGGGTGTCAATTAGATCATGTTGTGTAAAGCTGTATCGTATTTATGTTTCCGTTGTACAGTAAAGAATGGTTAACCTCTTGAAGTAGACATGTATGGAATGTACATTAATCATTCACTTGTGTTTTACGTCCTTATTCTCCTAGCGTTAGAAGGTAGGTTTAATAGAGTGGGCTTTGTTGATCTTAAAAGGGCACAAGTGCAATGTGTAGCTAAAAATAGTGATACTCTACCACCCTATGACAAAAGAAGATTTGGTTATTTGCACAGGTTGACGAATCGAGAAGGGTGAATCTTAAGCATTGTAAAGTTCTTTAATTTGTAGATTTATTTTATTTAGAGTTTTTAACGATACAAGATCGCATAAAGCGCCTACACAGCCAATAAAAAGCTTGTTTTTTAATTCGTTTAAGAGAACCGAAGCGGCGGACGGGTCTATTTATATTTCCTAATACATACTTTCTATTGCTTCGAGTGATAATTATGTCTCATTAAAAGAAAAGATTGGACTGTTCGGAAATGTGTGTAATCACCTTTAAGCCGCCATCTCTCGGCAGTTCCCTCCCAACAACACTCGTGAGCTCTTCGAGACTTTATGTCCACTTCATTGGCTGGCACTGCCGGTTTGTGGTCGCTCATCGCGAGCCTTTCTTTCGTCTCCCACAGCTCGATAGCTCGACGGCTCAAGAGAGACAAATGTGACACTGAGATAAGAGGAGATCAAACAGACAACAAACCAAGAAGATATTCTTGAAACCAGCCCACTATTCACCACGAAAAACGTTTTATTTCTAATTTGCAATCTATCATCCCCGTAGAATGAGTTGAAGCTGAACAAGCAGAATGACATTGGGTAATTTTGTTTGGATAACTTGAATCTATTTCGCCTGCAGTTGAAGAAGTTTTCAATGAGTCTTCATGCCGGAAGATATTTTTAAAGTCATCAAGAACGTCGATACGTTCAATCAATTTTCGACACTCGCCCCCAACACAAGTGTCTTTTATCAAGACAAAAACAAGAATTGTTTTCTTCGAAGAGACGAATTGAATTCAAAAGTCGTATAGCAACACTTGTACTGTATTTTGTGGAATAAAACGGAAATCATAGATTAACATAATGGTGAAGTTTTAGAAGTGTTTTATTCCTGCACATATATATTTCTGCTCTGAGAATGGGGACATATCGAGAATAATTAATTATTTCAAAAATATATAATGTTTATTAAAAAATACAAAGACAAAAGTGACAACCCTCTGTAAGGGAAAGTTAAAGCTAGAAGAATTCAATAAATATAAAGAATTTTGGCAAATGTGAACTAACTAAAGAAGTTTTTGTTTTGTTTTTGTTATCTTTCGTCCACATTCTTTTTTTTCTTCAATTAAAGGCCTGTAAATGGGAACCATTCTTACTGAAAAAGTTGAATCTGGGTAAATAGTAACGGACTTTGTCATAGATTTACGTCTTTTTCCATGTTTCACGACAGTAATAAAATGTTGTATAAGCTACAGTTTTGTTTTATCTGCGTTCATGTTCTGACTACAATATGAAAACCAAGATCCTGTCAAGATATGTGTTATTGATCATAAGTCTTCTAACTTTATGGTCAGAATTTGACTTAAAATTTATTCTACGAAAACCACTATAATAATCCTAAGCCATGTTGCACTGTTTTTTTATCTGAAATTTGTAATTAATTGTTTTTAATAAAAATTTTGACAAAAAGGATATTTCAGAGGTAAAATAATGACAAGGTAATGTTAAGATTCATGATGACAATTCAAAGACGTTTTAGTATGATGGATGTGTGGCGTTGAATTTCGTAAATCATTCCAACTTTCTTTTACTTGTCTCTTTTTTCTTTCTCTCTCTCTACTACTTTGTGAGTCTTTCTTCTCTCTCTCTCTCTCATTATATCAATCTAATATCTATCTATCTCTCTCCTCTCTCGGTGTGCGTCTCTCTCTCTCTTTCCTTTCTTCATTCCTTTTCTCCCTCCTCTCTCTCTATATCCTCTGAGCATGTGAGTTCCAGATGGAAATAAATGCACAAGCTAAGCAATTCACATGGCCTTTAGTCATGTTGGTCTAGTTCCATGGATCTTTTCCCCCTTTCCTCATACAGTCGCATCATAAATGTGCTAAAGTCTGGATTTCCGTTCGCATCCTGATAAAACGGAAAGTATGTAAAAATAAAGATATTTCCTTCTATTCGCCGCTGTGAGCCTATCTAGCCTCAAGTCACATGTTTTCTTAGTACTAGCTGGTATATGCATTAGCTGTGTTATCTTTCGTAGATTACCCAGAACTAATGTGTTCGTAATGCGTCTGTTAGCCCGCGGTTCCATACAAGGTAAATTTAAATGCACTATTTTATTTTCCTTTTAAATAACAGTTTACATCAATTGCGAGATTAACCTATATTTAGCTCCGTACCTTCATAAACTAAGTAACAAGACTAGATAGGGACATTTTTACGAATATAAATTTTTTAAACCTTTACGGGGATTAGATAATTGGAAAAAAGAATGCGAAGTGGCTGCATGCCTTGATATAGATCGTCTAAATGTAGGAACAAATATGGAGGTATCGAATCCAGCTCAGGTGAATGATTGAAGTCTTCTTTATTGTATTAACGTGCCCCTATTCCATACACGCAGACTATAGATTACAATTGAGAAGAAAAAACCGCGGTCCCTCAAATAGAACATTAAATTTCTTATAGCTCCATGGTGAAATCAGGGACTTGGGAGACAAATGGAGGTCTCAGGATTGTGTAGGAGAGTCATACGCGCGTTAGAACCAACTGCATGCACTCTTAAAGGGATTGGGTATGATTGTCTCAAATTCTAAAACAATATCGTGGATTTAGCCCATGCTGCAAACGTTTAGGTCAGTCAGAAGCCCCGAGACTTTCACAGGCCTGTCTGATTATCAGGATATTTATGATTGGAAATCGAAATCAAATTTTCCGTTTTCATAACGGTTTTTGTAACGCTACAGTCTATTGAGGAAAATGACCACGGTAAAACCAGTCACTCAAAGATTTTTACTTTTTTGAGGCACTTCATGCTAATTTTGAAGCGCAATGTGTTAGGGCTTCAATGATACACCATATCACAGACGCTGATAATACGTAGGGCCATGCATATCAGATTTAAGGGGGGTTTCCCTCGGTAGCCCATCGGCACATCCCTATCAGTCTACCAGGAAGCGAGACAAGTGGCATATGGTAATTAGATTCGCTCATTCCCTCTCGGGCACAGATGAACGGTAAAGGCTAAGGAATACTTTTCGAATAACCTTTTCCATTAAATATGTTTTCTTCATTTTTAGCGTATTAAGACGCTACCGCAGTGATATTCGTAATAAACATGATAAAAACAGTATGATATCATTTAACATTTCTAAACTCTATTAAGCTAGCAAAGAATTCATCATGTTCATGTTGAACTTAATAACTTTTAGCATATTCTCACAGATAGGACCTTTTGATAAAAAAGGGCTTTTTCGCCCAATACCATACTCTACTTTTCATGAAATTCACAAGACCTACGGGAAGATATTTTATCCCTTCATCAACAAAAGCGTGTAAATAGGATAATATCGAATTTGTAACCTAAGCGGACAGCAACGTCAATTAACTTGAAACTTTAGAAGTGGTTCTTTAGCAGTGGTTCTACAAAATCTAGTTCCAAATTGCCAACAATAAATAACGGGAAATTGATGTCAGTTCGATGTCTGACTCGTCTTTGTGACTGAGAAATGAATTTGATCAGTCTTTAGTTGAACGCTAAAGAGTTCAAACTTTTAGCGTCTATAATATACGCCTGAAATGGCATTTTCCGAGAATCAGTACATGAACATCCATCTTACTTGTTTTTACACATTCGTTTAATTCTGACTCCGGAAGCATAAAGAAACATTATGTCATCAGCCGCAAATTGAACACGTATGAATTGGGATGGGATACGGCAGTTTCAACGGATCTTAGATTTCATTCTGTATTTGTTTTACATGGAGTAAACACATTTCAAGGGGGGCACGTAACCCTAAATCGTTCTGTGAAAATTGAAACAAAAAAGATAGAAAAAGAAAGAAAACGATAGAAAAAGAAAGAAAAAGATAGAAATGGAAAGGGGAAGGGAAAGGGGAACAGGGAATGTAAAAATACGATAAGATATATAAGAACCATAATAAGTGCCATTGTTAATTCGGATTTCATCCTACTATATTAAGTCGGTTATCATCCCCCCCTCCCACGATTCTAGTGACCCCTCCATGTTTGGACCATTCTTAGGAGGTCCATGGTTGGACCCATCCAACACTGAATTTCTTGGAAACATAAATATTTCCAATTACTTTCTTGTTCTGTTCTATTTTGTTTTGCCTTCATCTCATTGATCACCACTTCGATCATCTTCTCCTTGCACCTTCTTCCACTTCACATCTTGGCTCCTGCCCCGCCCACTCTCCACTTCGCACAATACTTTGAACTCAGGAGAGGGGGCACCCTTTTAAGACCAAAATAATGTGGAACACATTAAGAACATGTTTATAAACAAGTGTCCTCCTTATTTCTTATTTATTTATTTATTTATATTTTTGCTCGTATAAGAAGTCTTAAAAAATTATTTTTCTTGTCAGAAACTCTTTGGAATTGTGCCGCACCCCTAATTAAGAAAACAGGGACCCGCCTATGATTCTTACACTCTAACTTTTTAAATTTTTCCAGTGCTAATATCATCACCACCACACACACGCAGTCACGCACACACGTACGCACACAGGCCTACGTCCCAAGAATAACATATTCCCATCTCCCTCTGAAAAGTGAAATTTCAATTGAAATTCGATGTGAATAAGAGGCAAAGTTTCCATCTAAATTAGATCACCTTGGTTAGCACGTTCCAGCCCACATCCGGTGCAAAGTTTTGAGGCCCTCTTCCCATTACTCCGTGTGTCATTTACAGACAATTCTATTACAACAATCAATGATGTTACTCCCACTCACCTACAGGCAAATCGAAGCGCGTTCGTAACTTTCGAACGCGTTTACCATTTTGCGCGTGCAAGTCCGTGGCAATGCGAACTAGTGGCGTTGAAGGGAATCTAAATTGACCGCTTGGTACCCAGTTTTTCTTCCAGGTCATGGCCTCAAGTCTCAGGTGCTCAACGGCGAATTTCCATCACAACAATAAATCGATTTTTCGTTTTGCTCCTAATTGAGTCATTCACATTTTCGAACACACCTTAGGGGGCACGGTGTAGGTTAGTTGTGAGAATTTGGTCAACATTAAAGGTAGGTGTAAAGAATATCCATTAGAAGAAAGAAGAAGAAAAAAACGCCAATCGAAACGTGAATTAAAATAATACAAGACAGAACACGTAACTCAAACAAATGAATCATTTATAACACTTCGGGTTTCTTCGAAAGCTTTGTGTTTCTAGAATTAATGAACATGACTAAACTTACTTGAAATCTTTTCTTTCAGTAAACGTATCCTTCTTTTATTTTTGCATATTCAGTGCTACGGCATCTGGTCAGTGACATGAATAACCAACGAGGAAATTGAGACAAAAATCAGAGACGCGCAATTATACAGGCCCCTTCTTTTTTCTAAGTCATTTCGCATCAAGGAACGAAAAGAAAACGAGAGAATTGTTCCTTTCCCTCTTCCGGTGCCGTTTCGTGTTATTGATTTGCCGAAAGAATTCTGCCGTATACTGGGATTCATATTTGTTTAAAAGCACAATAACGAAAAGAAGAAAAGGGGTTATGTTGGGTGGTAGAGATAATGTGAAGTAATGGTTCATGGATCGGTTCATTAATGCACTGCAGAAAATTCTTTGTTTAATTTACCAACCTTCTTTCAAAATATCAAACTTTCAAGAACATTGAAGACTATACATTTTAGTTTTTAACTTATCGAGTTTTTATTATTAGAATATAATTATCAGGCTTAAATTACTGATACGGCATGGAATAATTTCTACGTTTCTAACGGTGTGAATATGAAACGAATAACTTCAAATTTAAGGAAGAAAATCGCTTTGATTAACTACATAACGTACGCTAGTGAGTACCGACCCCAAACACCTAGTCATTTATAATTAGGATGTTATCATATTTGTACATAATGTATGAAACATGAATACATACCATCTAAATAGAAATGAGTGAGAGAGAGAGAGAGAGAGAGAGATAGAGAGAGAGACGTTGTACATCAATTAAAAGAGCCAGACAAAAGAGAGAGTTGCGAGATTTTGAAAATTTGTTATACTGATATTCAGCCCTCCACAGGCTACTTTATTTGATAAAGCTAAATGAGAAAGAAGCAACCATATAATTGCACATGTATGACTGACTTGGTAAAAAGGTGATTCTCTTGTTTTAAAAGCATATAATATTATGATAATTACACAGCTATCCGAAATTCATGACCCTCTTTCATTGTTTCACAATGCCTCCGTCAAATGCTAGTTTCAATCCATAAATGCTAGTTTTATGAATGCCAATACTAAGTTGTCTGGCTTGCCTTTAATCAGGCATGTGATACTCACGAGATATTTGATTTTCATCGTAAACCAATGTTTGTTTGAACTTCCGGTAATGTGAATGTAATATTAATGACGCTTCTATTAATAAAATCTAATCGCTTGATTTGGCTTGATTTTTCTCAACAAAGAGAGAAAGAGAGAAAGAAAAAAAAAGAAGATTTTAACCCCAAATCATGGGGGGGGGGACATTCCACCATCTGAAAATTCGTGGGGGGGATGTGTCCCCCCGTCCCCCCAGGATTGACGCCCATGATCATGATGTGTCCAACCAACCATGTTACCCTTTCTATCGGTTGATAACAAGATGCCCTCTGTCTTTGACAATCAGTTGCATATCTGTTACCAAGCAAAAAAGAATTTGATAGACACTTTTCCATGAATCCCGTGATTGAAATATTGCAAAGTAAGTAACTACAATCATATTTCTTCTCCTGTCGAAGGGATGCCCCCACAAAATCACCTGCTACATGTAGGCCGAATGATTGTCACAAAGTGATTACACAAGTACAAACCCCTCCCCCTCCCACTCCCCCTGTTGACACTTTTCTTAATGGGAATAGGGTTCAAACTGAGTGGAAGAGGAAACGGGGAAATAAACAACAGTGTCAAATTTCACGAGATTTATCAAGTACTTATAGGACACGAAGATTATGTTCTCAAGAATTGAGGATAAATAGTATCTCATATAAGGAAGCTTGAAGAACGTTTAACTCAATGCTTTTGTCCTTCGCAATGTTTTGCGAAAATACTGTAATTGCGATAATTAAATATAGGTTTCTTGTGGCTTGTATGTTGCAGCGAACTGTATCATTCGGTAAATTTGCAATAACAAAAATACATTTCCTCATTTCTGTTGATGAATTCCTTTATTTTAATATAGTAGACAGGCTCCGTTTAAGCGTATGTGCATATTCCAATAACGTGGTCTGTGATAATAGCCTGAGGAAGAAGAACATTTAAGGAATAAACTACTTATTGACTGAGCCCATCATGGGACTCCTCCAAGAAATGAAAGCGGGTACTATCTGGCTTAAAGGAAAAGTTCTAAAGCCCTTAATTGATTGTTCTCAGATCCAATCTCCAAGGACCATTATGTCGTCATTTAGCACATTCTTTCAAGCTTGTCTTATATACTTCGTCCACAAAGTAGTCTTTCTCTCTCACTCCATCTCTCTCTCTCTCTCTCTCTCTCTCTCTCTCTCTATTTCTCTCTCTTCTCTTTTACTCTCTTTCTTTCCCACATAGCTACACTGTAATTTGCTGTGAGGGGGCACGTGTCACAAATACACCCGTATCTACGCCAATATATTGTCCACATCTACTATAGATAAAGCTGTTTGTCTTATTCACCTCCGGTCATTGCCTTTGTGCAATCCATAACTCTCCCTTCTTTACAACGGTACGGGTGACTCTTTGTCCCTATTGCCTTGTTCCTCAAGTTCATTTTCTTCAATCGCAATAACAGTTTTAAAAATAAACCGGCAGTGCTGACGGATAGTAAAGACCCTTGAGGAGTCAGAAGAAAGATTATCTGTGTTAGCTTCCTCAATCATTTTATCAATCTATGCGATTAAATTCCCCTCCGTTTTCCCCTCTGATTTTCCCCCTCGTTGAAAATGTGATATCTGACACCGGGGGACGAAAGAACGAGATAAGATTACTAAGCTAACGTCCTTGGTAAATTATGGATAACCATGGGAATACAATAAATAGCTCATGTTCATCAGTTTGAATAAACTCAAAACGCGAGGCACTCGAGTATGTTGTGAAACCGTTATTCCAGCCTAAATGCTTAGGCACGTATTGAAATGCCAATCGTATATATAGCATGACCTTTATTGTTTATCAGGATTGCTAATAAAAAGTAAATTCTTGAGCACCATCCCTGGGCACACAATCAAAACATAGTTACCGGACAACAACAAAAATATACCAGACCTATAGACACTTACACAACTAGGCCAAAAACATCCATAAAAGTTTACAAGGCAAACAAGAACTTAAATATTTACTCTTCAAGGAAATTAACTTCCCAGAGAGATACGATACAGAAAGTTACCTAACTAACCGCACAGACATATCGAGGACAATTACTTGCCAGATATATAACCATCTAACTATCTAAGACTTTAACAACGAAAACAAATACCCATCTAGGACAATTATTATCACCCAAAGTTTAGTCAATTTAGGATAATTACCTTATCTTGACGGTTCCCCCATCGAGAATTACTGCCGTCTAATCTACAAGGTTAGCGATCTGGGACAATAATTACCAAGACAGTAAGCAATGTTAGGACAATAACTACTAAGAAGTCTAACCATCTAGGACGATTACCTTCGAATATTTACCCCCTTATATTACGGGTTTAGTCTGACAAGGTGTGGGGAAGGGGTGTGTAGCCTACAGCCACCGTCGAATTCGAGATGTGGGTCTACATGCTACAAAGTCTTTACATTTTCAATTTTAATTAGGCCTAAGAGTCGCAACTTTGGCCATGTAGAATGGAAATTGAAATTCGTCAGCCCCCACCAATCTTACTGTCTTTACAAAGGTGTTTTTTCAATGATATCATTATCAGTTATATTTATTGTTATTGTAAACATCGTTCGTGCTATTTCGAGTTTATTTTCTTTTGCCATCGTTCTAAGATTTACATTTTTCATTCAATCCCTTTTGTTATGGGTGACTTGAAATTTGAAAATAAATGTATATCGCAATCGCCATTAATAATAATAATAATAAGATATTTCTATACCGCCAATTGCAAAATGGCCCGAAGCGGTTTAGAAGGAAAATAGTTGATAAGTAAAGGAAACAGAATTTGAATTACAAATTACATCAAATCAATTAACATTAAAACTTTGCAAATGAAAATAATACATGTGCCAATGAAAATAGTACTTTCCCTCTGATATCCCTCTATTCCTATGTCTCTCCACCCTCCACCCTACGCCCTGTCACTATGAATATGACTGACAAAGAAAGCGGACAGAATATACAGTTCCTCAGGTAGACAAAGGAACATCCCTTCACTGCTATTATGTAAAAATGTGTAGACCAGGTGTCACATGCATATTTACTTTTTACATAATAGCAGTGAAGGGATGTTCCTTTGTCAACCTGAGGAACTGTATATTTTGTCCGCTTTCTTTGTCCGTCATGTTCATAGTGTGTCAATCTCTCTATTTCTCTCTCTCCCTCTCCCCCTCCCTCTCTCTCTCTCTCTCTCTGTCTCTGTCTTTCTCTCACGTTCTCGCGTTTTCTCCTTACCTGTCCCCTTTCTCTCACCGTTTGTTCGTATCCCTCCCTATTACACACCGGCTCGAACCCACCATATTTATTCCAATTCTTTCTCTCTCTCTCTCTCTCTCTCTCTCTCTCTCTCTCTCTCTTTCTCTCTCTACCCCACAAACACACGAACACACACGCACCATACATTCTATCTTACTTACGCTCTCTCTCTCTCCCTCTCTCTCTCTCTCTCTCTCTCTCCGCCCCTTACTCATCCTCAGTTATCTTATATTTTTATTCTCCCGCCTCTTCCTCTCCCGCGCAACCAATCGATAGGAAGTACCAGGGTGTAAAATGCAATTTAGGAATACTTCGGGAAAGAAAGGGGGAAGCAGCTGTTTATCAACCAATTAATAGATTACTTTTCGGAATGGCGACTTCGCAAAAGAGCGAAAATCATCGAGTTAGCTTGGCTGCCAAAAGATTGGATAAACGGAGCGGTAAGAAATCAATGCACCTATCTGTTAGGAAATAAAAATTTACGTCAAATAAATCGATAGAGTCTATTGAGGAGCTATGCTCAAATGAGCCTAGAAGAAAGGGCAATTCAAGAAACGCCGATAAAGATGAGGACCTTGGATATCCACCCTAAACTTTCCCTTCGCTAAGATAAAAAAAAGCTTCCCTTCTTCCCTTACTACCTTTTATACTTCTGGTAAAAAAAAATTGGAAAAGTTGCCTGAGCAGAATCTGAGCAGAGGAGAGGAAATTCAGACCCAGCAAAAAATCAAAGAAATTATATTTGCTAAGGCAATGCCTGACTCGTTTTTCTCCCTTCTGTTTTTGTGCCTGACATTCTACATCAATAATGTTATTAAATTACTAGAAGCACTCTACAGAGTCGACTCACGCGAGGAGGTTAGGCTCCGTCTATACTTCACAACATCTCTTGGAAGGAGCATATTATATTCGTTAGAAAATCATCTGATTATATCATACCTCACAATTTTTGGTACTAAATAATTTTCCGATAATGTTTCCTCTATTAATATGCCTACTGGAGGTTTGAAAATGATTTTTCCACAAACATAACAAACAATTCAGTTCCCCACATAATTATCAGGTACATGACACAAATCATATAATTTTCTTTTTATGTAATTGTCACCTTGAGTATTTAGTGCATATGCCATTCTTCGTTTTCGCGAAATTAAAGTATGATAAGTAACACCAAATATTCGTTTATATATTTAAAAAAGGCATTGACAGTAATTTATCGTTAAATAATTTAACTTTATTTCATATCTTTATAGTGAGCACATAAGTGTCTGTTTTCACTTTTTACTAAACAAGGACAAATCTCCCTGACGAATTTGTATCCAAGCTTATAATTGGACTTCATTCACGTGTAGAATAAGAGAAAATGGGAATTCTCAAACGAAAACAAAAATGCAAGTTGTTTTTCTTTTAATAAAAAGGGTTCGTCCGTCGTCGACCAGTAGCAGAATCTGTATCTATACCGTAGCGATAAATCAATTGCATCCCCTCAAAACATATCTTGAAAGCCATGAGCCCGAATTTCCGACAACCGAAAGGTTATCCAAACAATGTTTTCCACAGTTCTTGTAAAAATGTTACATTGAACACGTCACTATGTGCAATGTATTCCGATAAAAAAAATGTTCATCGTTCTTGTAATTGGTTAACATTCGCCATTGGCCGAGAGCCCGGAACTTGAAGAATGAAGTCTTACTATTTTCTCGACATCTTCCAATCAATATTTTCATTACCACTATGGCAGTATTTTACAAACAACAAAATGAAGATATATCATCTTACATTTCAGAGTATGTTTCAAACACTATTAACACACTTGTTTTTTCCTTGTCTGTTCGTTTTATATTCCTTTACTTCTACCGTCATGAATACTCATGTTGTCTTGTTATAAGTTACATCTTCCTATTTCGAATCAATTACGTTTATAATAGATCCAATATAATTATATCGTTTCATTAAATTGTTTTTAACCGAGGGCATCTTCAATTTGAAGCAAGGTCTTGTTTTCATTGGGTCTTAAATGCAACGAGTCACAGTGCCTTGATGATCTTTTAATTCGAGGTCTTATTTAATACTTGACTAAAGGCAAATTGATTATAGATGGCGTAAATATCCACTGAATGACAAACGCATATAAACTAAAACAACATTATTGTCAGTATTGTAGCTATTAGGTAAATGCATGTCGTGTGGATGCAAATGTGGCAGTAGATGGCAGTATACATGTTCAGTGCCATAATCTAAAGGATCTCTCTCTCTCTCTCTCTCTCTCACACACACACACACGCACGCACACACATACACACTCACACATAACTTCCACAGTTAAAACATTTGTTTCTTTTCTAGGAGGAGAGAATATAATGAACTGACTTGCACACAAAATAGTTGTTTTCAATCTTTGAACCAAGTTACACCATGAGATATATTCTGCACTTCATATACACGAACGGATGTGAATACTTCTGGGAGGTTTTGGATTGTATAAAGTTTCTTTAATATTAAGTATCTACTTCCAGGAGAATGAAACCTCCAACATTCTATCCCTAAAAGTTTCTTTTCAAGGACGCAAAATAATATCAATAAATGTGCATGGAAACACCCACGTTGCAAGGTGTCCGATATAATCAATCGCATCAGAACCAGGTCACGTGATATCGTTTCCAAGATCTCCCTCTCTCAGCTTAGTCCCGATAAATCAAAGTAAAATATTGGTATCATGTGACAAGTTGCGTCACGTGACTCCCAGCTGTCGCTCTTTGCCTCCATTTAAGCGGGCTTACAAAAGGGTTTTGAAATTTGCACCGGTCATGTGTTCACTATATTATCTGCAATGCAACATGCAGACGAGGACTGATTACCCATCATTTATCGCCAATACGTGACATTTGAGCATCGTCTTTAAAGCAATATACTTCTTGGGGGTGTTTCACGAAAAGTTGGATTTAAAAAAAAAAAAAATTAAAGGCATTAAATGTTGATTCAAATCATTCATATTTTCTATTTGCAAGGAGATAATTTTTCATGTTCTTGATGTTTACCTAGGAGGTACCATCACTCAATCAGGAAAATGTACAGAGGACAACAAGAATATGGTTGGAAAAGCCCTGGGTGCTGTTCAAAGTCTTCACAGCATATTGACAGCCAAAGACATTAGAGATGTTACAAAACTTCAACTATATAAGATACTCATCCTATCCATCCTTAAGTATGGATCAGAAACATGGACACTGGAAAAAGAAGAGGCTCCTTACCTTCGAAATGATCTGCCTCCGAAAAATCTTGGGTGTAACCAGACTAGACAAAATAAGAAATACAACAATTCGGAAGACTCTAGGACTGGATGAAACCATTCTGGACAAAATTGCCAAAAAAAGGGCTGCGATTCTTTGGCCACGTTAACAGGATGAGACCATCACGATACCCAAAGATACTCCTAACTTCTAATATCCATGGTGATAGACCCCGGGGCAGACCAGCCAAGAAATGGTTAGATTGTGTAAAGGCCGATTGTTCTACTAGACCAGAACGTCAAAAGGTAGGAAGATCTGGCTTGAGGTCATGAAGCAGAAGCCATCACACATCTCCCAGATGGTGTGGAAGGCTTATGTCAAGGTAGGTCAAGGTCAAATTTTCATGTTCTTGATGTGGAATTTATTTAAAAAAAATCTAAAATACTTGAATTTTCGCTTTTGAATATATTTTATGTTAAGGCTACAAATGAAGTTCCATAATGTTTAAGTACAACTTAGACTTAAGTTCGACTTAGGATCTTTGTGAAACACCCCCAGGTGAGTTTAGCCTTCTAATTCTGTTATGAAATGGTATGAGATTTGGGTACTCATGCCCGTCATAATATTTATCAAATGACGATCCAAATGGTAATACGCCTAGCCTACATGTATTTGTCATTTGATCATGATTCTAATATAGTCTGGAAAAATATAAACATGTCACATACAAAATTGGCAATGATTAAAAATAAAAAAAGTATTGAAGAAAACACAATCCGGAGGTGCACACCTCTTTTGACGAGTTTTCCATTTTTCTTTGAGTCGTGTACAAAAAAAAGGAGAGAAATGGCTCTTTAGGGGAGCCCCTCCTACCGTTTATCGATTTGTTGGATACGTTACTCGTTTATGATCATACACAATCGAAAGTGAACAAAATCATTCCCATTTAAAGTATACCTACCACACTTTGAAATGAAAGGCACAGCCCACATCGCAAAGACCTCATGCCTGTAGGCAGTAGGAATTCAGAACTGGAATAAAAAATGGCCTGATTATACACCTTCGGGAAACACTTATTCAGTGCTTGACCAATTGCGGTCATTAGAACATGCATGGATTCGTTCAGATGTCTAAAATGTCGCCATGTTGGGATGCACGTCTTAAAACCATATTCACATGATATAAGTGCTCGACGCACATGATGTAGTACGTGCAAGAATAAAAGCAATTAAGTATGTAAATGCCCGTTGCGCACGGGGCGTCATTTGCCTGACGCATCACTGCGTCAGCGACTGGTGCAGTCGTTGACGCACCGTGTGCGAATGACATCGTTCTTTTTTTCTTCTTCTTCAAAATGTACGTTGCATAATAGTGCATTAACTAACTCGCGGGCTGTCTGTCTCGTGAGCTGTTAGTATATTGACTGGGATATCCCTGGCCAATAATTATTGCAGTAGGCCTATATTCATCGACCATTCTTGCCCACATGTCCATTCTTTCCATTTTACTTTCTCTCCTACCTCTCTTCCTCGTATATCCCTCATTTAATTTAGCCCATCCTTGTTTAATTCCTTTCCCAGTTCTCCACAAGGGTCACATTCCGCGAAAATTTGCTAATACCCGCATTCTTGCACTATTATGAAGATTATTGTGAATCCTTACCCAGATAAAATTCCCAATGCATATTACATTGTCATTTCATATCAAGACATGAACACTTTCTTCAGCCACAAAATTGTTCTTAAAAAGCAAGCCATAAAACTGGCCATGTCGTTTTCTAACCAGCTTTTAAAACGGCTATGCTGAACATGAAACCACTTTTGAACACGAGGGATTTGAAAAGACTGATTTAGGAATCGTATTTTTGGGGTCTGTTAAATAGTTCTACGGCCTACAAATCTAGTTACAGACTCAGATAATTACCTTTCCAACATATGAAATATGATGCAGCTACACTGGATGGGTTGCTTTTGACACACAAACATTCCTAACGATCAGCAAAGAAATCAATACATGATATCAATAGTGCTTCGGACTTTCGGAGAAGTCTTTCTCATTACGGCCCACTGTTCTAAATATCACATAATTTTTGTCCAGATCAAAATTGGACTGTTCTTCACCACCAGGAAAAAAATTCAGACGAAAATATATCGATATACTTTCTTCAAGATTCGTCCATACTTAAACAAAAAAAGGAGGGGGGGGGGGGGGCTACCCGGGACAGGTGGTCCCCCTCGAAACTTTGGGGAGATATTACCCTATATCACATCACTGGATGTAGTTGTTCTGGGTAGTCGTTCTAGTGGGTAGTTGTCCCGAGTTGTATCAAATATAGAGTTTGATTGTCCTAGTATTATTTTGTTTGAAAGAGACGTTGGCATTATGATAAATGTATAGATGGGGGAAAGAAACATAGACAGTGAGAGGAGAGAGATAGAGTGAGCCAGAGAGAGAGAGAGAGGGGGGAGAGAGAGAAAGAGGGGGGGGGGGGGGGGGGGGGGGGGGGGGGGGAGAGAAGGAGAGACAGAGAGAACGAGAAGGGGCAAATGTTGATGCGACGGAGCGAACGGAAAAGTGCCAATGCTAGTCGTCCTTGGGCGGACGGATAGCAAGTGCAGTCGGTTCAAGTAGCATGGCGTTAGTTTACATTGCAAATGAAAACCTCGTTGGATATAGGAGCAAAAATTGTGGAAGCAGTTTTGTTCTAAATTTTCCCAGGTCCTCCTATAACAACAGCCTCCGATCGATACGGGACTGCCACCTTGAACATGTTGAACGAACATGATGGTAAAAACTTGCTTTATCCTTGACATGATCAACCCAATTCAACCTAAATAGCCGTGTGCATCATAATTATGTTGAAATGACTGTGCGAACAATAATATTACAATAATCCGAAGATTTTTTCTATACAAAAGGGTATGCAGAGTTTTTGAAAATCGTGAGGCATGAACAATTTTTAAACAGGAGGCCATTTTAATAACGATAACAAATGGCTAGAATGTTTCATCCAGATTCACGAAAACGCTTTCTAGTGCGCACAACATTAAAAACAGGTGGAAAGTTTTGTGTTTTTCTATTTTGCATGCATGCTACGCCCAAAAAGAGATTTTGGATGTAGGATTAAAATAGAAACTCACATTTAACAATGAAAAAATAACAAAGTTTTGGATTTCTTTATCAACATGAAAGAAATGTGGCTTTTCAAGAAACACACGTGCCTACAAAAATAAACAACAGTGTCGTTTTCAAAAAGCCTTTCAATTTTTTTAATTATTAAATTTGTCCCAACATTGATCCCCCTAAACGTACATTTGAACTCAAATCATGTTGTTTCAGTTTTCATCCTAAACACCATGGTGTTTGTTTTTTATTCCCAAGACCGTGTTATGTTTGGAAAATTCAACGTATGCCTATCGCATTTAGCATACATATTTTGCAGATTGAAAAGCTTCAGTATTTCATTCGGTCTTGTTATCGATTCCCCCACATCCTATCCCTCACTCTCTCTTTGACACACGCACACGGCAACGCGCACACCATCGCACATAAACACACTCACGCACATGACATACGATCTTTCTCTTTCTATCTCTCTCTCTCTCTCTCTCCAAATATCTCTCCTCTCTCTTCGCTATGTTCTAGAAAATAATTATCCCTTCCAATCCTCAAGCTTTGAGGAAGAAAAAAAGATTAAAACTTAAGTTTTGTAAAACTGTTTCAGACAGCTTTCCACCTCCCAACTTCCTTTGGCTTTATTTCATAAAGCCTCTTGTATCCATTTTGTAAATGTAAACTTGCATCTGATCTTAAGAAACGACAGAGGGGAAAAAGCAATAAAAAGAAACTAAAAGGTGTTGAAAACAAATATATGCTTTGCCACAACATACTCCAAACAATATTCAGGAACCGTTCTAAGGGATGGCGAGAAAGAAAAAAAATATATACCTGTACATCTTGAAATTTGAAATATTTCGTCCGTTAAAAAAATTATGGTTGTGTAATGAGCAGTGTCACAATATAATCATGAAAAACTTTTTTCACTATTTTAGGACGATCATTCATATTTAGGGACTTAACTGTGCATTTAAAAAATCTCGTAAAAAAAAAACACAGTTATACGTGTCCCTTTAAAGATGTGCTGTGTGTCCTAAATCAGATATTTAAGAAACATTAGAAAAGAGCTGCAATCATATGAAGATATGATGTTGAATAGCATTTTATTGATGAACTTTGTTTATCAGTATTCAAATCAATTACAGATTTTATGTAGATAATGGAGGAGACAAGTTGACGATGTAAACATCTACGAATTCACTGTTACAGTAAAGAATAATTATACATGCTACAAAAAATACGGTATAATTAGAAATAAATGAATAAATAAATAAATACATGCATACAGCAACAGAAATAACGTCTATTTAAATATATTTAGGTCATGTCAAATAGCCAGTCTCTTAATTCTCGTAGGTATCAATAATGAGGGTATATCATACCTAATTGTTGTCGCTAACCGACCTTGCAATAACAAACTGCAATTGTAGGATGTTTCACACATCGTGCGAAAAGGAGAAGTGAGAAAAATAAAACCCGCATAAGATGTTCATCCGGCTATTGATCTACAGTCTACACGGTAACACAGCCCCATATTCTCAGCTTTCACCAGCTATCTCGGCAAGCGCCCTCGCCTCACCGTCAGAACCACGATGTTCGCTCACCACATAGTACCTCCCCGGACATACGGAAGACGCCGAGACTCTCTGGCGGCTAAGGGATAGTTTGTATGCAAAGATGTACTCAATCTAAAAAGAGTGGTGCATGCAGTGGCGGATCCAGGGGGGGGGCCCGGGGGGCCCGGGCCCCCCCCCTTGAGAAAAAATTCATGTAAAATCACGTGATTTTTACCTTTTTGGGGGGTTGGGCCCCCCCCCCCTGCCGCTCAAGGGGGGGGTGCAAATTGAAAAATTTTCGAGGACCAAAAAAAAAAAAAAATTTGCTCACTACCCCCCCCCCCCCCCCCCCCCCCCCCCCCCCCCCCCCCACTGAGCGACTTTTCGGTCGGCGCGATTTTCAAATTTTCGGGAGCAAACAAAAATGAAGAAAGTTGGGCCCCCTCCCCTAAGAAATCCTGGATCCGCGCCTGGGTGCATGGAGAAATGTGTGAGAAGGCCGGTTTAGGAAAAAAATGGAGGATATGATGCAGAAAGAGTGCGATATCATATGTATTTTATAATTATAGAAAGAGAGAGAGAGAGGGGGGGGAGGAAGAAGAATAAAGAAAGTTAAACAGAAAGAGAGAAAAGTATAAAGAAAGTGAGGTGAGATAGTGACTTGAAATAGCGACAGAGGGTATACAACTAAATAATTTTGAATAAAAAGCAAAACTTTTAAAAATATAGACGAAGTCATTTTTTAAATCAGTCAGGGAGCTATTATAGGGAATATATCATCCTCGAGGTATTTCTACAATTATTAAAAAGACGACAATTAGTCCTATTTAGTTCTATTTTCATAAACTTTGCTCCGGAAGTAATTTATCAACTTGAGTTTAATCTGCTTAGTATCATCAGCATGTTACGTCCTACGAAAATATGGGCCTAGTGTGTGCGCAGAGGTGGGGGAGGGGGAAGGGAGGGCTCAGTTTATCCTGAATGACGAATAGCCAATGCTAGTTGTTTTTCTAGCTGTTGTTATTGATTTTTAGTTCTAAATGTTTAATTTTTGCATTTGTTCACTTTTTTCAATGATAAGTTTTGCAAAAAGCTATGGAAACAAACCAACAAAAAGTCATGGGCCTCAGAACCGTGGTTATATATAGGGAACAGTTTGAAGCTTTATACCCTTCAAACGATTGACAGCACAATAATTAGTCAAGCTCTCATCGAACGAATAGTTGGATGCCGCCTCGACAGAGCTTTTACAGCAACATTTGGTGATCGATGAGGTCAGTTCTCGAGAGGTACCATGTAAAAAGACTCTCGTAAAATAGTTAATCGTTTTGGAAGTGCCGGCTAAATACGTTTCATAGATATAAACAGAAGTAGGAATGTCGTAAAAGAATGAGAACTCTAACATTACCAAGGAAGAAGAGAAAGACCTAGAAATCTGGAGTAAAGAAGACAAACAAGTTCTCATGAGGCAACTTCTTAAGATAAATCATTTGTTTACTGTGCAGGCCTATATAGTAGTAATATATAGTAGTTGTATTATTTTGTAAGGAAATCCATTACTCATCCCAACTAGCAAGAATGTTGACCGTTTAAATTCCCAATGCGTTTATACAATGTTCAAAAGTTATCTCATTTTTGAAAGAAACTTTGTCGACAAAATACTAAATACACACAAGAGGTTGATGTGGGAGGATGTTTACATCCCTACCCCGCAAAAAATGTGAGATCTGAAAAACCCCAAACTTTGTCAACACTGAAGAAAGTACATTAAACTCAAATATCGACACATACTTTGAATTCTGTCAGCGCTAAATGGAATTCTACTTCTAAACTGAATTAAAAGTGGGGCAAGAACACTTAAACAAAAGGTTAAGCAGCCGACAAGAGTTGTAGTTTTCTACAGATTGTCTTCCTCTTTAAAGCATCCAAGAACTGTGGTTGAGGAAAGAATAATTAATTTTATCTGTACAATGAACCTTTTCTCTCTATTTCATTTTATTGTTTATATTTTGAATATCCACCTTAGCTCGATAACATTTTTCGACAATTTTCAAGTAACCAGGCATAACAAAATGTGATTACCCATTTTATAATTTGTAATGTTTGGCTAACTTCAGAATGCTTTGACCAGCGAGCGACCGAAAAAAAGAAGAAGGCAGAAGCACATTTGGGGTTGTAAATACTTAAAGTAGATATTCATTAAATTTAATTTTATGTTCATTTTTGCAAAGTTGAAACTTTGATTCGACAAGGTTATCAAAATTCAATGCTTGGAAACATTCGAAGTAATGATTATTATAAATTACACAACGCTTAAATACAGCACCGGCATAGCACCTGAAGAGCTCTCCGAACGCTGCTGAGATTGTGTGAGATCACAGTATGGACATGATTTGCACAAGCAGACGATGCCCCATCACATCTCACACATTTTCAGTGCCTGTGTTTTCATCTTTTCTTGAGTTCTTTCTCTTACTTCACTACCGTCAGGCTAAATGTATAATCTATTGCCTCACTCTAAACCCCGCGCATGGTTTTATTTTGATGGCAAATGCAGCGATACAAAAATAAAGGAATTTGTCGCTTGCAAACAAAATAAGACGCCATTGTATATTCAGCTGCACACACCGCGGTATGTTCGGCGTTCCAAGAGGGAACACATGCCGTCCTAAGTATCATTCCGGGGGGTTTTCAATTTGAAAGTCTGGTTTCTTTGATTGTTAATTAACCTCTATCCTGTGTATTTATAAGCAAAAGATTTTGGTTTTCAGAATCAGGTCATATCCCCTTTTAAATGGTTTGACATGCCATTACATTTATATACACTAAATTCATTATAATTTGACAAATAATAGCTTTGCAATTATGTTCATTCTTTATGGGATGTCGTCTGCTTGGGCAGTATTGGTCCATATAGTGACGTCATTAAAACATCGTTATTTTTCCGGCGAATCTCTCGTAAATCCCAGCTGCTATGGAGGTGGTTGTATTTGTATTTTTAAAAATCACCCGATATGTAGTTGACCTAAAACTTGTACGATGGCCATCTGTTAGCTTACCAGTTTCTAGTGATACATTAGTTGACATATTTGTGATTTTCTTTGAATTTCACCTTTAAGGTATGTAATTCGGGATTCAAAATAATGGGGTCACTGGTCGGAGCAATACATCCCCCAACCCCCACCATTCACCAGTGGCCCAGTCGTATTCAGGTATCATTTTGATTAATCTGAAATCCTGCTGCCACTGAAAAATAGATTTTACAGCTTTATCGAAATTCTTGGGAACTTTTTAATTAAAATGAAGCGGAAAGACAAGGTCATTTGAAGAAAAAAAACATTTATTTACGATTTCGAGAAATATGATCATTTACGCGCAAAACAATGACTGGTGATGTTTCTTACTTAGGCAAAATACGACAACCTTTTTTCATTCCCTTTCACACATTATACCGCACTTTATTTGGGTATTTTGAAGCAGACTGATCTTTCACATAATAACCTCTGTAACACGGGAAAGCGTGTTTTCATTCTGTTAAGTTATTGGCTTTTTCAAATGGTTTCCTGATAACGTCATCAGGCGCGGATCTACGGGGGGGTTTAGGGGGTTTAAACCCCCCCCTTGGGCGGCCCAAAAAAAAAAAAAAAAAAAAAAAAAAAGGGAAAAAAAAGAGAAAAAAAAGAAAAAAAGAAAGAAAAAAGAACGCACGCTGGAGAGAAACCCTTTCAAGTGCAAATATTGTGAGAAGATATTCAACTCATCTGGTAACTTAACCAAACACATGATAACTCTGGATATAACTGTGTATTTAACTGTTACTTGATTTAAAAAGACGTTATCATGCACTGCTTTTTATGGTCTCCATTGTGTTAATAGATGCCAGGAAAACATCACTTACGGGGTTCAAATAAACACCCCAAAAAAAATCGGTTCGCCGCTTCGCGGCTCGTGGACGATGCTCTGCATCGTCATTATTTTATTTAACTGTTACTTGATTTAAAAAGACGTTATCATGCACTGCTTTTTATGGTCTCCATTGTGTTAATAGATGCCAGGAAAACATCACTTACGGGGTTCAAATAAACACCCACAAAAAAAATCGGCTCGCCGCTTCGCGGCTCGTGGACGATCCTCCGCATCGTCATTATTTTGGTCAAACCCCCCCCCCCTTAGCAAAAAGCTAGATCCGCCCCTGGTCCTATACTTGAGAATAATGATTAAACTCCTAACAAATCTTGCTCCACACGACTATCGCATTGGAATCTTGGTAAAACGATCTACGTCTTGAGATAGCCATTTAGTTCCTACATGATTAATGCTTCAAGATGGCCGGGAACTTTCACCAGCCGTAAAACGACCTTCAAGTGTCTCTTTGCGCGTGCTGAAAAGCTGAAGTCCTTTTACACGGGCTGTCCAGAGCCCTTTTACCCGGGCCATAAAGTATAAAAGCAAGTTAAAATCAATAAACAACGATAAAGAATGCAGGATGTATAATAATGATACGTGTTATTTAATACTAGTCTCTTTATGCATGTATGTTATGATGGAAGAGTTATAACGGTTTTCAAAAGGGATGACGAGAACCAAAGGCTGGTTAGATTCTTCTCTTAACAAATTGTACAATAATTATATCAATACTAATATCTATATCTGTTTCTCTTCTTTATGACAATGGTATTCTCTCTCGCTCTCTTTGTCTCTCTTTGTCTCTCTGTCTCTCTGTCTCTTTCTCTCTGTCTGTCTCTGTCTCTGTTTATCCCTTCTTAAATCTTATCTACCCTGTCTTTGTCTTTATTTCTCTGTCAATTACTTGTCCTATTTGTTATTCCTAGCTTTGTACGTATCAGCGTGTACATCATTCTCTCTCATGGCGTTATCCATATTTATAGTCCTTATAGTACAGCCAAACGAAACAGCGTTTCTTTATAAGCTGTGGATTACTTCTTACCCCGATTAACCAACTCTTGGCGCCAAGTATTTCATTAATCCGATAATATTTACATAATCCTTCTTAAACCCCCTCGAGTTATTCTTGAAGTTGATTTATCTATCTTTATGGGATAAAATACATACAGTATGAGATTTGGATGTGACACGTGAGGAGTTCTAGCTCAAGCATACACACTATAATACCATTATAATGATTAACGATGTAAAGTATGCCTACATTTTGCAAATTATATCTCATCCTTGTCAAAGTTTTGTCTCGTCCCAATGCACGCCGCGGATAAACCCTTTACATCAAGCTTCTTCTAATAATGTTCAGATCATTCAAATGGAAGAACCTACATATACAACAACTAATCCTAAGGAAATAACTGGATTTATTATACAAAATTAAAATAACATTCAGAAACAGAGCAATATCAATTTTATGGGCGACCACATACGGCATAATTATGAGAGATAATTCAAAGCAATATGATGAATTTAATCCAAAAAACAAAATGCATTCTGCTGAAGCACTTTTTGTTGGTAAAATGTGCTTAAAAATACTCTAAACAAACGGAGCCATGTAACATCATTAGCGTGCAGCAGGGAACAGTTGAACTCTGGAGAGTAAAATCCACCGATGGCGTAGTGTTGGTCCAGACACCGCCTTCATGGGGGGGGGGGGGAGGGGGGGGGGGGCGACAACGGGATCTTTATGCAGGGATGATGACATGGCCAGTATTAAGGGGTCCGGGAGGGATTGTAGTGCTGTCTCGCCAAGTATTTATTTCCTCCATCTCTCTCTCTCTCTCTTCTTGTTTTTGTGTGGCCATTTGATGAGGGGCACCTCCTCCTGTGCTTCCGCTCCTCTCGCAGCCGAAGACAATAATGACAGACATACAATTATTTGTTTGTTTCTTACAATTGCAAATTAGCACCCTATTCTTTCATGTAAATTAAAGATTTCATATATTTATGATTACGCCGATAAGCGTGCTCCACGACACAAGTAAAATAAATAAATCAATAACTAAATAGACACATACAAATAAATAAATAAGTAACCTAGTAAATTGATTAAAATAAAAAAAAAACATTGATCGAAACTGGATGGTCTGCCTAGTCGGAGAAAAGACAAAATCGACTGCCAGTCGGTGGCCATTCGTGCGACCGGCATAACGCTACGGCAAATCGAAGTCGGCCAGGTTCTTTTCTCTGACTTAATACGACACCTTTTAATTTTTAAATTACTCTTCAAAATACAATTTAGGATCTCACTTGGGAAGATTTTACTATTAAGCTCCAAATCTATCCCTATTTAAATTTCTTTGTGTGAGGTGGCCTTTGTATACTTATCCGAAAAGGGGCTTTCGTCTTGCCGCAATGTTGCACTCCAAAAATGCTCCTCATATTACAACCAGAAATCTTTCTTCTTGCATTAACATATAGGAAAATAACTGTTCCTGATTCAGGGTGTCTTTGAAGAATTATTGTGTGTGTAGACTCGGTAACGATATTTCGTTTTTGATACATTAATGACAGACGAAAACGTTAAAGGTTAAGCTATATCAGTAAAAGATGAGGAGAAGCGAATCAATGCCTAGTTTTATTATATGCATCAGCCTGCCTATATACCACGATGTCCTATATTAATGTGTAGACGTAGAATCCCGAATTCCGAATATCTCAACCCTCATATTTGATGTTTATTATTTAAAGTGTGTCGAGGTCGCCTTTCTTGATCATTTCTTTCATAAAATAATGTTCTACTTACATTTCTGCTCGCAAGTTGCAATCTGACAATGTCTACCCAGGGGTTACCAATATGTCCTATATTAATGTGTAGACGAAGAACCCCGAATTCCGAATATCCCAACCCTCATTATTTGATGCTTTTTTTAATGAAAGGAAGTAGAAGTTGCCCTTCTTGATTATTTCTTTCATATAAAACAATTTTCTACTTAAATTTCCGCTCGCAAGTTGCATGCTGACAATGTCTACCACCATGTCCTACATTAATGTGTTGACGTAGAATCCCGAATTCCGAATATCTCAACCCTCATATTTGATGCTTATTATTTATAAATATTTAGAGGTCACCTTTCTTGATTATTTCTTTCATAAAATAATGGTCTACTTATATTTCTGCTCGCAAGTTGCATGCTGACAATGTCTACCACCATGTCCTACATTAATGTGTAGACGTAGAATCCCGAATTCCGAATATCTCAACCCTCATATTTGATGCTTATTATTTATAAATATTTAGAGGTCACCTTTCTTGATTATTTCTTTCATAAAATAATGGTCTACTTATATTTCTGCTCGCAAGTTGCATTCTGACAATGTCTACCACCATTTCCTACATTAAATTGTAGACGAAGAATCCTGAGTTCCGAATATCTCAACTCATTTTGATGCTTATTATTTATGAATGTGTACAAATTGCCTTTCTTGATAATTTCTTTCATAACATAATGTTTTACTTAACTTTCTGCTCTGAAGTTGCATTCTGGGCAATGGATAATACGGAAACGAGTGTTGAGCAACTTCTGGCTGCAATTTGTATTCTACCCAAACATGTCGACCTGAAGCATAAAAGCTTGTATCCTATAATGTTAAAGGGGCATTGTTTTGTGTCGCCTACTGCTCAAAAGTTGTCAAATATTGTCTTAAAAATTATTTTCTGTTTCTGTTTTGTTTATGTTTGTTTGTTTCTTTTTTATATATATTGTTTAAATAATGACTTCTATTGAAAATGAATCGCTTAATGATATGGAGGAACGACTGGGTATGACATCAGAATATTAGATTAACTGATTGAATTTCAGCTAAACTATAATTTAAATAATATTTAAATAACATGCAGTTTCTTAAATTCCATTGTCACGCATATAAAACTGCAATTATTTTATACAACGTCTTACGTTATACAATACAATCATGACCATGAACCTTTTTGTATGACTTACTTTTTACCTTGGGTGGGCCAAAATCAGATTTATGGTCACGTGACTGATCATGTAATCCACTTATTTAATGAAAATGTAGAATATTGGAATCCGATTAGGGATCAAGTTGAGCCATTTTATAATCTTGTGATCGTAATCTACTTATCTCTATACCTAGCATGCTTGTTGAAGTACTAATTCTAGCGTGTAACAAGTAAATCACTTTAAAGGAGGAAACCTGCCGCTACCCTTCAACCTCATGAATATTAATAAATTATGCAAATTTTATATTATGATTAAGGACCGATGCACATTTGATAAAGCTTTCAAGTAAATAGCATTTATCTCTTTGCTTTGTAAGCTCTTTTACTCATTTTCAGTATCATTCCTGTTCTCTTTATAGCTCTATAGCTCAAAATACTCAAGGTAAATAGTTGAAGATACATTTGCACAGTAGTCGTTGTTCATGTATACATCCTCAAGGGTTTTTAGACGCAATGCAGTAGGGTATCTTTTTATTATTAGTTTTACTTCAATGCTAATATCTCATTATCATTACATATTGGTATTACATTATTTCTTACGAACAAAACTTGCCGATAAACAGAATGATTTACAAATAACGCAGTATTATAAAAACCAAGGAACCTGACAACAGTCTGAACAAAAGAAAATAATATAGTAATCAATATTATTATGTATGTATTATTCAATTAATAAATGATGAAAAAAAGAGGGGAAAAAAGATACAATGCAAGCAATAATATGATGTAACTAAAAACCTGTAAAAAAAAAAAAAAAAAAAAATTGTTTTCATCTGTCTAAGATATTTTATGAAAATAACCACTTGACATAATGCGTTGTCCTTGCTTAAAATTTCGGCTATCTTATCGTCAAACTTTGTCCGACACCCCCCCCCCCCCATAGTCTGTACATGCCCCTGAGATAATATCATGAAGACCAATCTATCATATCTGTCGTCTGGTTCTCAGAGGACTACTCGACGGATTGGAGTGACAGGGGTAAAATTAGCGTAACATGCTCACCTAATAGGGCGTGAGATTAAAAGACTTGCGACCTCAGTATAGCTTCACTGGATCTAACCGGAGTTTGAGGTAGACAGAGGATAATCGGGGATGCAGATGATATTATTTCTCCGCCCCGCACCCCCACCCCGACCCCTACTCATCTTTTCGGATAATTAAAAGGTCAGTGAATACATTTTATGAATATGGCAAGAAGCTTATGAGAGAGTACATCATCCGGAATATTGCATGATCTGGTATACTGCTCCAAGGGGTCGTATTATGTTTTATATTATTACAACAAATATTCGTGTATAGGCCTATTTATCCACCCCCTTATTAAAAACCCCTTCCATCCACTAATGTTCTGATATTCTAACACGACAACCTGAATCAAAACATTTTGCCCATAAACCTGTAATAAGAAAATCACCGGTTTCGCCTTAAAACAGGAGAAAATATAAACAATTTAAACGAGAAACACAGTCTTTGTGATAGTTCAAAAATTATTTATCTCAATAGGTTAACAATGATCGCGCAAACTCTCGTTATCTGAACAGCTAAAGAAAGGACAGGCCTATATACCCCCATAATTTTACACACGTGATCTTTAGCTGAAAGGTAAATACCACCCCCATTTTATTCATTAAAAGAAAATGGTTCCAAATAATACACAAAATTACAGGAGGAATGTGTACAACTGCCGAAGATAATTTGGAATATGAGCTCCTACGTGAAGAAGGCAGGAAACAAATCAGAAAGAAACAATATATAAAATTATAGACCATAATGTACTCTGGAAATCTTCTTTGCACCCACAAAATTAGGAACAAGCCTTTCCTGTTACACTATATTAGTGTCGGTTTGTGTACATCGACTCCCCGCCCCAGTCTCCCCCTCCCCCCCCCCGAAAAAAAGTCCTGTGTAATTCACAGTTGCTGTCAAAGAAAGAGAGAGAGAGACGGGGGGAGGGGGGGGGGGGGGGGGAGTCAGATAACACTTAAAAGGGCACATGATTTCCACGTTCCCGTTTACTCCACCCATGGCAAGGTTAATAAATCTCGAAATTTGAAGTAGTCTCGTCTGCAACGGATGCAAACGAAGAAAAATCATTTAAACATGCAGCGTATACTTTTCATGCTCACGACGAAATTATATTCAAAACTATTGATACGGGTTTTCACTAATTATAAAAAGGATAGCCCACTCGAAACGTTGCACAATTTGTTTTTATATTCAAATAGTCTACAACAATCGTGAGAAATTACTAGTACATGGAATACAAGCTGTATTCCATGTACTAGTAATTTCTCACGATATCATTCTTCATCTCATCATAGATGATGGCAATCCAAACTCAAAGGTTGCATGGCACATTTAGGTTAAATATCGAATATCTGCCCTTTGGCGGGAAATTAAAGTCGGTCAAAAACGACGGAAGTGCAGACTTCAGTTCTGCATGAGAGCGTATGCATTTCGCTCATCGGTTTCTGAAAAGTGAGTTTTAGTTATGCAGTTATCCGAGATGGTACTTTACATTATAAGTTTCTGTCGCCTTGACGAGAGATTGTATACTAATTGTGATTCTTTGGAGATGGTTTTGAAGAGCATAATTTCGAGAGGGTACTTAGTTCTGTAGACGGCGAATAAAACTGTGTCGCTGAGGATTAAACTAAATAATGATTATTTCTTATGAGGTGAAGTTTTTTATAAATGTTTTGGGATGATGTGTGTGTTATGAGGAAAATATGATTTGATACAGCTTTATCTTGTTTGCGTGGGCCTTATTTAGTATCGTCAATTAATTGATGGAATAAAAAGTACCTTTTTATTTTCCTAGTGTATAACTGGTTGAATTGTGCCTGAATTGATTTCAAGTGACTCGGTAACATTGTTGAAGGTTGATGAAAAAATTGCTTTAATTTTTATATAAAATGTTACGTATTATATTCCTTTAACTGTATTTACCCTCTGACATGCAAAAAATCCTGAAAAAATCCTCAAACCACAAAGATATCTATGGTTTTCTTTGAGGCGTCACTGTGCAACACCCTCTAACAGTGATTAACAGTAAATTCTCCCAACCATTTTTGAGTTTTCCCAACCGTTTTTCCATGAAAAAAGTACATAAAACAGGCTATTAAAAATCTGTGAACACTTAAATGTCTGGAATGGCATGTAGAGCCAATTTATTGCTTTGTGACAATTTACATTCACCTAAAATGTAATTAAATTGTAATAAGTATAGTTGGGAGAATTAAGAAATCGATCAGATCAGTTCCCCCCAATTTTTATCATTACTATTGGTCCATTTTCATTCAAATTTTCAGATTATCTTTAATTGTACATCTAGCAGTGAAGTCACTACCTTAGCACCACTATCTCTCATCTGAACAAAGTTACCAAGTGCTTTCAACGATAATCATGATCATGATGATAAAAGTGGTAGCATAAGTCAAATTATAACAAGTTTAAGTTTCACGTTCAATTTATTTGATACTTGATTTATTTAATAAGCTTTTCATTTCTAATGAAAAGGTTTAATAGTTGGTATTAAACCGCAAGTGTATTGTGGTTAAATCAGAGGTATATTTTAATAGATGGACATTTGTAATAAAAATACGTTTGATGTTCGAAGTCAATCCCAAAATGATGAGTTTGGTGTGTTGAGAGCCTACTTTCATACCTCTTTAGTATATCCATGAATTTGCATGGAAATAATGGTAGTAATATAGGTTTAGTGATGACAAATTTGAGAACAATCAAAACAAATACAATTGGAAAGGGCTTATCTATTCCAGCTATGTAATTTTCTACGCTCCCCCCCCCCATAAACATGATAAATTTAAGACCATAGTACGAAGCGTTCAACATCAAAGGTATAATATCATCTACCAAGTACTGGAAAGAACGATCTTTTATTGCTTTTTTTCACGTCTCCATGACTTTAAACAAGTTACCGTTGACCGAGGTAACATACAAGCATTCTGGTTTCAATTAGCATTTGCAACTGGTCTTGTGCGCAGTGACTTATCGATTTATGCAAAACTAAATTTCTTGTCGTTCTTTAACATCGAAGGAATGGTTCTAAGAACCTAGTATACCTTTTTGCATTAACGATCGCTTCATTGAGGTTTCGGTCAAATAACATGAGGCCGGGGATGTCATGAAATATTCATCTCAACTGTAACTTGCCTCTCATTTCCCCTCCTAAATTGGCCATCTATAGAACGCGTGAAAGATTTTATTTATTCAACTTCCGTTGTGCCGACTTTCGAACTTTCTTCCGACGGTGGTGGTTGATAACCAGACGCGTGGTTGCAATCCATACACGTCAGCCCACACCTCACCCCCGCCCGGTAAACATAAATAAAACATAAATAAAATCAAAGTGTGATTCAGAAAGGTAATTCAACCAAAGGTTGATCATTATGTGACAAGAGAGAGGTGGAAATGAACAGAAAGAATGGAAGAATGATGAATCATTGCGGCTTATATTTTGTATCCATCTATAAACTAAAAAAAGAACAAAGGGTATTTAATGGACCTGAAACCTTTTTAGAATCTAAAACTTCTTCTCCTCCCTTAACAAAAATATTTGATCTAGAACAACTGATATTATCAAACAGACTGCAGTCATCATGGTAAATGACTATTTTACAAACTCAATGAAAATAATACCGCTGCCGTGCGCGAAAGTTAGAAAACTAGTTTTATATCACAATTGAATGCGATGGCTAAATTAATGCTTCAGTTTAATGTAGGCCTCATGATTATTTCAAGTAGTTGCAATATGTCGGGCAGGTTGTACTTACAAAAAATGATAAGCCTACTTTCATTCACTATTTCAACATGAACTTCATGATGAGTTTTTGTTTAAAGAGCCTTTAAAAATATACATAATTTATCTAGCCTACTTGGTGAATTAATAACAACAGGGATGAGTGAGGTGTCATTCAGTGGCGTAGACAGGTTCGTACACCTGGGGGGGGGGATGACTCAGGGGCGGATCTAGCTTTTTGCTAAGGGGGGGGGGTTGACCAAAATAATGACGATGCAGAGCATCGTCCACGAGCCGCGAAGCGGCGAGCCGAATTTTTTTGGGGTGTTTATTTGAACCCCGTAAGTGATGTTTTCCTGGCATCTATTAACACAATGGAGACCATAAAAAGCAGTGCATGATAACGTCTTTTTAAATCAAGTAACAGTTAAATACACAGTTATATCCAGAGTTATCATGTGTTTGGTTAAGTTACCAGATGAGTTGAATATCTTCTCACAATATTTGCACTTGAAAGGGTTTCTCTCCAGCGTGCGTTCTTTTTTCTTTCTTTTTTTCTTTTTTTTCCTTCTTTTTTTCCCTTTTTTTTGTTTTTGTTTGTTTTTTTGGGCCGCCCAAGGGGGGGGGGGGGGTTTAAACCCCCTACCCCCCCCCCCCGTAGATCCGCGCCTGTTTAATCTTGTGGTTATCTTGTGGTTTCCAACTAGATAACCACAAAATACTTGTAAGATTTTCTTTTTTTTACCGTCTGAATTGGCTTTCACCGTGTGAATGCGGCTAATAACAATAAACACAATTACAATAATGATGAGGATTATTATTATCATCATCATAATTATTATTATTATTAATATTATAATTGTTATCATTATTATTATTACTATTATTATCATCATTATGACTTATTAAGTAAGCAAATATCATTCCCCAAAACCTGGGGGGGGGGATGATTGTACTTGTATGCCATCCCCCCCACCTTGTGAGGTGGGGGGGGGGGATGCATCCCCCTCATCCCCCCCCGTTGTCTACGCCCCTGGTGTCATTATGCTACCCCTTACCCATGCAGCTGGACACTAAGACGCAAAATAGTTGGGGAATATCAGTGGCGTATCCAACAGAATTATGATAACGGCCCACGAATTGAAGAAAAACAAAAATAACACAGCAACAATGACAAAACAGAGATACAACTTAGTTCGGGTCTACAGCACAAGGAATTAAAGTAATACATTTCGTATTCACACTGATTGTCTCGTCTGCTGGGGAGGAACCCGATTCCACTCCTCACAACCGCCCAACATCAATCTGCACTCCCAATGATATTATCAACATTATCTATGCACTTTAAAATAAGTTCCTCAAAAAGCAATGTAATTGGTAGATTATTTTTAGTAGAATAAGGTATTCATTTGAAAATGAATATAATCGTTGCGGTTATGTGATTGTTATCATCCATCGCACATTCAAAGGATGAACTTTTTTGGCCGTCTTCGCCCTCTCGAAAACAAATGGTAATCAGACTTCAGATGGCGCTAAAAAGAAATGTACGCCATCCGGTATTGAGTGTTTTATCTGAATGGCAACCTACAAAGCAGCACTTTGCCAGTAGTAGGGTGGGGAGGAGGGGGTGAACTAAACAGTACTTGAGAAGAAGAAAAAAGAATATATCCCTACGACATTATAGGTGGGAAAAGCGAGAGGAGAGAACAAACCAATATAGACCTCATCCCTTTCCTCTTGTTGTTGATGTTGTTTTTACTTGTTTTCTGTTTTCTGTTTTATACCGACATTCGTGTAACGGCCACCTCTTCTTCCGGCTGCGAGTTGCCCGAATAATTCGGATAGCAATCGAGTTATTTATATTTTCTTTTAGTGCATTCGGATGTTGATATAATATTTCTAAATCTATCGCAGGGTGAAAAGAGAAGATGTTGTATTGCCCTTTGCGACCGACCCAACAATCTTGAAATCTACGGTCGGCTTTTAATTCCATTTTTTTTAAATAACCGTTTTATAGAACAAAATGTATTTAAGCATGAACTGAAAAATATCAGCCAAAAGAGGAAGTTTAAAAAAAAAATAGATTTCCGACCGACCCATGTTTTGGCACCTAAAGGGCAATACAACTTTTTTTGTTTAGGCCTTATAAGAGAGAAAAATGTAGACAGGGAGAGAAGACAGAGACAGAGACAGAGAGAGAGAGAGAGAGAGAGAGGGAGAGAGAGAGAGAGAGGGGGGGAGGGGGAGGGAGAGAGAGACACAGAGAGAGAGAGACACAGAGAGAGAGAGAGAGACACAGAGAAAGAGAGAAAGCAGAACAAAAGAGAGAGAGGGGGGAGACAGATAGAGAGAGAGAGAGAGAGAGAGAGAGAGACACACACACAGAGAGACAGAGAGAGAAAGCAAAACAAAAGAGAGAGAGAGAGAGAGAGTGAGAGAGATGGGTACTCAACTATGAAAGGATTCCCTCACTGTATTCCAGAACCACCAGAAATATCATTTATCGTTTATTCTGTTTGGAGCTAGAAGGGCGCCAAATCTATAACATAGTCATAGAATGCAGTGTTGGGACTTGGGAGCCCCAAATTCGCCAAAAATTGGATGGAAAATTACACTTAAATTGTATCATAATGTGAAAGAGAATGTCATTTAAGACCCACTTCTGCAAAGATCCTCCCCAAACAAACAAAATATATATATTTGTTTGAAGACACTAATTGATAAAATAATACAAAGTCATAATTTGGGTTTTTCTGTTGATCGCAGAAAACTTAAATTGTGCATTCTTTCATCAATCATTCGACTCTTTTTTTTTTGGGGGGGGGGGGGATTCTTTTCTTTTTAAATTGGTTTGCTTTTAAAATGGTTATTCATGGATGGAGCCAAAGAGCTGGGAATGGTAGCAGAGTGTTAGTCTCTTACCATTCTTACTTGTAACACACGCGAGAAAAAAAATCGTTTTAGCAAACGATTCTGTCAAATTTGAATTTTGTTTCAATTAAACTATACAAATGAGAGATTGGGTGTGTTTAGATTTTGTTTTATTGGTAAATGAGCCATTTTTATATTGAATCTAATTAGACTGAAGAATTATAGAGACTTGATAGAGGCTAAAGTCACAGGTTGTGGCGATTACCTTTCATAGAAACAACTCAGCGCGCGCATCTCTCCTCTTCATCACGCATATTGCATAGACACGTATGACATTCAAAACGTGCATATAGCGCATGCATATATCATGCGTGCGAACTGAAAGCACAGAACGTTGAATTGAAACGCGTACAAAATTGAATTGCGACATGTAGAGAAGCTCCTCTCACCTGGACAGCGGACTAGGAATTTCTACAAATATTAGGGGTAAACATCCATTTTACACCTTATAGATTTGGAGGCAAACTGTTTCGTATCATTGGTGTGCACTGTACTTGAATTCAACCCGTGATAAAAGGAAGAAGAGAGAGAACATGAGCTCGAGCGTGGATGCCTACGGACCCAGCTCGCAGAGCTTGCTCACGTTTTTGGATGCGGAAGAACATGATCTGCTGGGCGCTGATACGCAGGGCACTGACTTTGACTACAATGTAGGGGATTTTACACTGCCTTCACAGACACAAGCTTCTCAAAGCCAGGCATCTCAGCTGGATTTGGCTTCACAGTCTCAGAGTCAGGTGATTACACAAAACCTTCAACATACATATTTTGTCCACATGATTATAACAAAATTGTAAGTGAATGTGATCAAGAAGAAGTTGTGTGTCAAAAATATATTGATTGAGCCTTGGCCTTGACAACGCAACGATTGCTCCAGTTCCATCATTCATTTTGTCTAATGCATGTAATGTGCGTGGCACCTGGCAGCTAGACCTATACCATGTTAATCAGAAGTATGATGGGTTATCCAAACTTCATACAAGTCTTGTTTTTAAATTTTAGTTAACTTGTCATTGAGTGATTTCAAGTACGGTGTTGGTGTTGAGAGAGAGCTTGGTAAGCCTGCTGAATCGAACTCCAACACCGCCGGTCAGTTTAAAAGGACGATATCGATCACGCATGCGCGATAGCTCAACACCAGCCTCAACGCTGAGTGACGTCCTACTCTACAGGCGAAAAGTCTTGCGATAAAACTAAAGCATAATCCATTCAGAACTTCCAATAAATAACACCATGTCGAATATCAAAAAAGTCATATTAAAAAATAAATAGATAAACTATCATTTCTCTTGAAATACATATGTAGCTCCCAGGATTTACGGCTGTTTTGGCTGTACAATTGAATTTTACCTTGGCATGATCGTGAGTTTCGTGCCAGATGTCCGCATAGTTACCTGCGGTATACTGCAACACCAACACCGAACTTGAAATCAATTTCCCAATCCCTAGGGGCTGGTGTTGGTGAGTGGGAAAATAACACGTAAATCGTCAACACCAACCGCGGTACTCGGTTCAGCAGACGACATTCAACACCACCCTCAACGCAGACTAGCGGAAATACGTCATATTTCCTGAGGGTCAATCCCTACACCAGCCTGATTTCAAGTTCGGTGTTGTGGCTGGTGTTGGTGTTTTCACAACACCAACACCAGCTTTTAACACCGAACTTGAAATCGCTCATTGATCGATCTAGTTTACATGTTGTTACTTGTCTTTATATGACACCTCATTTATTGAGTATCGACTTCAGCTGTCAGGGTCACGAGCAATAAAGTTTTGAATCTCGATTTAATAATACAAAGATTGACCAATTTTGCATGATCGCGCAATGCACGTAGACTGCATAGGGATGCATGCAATCTCTATGGGAAGGATTTTAGAACACAAAATCAAGTGTGCGATCAGACACCCTACTTACGTTATAAGTCTAAGTTTGTGGACATTGCATTGAAACGCGTTCTAATTTTCAACAAACTTGTCAGCATGCATGGGATGTCCAAAAAGGTACTAAAGTGACGGTTCTTAGAAGCTGGCTCGTAGCTCGTGGTGATTTATCCAAGAATAATATTACTCATCACTAGATCCATTGATACAAAGCAGAAAGCAAAATTTGGCAAGAGGTTGACGCTATTAGAAATTGTTTTACCAAGTTTAAGATATCTGGCAATATTGCAATAGAATGTGAGATAACGGCACACTACATTTTGTTTCTAGAAATTCTACAACTGACAGAAAAATCATAAAAGTGAGATCAAATTTAATGCATGTGAGTGTACAGATGATTTCAAATAAATTGTTAATGTTCTATTACTTTATTTTTATTCTAGGTGGACGCTAGCCAAACCAATGGGATAGATGAAGCTGTAGCTGCTGTAGGACAACAAGTCAAGGAATTGACTTTTGAGGAAGATGAAGAAGATGCAACCGTACTCTCCAAGGATTTGCCTAACCATGCCTGCAAGTAAGTAGCCACAGCCCTTATTATTACCCCAGTCAAGCTGCCCGATCAACCCCAAACTGATTAAACCTAAACAAGATCTTGGCTATTTGGGGTATTGTACTATTATGTGTGGTTTGCCTGTTTTTCGGTCTGATAGATTCTTAATGTGTCTGAGATATAACAACGTGAATGGTGATATTCAATTATCTGATTTACTTGTGTTCAGATTTGGGTCGAGTAAAATTAAAAGGTCATTAAAAGAAAAAGAACACCTTGACCTGTAAACCTGTTGTATTCAAGTATTTGAAATGTAATTTTTTTCATTCAGGCAACCAATTGGAAGAAAAATTGATCAGCAGAACAGTTTTTTTTCACCCTTGAGTTTTGAAGTTTGTTTCCTTTATTTAAGCCATGGATGCCCAATGAATCCTATGCACTGACAGGAAATGTTGAATCTGATATTGAATTGTTATTGTGTTTTGTTCCAATCAGGTATTGTGGCATTCATGACCCAGCTGCAGTTGTTCTGTGCAATGGTACCAAGAAGTGGTTCTGCAATGGACGAGGAAACACCTCTGGCAGGTAGGTCAACAGCAAGTCTTAGCTAGTAGCTCCTCAAGTATTGTTTATTATTTACGTACCTGTACATACGATAGAAACTAACATGTATGTAGTGTAGTAAGTAAACTGAAATGAATTGATATTGATTCATGCTCATACATGTACTTTGATTGAAGACTGTGTGTAACATCTTTTGAATGTTGTAGCTGAGAATTCAAGCTTGCCAGACTGAAGGCCTTGGGCTAAGCCAGACACAAATGTGACTAAAATAACAATGGTGTCAACTTGACACCGAACGGCAGACAACCAGACTTAGATTTTGGGCGTCCATGTTTCTCGGGACACCCATGTTTCTCGGGGCACCAACAACTGCATAATGAGTAATTTTCCAGAATATTCTTCTTTATGTCTATTATGCCTGTCAGGAATATTGTGATACATGTACTTGTTACAATGTAACAAAAGAAAAGTCATAGAGGAAAAGAATAAACATTTCTTCCTGTCAATATCTTGGTCATAGAGTTTCTCAATATGAGCTACTGGACCAGTCCAGAATGTGGTAAGAATGTTAAGAAGGGTTTGGGGATTGTGTGATTTATACTAAAGAAGCATACTATGCATCTTTGTTTCATTTTCTCTTATCCAGCCATATCATTAACCACCTTGTGAGAGCCAAATGCAAGGAGGTGACCCTTCACAAGGACAGCCCCCTGGGGGAGACTGTCTTGGAATGCTACAACTGCGGGTGTCGCAACGTCTTCTTGCTAGGCTTCATCCCAGCTAAGGCTGACTCTGTGGTCGTTCTGCTTTGTCGCCAGCCTTGTGCCACACAGAGCAACCTGAAGGACATGAACTGGTAGGAATGGCAAACAAATTTATCGCTTCCCTACATTATATCAGGGGGGTGTTTCACAAACCCCTTTTTCAATGACAAATTACAAATATCAGTGACAAATCTGTTGATAACCAATCAGAAGCAAGGATTTCAGTAGCTTATAACAAAAACTGTCATTTGTCACTGATGACAAGTTTTGTGAGACAGGGCCCAAGTTTTTTGTCACTACATACTTTACATTTACTTTGTAATAAAAGGGGAAATCTGAAAACCTACCTACATGTAAAAGGGATGGGGCAGCCACTTTTCTTGTCATTGAGTATCAACCATAAATAAGTCATTTTCACTTAGAATCAGGTAATCGATGGAACCAAATGACAATAATAGAGAATGATCTATTATCAGTAAGAAGGATGTTTGATGAAAAGACAGCATATTTTGTACAATAAAGAAAATTGCACAAGAATATCTAGTAGGTTTTGTCAAAAAGTTGGGGAGGAAGTCCTCAAAATATAATATTCAAGAAATATTGTTTTAACTGCTAGACTATGCTAAAACAATCCTATGAAAATTTGACATTATACTGAGTGGTCTGCTTCCAAAAACTTACCAGATGGGTATAGTAAATCATGATAAATGAATTCATCACGATGATCCCACGGTCACAGAAAAATAAAACCTGGACAGTCACAGAAAATGATTTAAAAAAACCACCCCAAAGTGTGTTGAATTTGTACTCCGCTAGGGTGCAGCAATCCTATACCAAAGTGGGACTTTGTCATGGAAAAAGGTAAAAAAATAGGGTCATGGAAAGCCATGGCATTTGGTTCTCAAATTTCTGTGTAAACCCTTGATATGTATACAAACAAATACACCTAGACCGACAAGTTTAATGACACTGTCTAGTGTACGTACAGTGCATATGACTTGATCTTGATCAGCCATCAGGCGATGGAAGAACTGAATTTAATTTAATTTAGGAACTTTACATTAATCTTGATCTAAGGAGACATGAACAAACAATATGACATGATTGCTGATTTATGTTATGTTCCTTTATCTCCTCAGGGATCCAAGCCAGTGGCAGCCCCTGATCCAGGACCGTTGCTTCCTAAAGTGGCTTGTGAAGATCCCTACCGAGCAGGAGCAGCTGAGAGCCCGTCAGATCAACGCCTCTCAGCTCAACCGACTGGAGGAACTGTGGAAGGAGAACCCGGAGGCCACTCTGGAGGACCTGGAGAAACCAGGAGTAGACGAGGAGCCAGCCTCTGTCATGCTCAGGTCAGTGACCATGCTGAGTTCATATCGACTCTAGTACTGTGGAGAACCAGGAGTCATGTGTGCCTTGGTGCTAGGCCATGATATTAACTCAAGACCAGGGGGGTGCTTCACAAAGATCCTAAGTCGAGCTTGACTCTAAGTTGTACTTAACATTATTGAGAGCCATTTGCAGCCTTGAAATAAAATATATTAAAAAGCAAAAATTCAAGTATTTTAGACTTTTCATAAATTCCACATCAAGAACATGAAATCTCCTTGATAATAGAAAATATGAATTATTTTAATCAATATTTAATGCCTTTTGAAATAACTTTTACAAAATATTTTCAAAGATGCCAACAGCTTTCCATAATTGTTCAGTCAAACTTAGAGATAAGTTCAATTTAGGATCTTTGTGAAACACCCCCCAGAAGAATTTCAAACTTCAAATAGAATCCCTCAGCACACAGATCCTAAAAATTTGAAACCCGATCTCCTATTGAAAAAAGTTTTTGTGAAGTCCGGGGTCATGTATGGTGTATTAGTTCCAGGAAGTAGTTCAGAAAGAGCCTTTCTGCCTTTTAGGCATATAAAAAATAATGATTGTATTCTTGTATTGGTATCCCAAATGAAGTTACAAAAGGAAGAAAGTGGTGGATAGCATGTGAGGAAAGCTTATCAGAACTCATGACCAATTGCAAAATTCTAGGACCATGCATACATTAGTACCATGCATAATTGTGTGTCATTAATCCATTTGACATGATAATACGGCAAAAATAGCTAAAGACAATCCTTCAGGCAAAGCTTAGAAAAAAATGGGATGCATTTAGTGCATAGAATACCTTTGTGATTTATAGTCCATACCTAAAAAAATCAAGTACTTTAATCCCAAGTATGAAACAAAGAATAATATCAAGTCTTCAGTCTTCAGTCTTGTAAACAAAGAAAGGGTAGTATCCTAAAATGAAGTGAACCTTGGAAGTTTAAAGCCCCACTGCTCCCTCTATATAGAAAATAATGCCTAATTGGTGCCTGTTGGTCCCCCATGATCCCTTTTTTCTTATGTAAATTGAGAGCTGAGTTGATGAGATAGCCACCTGTCCGTGACCTTGCTGGGTAGTCTAATCCCTCCTGTCCACACGAGTACAAACGGCCTTTAATAAATTGTTCAAACTGGTTTTGTTTAGGTACGAGGATGCATACATGTATCAGAACATCTTTGGACCTCTTGTCAAAATGGAAGCTGATTATGACAGGAAGCTGAAGGAGACCCAGACCCAGGAAGGGGTTACTGTCCGTTGGGATATCGGTCTCAATCGCAAGACTAGGGCCACCTTCAACTTCCCCAAGAAAGAAGGTGAGTGCTCAAGGAGATTTTGAGGTTTTCTGTGCTATTTTACAAAGGTTGATTTCCCGCTTCTCCTCTGCCACTTCATTTCCCCTTCTCTCTTTCACACCTCTCTAATTCCCCAATCCCATATCATGAAAGCAAGCTAAAGATATTCTTCATGTTAGCTATGGTTTTGTGCTGAAGGCTGAACAGTGCAATAGAGAATAGATTAAAATCCTGACCGTTTTGGACATGTGACCTTAACCCTTTTAAAAGATATATTTCTAAAACCAGTCCATTAGAAATATGGTGTTCAACTATCATATGCTCTGTTATTCAGTAGAACAAATTTATGTATATGAACCGAAAATTCAAAATTTCACCGATTGCTGTGATACTTCACCCAGGCTGAGGTCAAGGGATACTGCATGAAGGAAATCCTTGGTTTGGAATAGAAAATATTATGTAATATAGAACAAGGACATACAACATACTATGTAACTTGATTCAGTTTTTTTATTGCAAAAATTGCACAAGGATTCTTTTTTGAAAATGTATGTAGGTTGACATTCTGCATTTTTTTTGGATTTATCACACAGATTTGAAGCTGATGCATGGTGATGAGCTGAGGGTCCGCTACACCGATCCACGAGAGCCTTGGTCTGGTTTAGCCCATGTTGTCAAGACTCCAGACAGTATCCTTGAATGACATTTTATTTTTTTATAAAGTATTGCCTTCAAGTGGATCAAACAGCACTGAGAAGGCCAGAAAAGATCCTTAATGATTGGTTGTGAGTGGACATGATGTTACCACACATTTATTTTTCTAAACATGTAATTGGTGATTTGAAAGTGCTCTCTCTGTCATCCGCAGTTTTGAATGACTGGCAGGTTTATTGTCTACATCTAGCTGTGTTCGCTGTGTTAGATATATCAAAAGACAAGGAGCCTTGAACTTTTTTTTTTTAAAGTGACATAAATCGTGATACATGAAAATATAAGCAGTTGCAATGTTTGAGGCAAACATTTCTTCATTTATTCCTTTAACCATGAACAACTCTTAGACTACAGTGATGAGATCTGTGTGGAACTGAAGAGCGGCAGCAACATCCCTGTCAAGTTCACCACTAACTTTGCAGTTGACTTTGTCTGGAAATCAACATCTTTTGACAGGTGAGTTATTCACTTCATCCTACTTAAGGCTTTTTTTTTGGGGGGGGGGGGGGCTCTCAATCAGTGCATCTATTTGCTTGTATGCTACATCGTGAAAGGGATTTCATTGAGTAATGCCCTTTGCAAATATGATGTTATGACGAGGTAAAGCATTATATGCATCTGATTTCTGTATCTTAAAACACAGTGCTCAGTGAAAACACACTGGGCCTTTCTTATGCGTAGTTGCCATTCATTTACATGTAATGTAAAAGAAATGAAAGGTATTTTTTTAAAGATATTGTTTTCGGTTGTTTACCGCGTAGCTGAATAATTTTTTATGCTAAACTAAGTACGAGATAAATGGCATGCATTGTCATGAAGAGTTGGTCTGATAAGATTTTGACATCATGAGGTCATATGTCAAAGATTAGAATTCTATGTGCTGACTCCTTGCCTCATGAACAAATTTACTAGACTCTGTCAAAACCTTGATAGCATAATATATCCTATACTTTGTTTTGGTGATTAAATTATGGTGTAGGGGTCTGTAAGCGCATGGTTAAAGGGATCCGGTAACTTTGTCTCAGATTCTGAAACAAAATTCTGCTACAATGATAATTATAAACCTTTAGGTCAGTCAGGATCCCCATGACTTTTACAAGCCGGTTGCCTGTCTGAATATCAAGATATTTATGATTGAAATTACAAATTTTGAAAACCGTTTGCCAAACGTTTTTCATAACACTACAGTCTATTGGGGAAAACGAGTATGGTAAAACCGGTCACTCAAAGATTTGTACTTTTTTGAGGCACCTCTTGATCATTTTGAAGCGCAAATTTTGTAGGGCTTCATTATTACACCATATCACAGACACTGATAATAAGTAGGGCCATGTATCTCAGATTTAACATTGTTAAACGATCCATTTAATGGTATTTTTTATGAAAAGTAAAATGTAATTTTGAAATACTGTAATTTAAAGATAGAACTGTACTTCTTTTCAAATTATAGGAGGCTTTTTACCTCTATCACATTGTCTTCTCTTTGTACAGAATGCAGAATGCTCTGAAGACCCTAGCAGTGGATGACACGGCGGTGTCTAGCTACCTGTATCATCGTCTCTTGGGGCACGACGTCGAGAACCTAGTCCTCAAGTGCAACCTGCCCAAGAGGTTCTCAGCCCAGGGTCTACCGGAGCTCAATCATTCTCAGGTGTCGGCTGTACGCACTGTGCTAACACGCCCTCTCAGTCTCATTCAGGTCAGTTGGTTGTTACGCATACCAATAAAGTAAAGCTTTCTTTGATATCACAGTACGGAGTAACTTGCTGTAGTAACCACCTGGATAGAAAGACCACACATTTTGTTTCCCCTCAAAATTATTTCTGTTGAAACCTTCATAAAGCAACTTGTCTTCAAGACAACCTCAGTCTAGAATGACCACTTTTCTTGTCTTTCTTCAGCGGTCTTTGAATGCACAGGTTCACTGTATTATCAAGAAAAAAAATTGTAGGAAACATCTTGTTTAAACATTCTACAGTGTGTGGACATTATTGACAATTGTTTTAACAATCAGTGATCAAAGAATAATTTTGAACACAGACATTCTGCAGCTTTCCATCTTGCATTCACAAGAGTAATGTACAATAATGAATTTAATATATCATTGATTTATTTGAAAACACATTACCGGGTAATTTTTATTTTTTCCCTTCAGTTTTGTAACACAAATCCTTTCATATGTTTGTTTTTTCCAGGGGCCACCAGGTACTGGCAAGACAGTCACCTCTGCTTCTATCGTGTATCATCTGGCCAAGCAAGGAACTGGGTGAGTTATTGCATTTGCTCTTCTGAAGTAATGATAATAACGATAGTCTGTTCTTTTACATTAAAAGTAAAATGATATTCCATTACCAGAGCCATATATCTTTGATGAAAATATCACATCAAACACCGTCTTTCCAACATGACAAATTAATAACTTAAAGATTCTGCTTTCAGTTTCCAGTTGAAAGCTGTCAGCATCAGAATGTCATGTCACTGCACTTAAATAATATTTCAAAAATAATATTTCAAAAATAATATTTCAAAAATTATGTCATGGAATATTTAATTTATTTTTGTCCTTTTTTTAGGCAAGTGCTAGTGTGTGCTCCCAGTAACAGAAATCTTACCTTTCACTAAAGTAGAGAATTCACTTTCAATCAGCTTTGGTCCACCAATGAAAAAAAAGAAAAACTCTACTGCCACAGACAACTTTTGCCTCATGCATTATTGTACATGTATAAACAAAACCCAAACCATGTGGCCGTCCAGGGTCTTGATCTATGATGAATAAAGAGTGAACTTGTTCGATCTTATTTCAGGCAAGTGCTGGTGTGTGCTCCTAGTAACATTGCTGTGGATCAACTGACTGAGAAGATCCATAAGACTGGTCTCAAGGTGGTCAGGCTGTGCGCTAAGAGCAGGGAGGCCATCGACTCACCGGTATCTTTCCTGTCCCTGCATAACCAGGTAAATATCCAGGGGGTGTTTCACAAAGATCATAAGTTGAACTTATCTCTAAGTTGGACTTCACAATTATGGAAAGCTGTAAGCACCTTTGAAAATATTTTGTAAAAAATGTTGAATCAAATCATTCATATTTTCTGTTATCATGGGAGATTTCGTGTTCTTTATGTGGAAATCATGAAAAGTCTAAAATACTTGAATATTTGCTTTTGAATATATTATATTTTAAGGCTACAAATGGCTCTCCATAATTTTTAAGTCCAACTTAGAGTTAAGTTTGACTTGGAATCTTTGTGAAACACCCCCCAGGAATTGAGCTCTATGAGAGCTAAGACATGCTCTGGTGGATATTGCTACATTAATTAGGTATTTTGCAGATAGATGAGATGCAGACCATGTGAGAATCACAGATCATGAATTTGAATAGAATTGTGAAGATTGTATGATATACAGTGTCAGTCAAAACAAAATTACATCTAGAAAATTGTTAATTATTTTAAAAATCATCTATGAACAGTAAATTATTATACATCTTATGAAAGAGTGTTTTATCCCAAATAATCTGGTATCATTAGTGTGTGGTATGTGTTCACGCTTGGATGAACAGGAGACATTGTTTAACAGAGTTCAAAAATCGACTTGCGCCAAAGCAATACATGTGACGTTTGAATAAAACAATGGGATTTGGGTATTAAATTGGTCTTTGCAAATCCAAATAACATCCCTAACAAAATTAATCATGCCACACATATTAAATATCTAATAACAAAGAACATCTGTGCGCGTATGTGTGTGCCTTTGTTTCTGCAAAAAGCAAATGCAATGCATCTCATTTGATCCATTCATTTCCTTCTCTCACTTTGATACTTTTGCGCAAGTCGACTTTTGCACTCTTACAAACAATGCCTCCTGTTCATCAATGATACCAAACAATTCGGAATATAAAACATGTATAATAACCTTTCGTACATAGCTGACTTTTAAAAGAAATGGCAATTTTCTGAGTGTAAACTTTTTTTTTACTCACACGGTATGCTCATTTGTCCATTGACCAGGGGCCAATATCTAGGACAGGTCAAATTTTTAACTTCATCCTGGTCCGATCACAAAAACATATCACTAAAACATATGCTAGACCTAACCCCAACCCTAGTAACAACTTAAACCCCCATCATATATCACTGATGAAACACACACCAGGGGCCTGTTTCATAAAACTTGTTATCTATAACAACTGCTAAATTTCTATGACAAATTTGCTCTCAGCCAATCAGATGCCATGATTTCAGTAGCTTGTAACTTGTTATTGATATCAAGTTTAATGAAACAGGGCCCAGAGCAGACTGGAGTCACTGGAATAAATGTGGGATCATTGCATCAAGTTTTGCTCGTTGATTTTTCCATCAGGTGCGTAACATGGAGGGAGCTGAAGAGATGCAGAAGCTCCAGGCCCTGAAGGACGAGATGGGAGAACTGTCCAGCAACGACGAGAAGAGGTACCGCACTCTCAAGAGAAACTGTGAGCGAGAGCTGCTACAGGTATGTGAATATTTTGTTGAAGCAGGCCTGTGCCTCTGTAGGCCTGTGTTAAATATTGTCTTCAGTTTCAATTATAATTAGAGAAAGACAGGAATTGTTAACCAAAATGTCATCTAAATATTTCAACCAATTAATATAAGTTTGTCAATCCTTAGTAGAAGAATAATATTATGTTTTGTTTTTCCAACTTTTTTTTGCTGTTTATAGTTAGTGAAATGAAATTTGCAAGGTATCCTTAAATCATTAAAAGACTTTGTTTGTTAAACATAGATATCATCTACATAGACGACAACCAATCACTTTACTGCTTCCTCCTAGGGTAAAAGTTTTTTCATCTATGCAAATTTATCTCGCTCAATAGATATATATATATATATTTCATTTCATGAGCCGTAAAGCCACCCTTGTTTAAATCCAAGTATGACACTGTTAATTTCTCCCGTTGTAGAATGCCGATATGATCTACTGTACTGTGTTGGAGCGGGTGATCATTTTTGCAAATGTATCTCGCTCAATAGATACCGTAAATCTCTGTGTATAAGGCGCACCTGCGTATAAGGCGAACCCCTATTTTTAAGACTTTAAAAGAAAGAAAAAAATCAGGAAATTCTTTTTGCTTTTATTTGTGTTTTTTTTGCTTTTTGTTAAAACCAGATCAGATCCTGTCTTATTTCAGAGTTCGGAAATACTTTCATTTTATTACGAGGCAAAGTTGAAGTGCTTGTGAACTAAGTTAGACCTTTGCACAACAACAACAAAATCCAGCAGTCAAAACAGCACGTCCATTTGAACATATGGGACTACAATGACTATACAATGGTACAGGACATTTCTAGAATAACTCCACACAACTTACCGACAATTTTATGTTGCATTGTTGATATGAAGACGAAAATAAACTGCATAACTTATTTTTCTAATAAAATCTGCTGGTAGATTTAGATCTAAATCCGTACCATATTGCCAAAAAGTTAAAGAAGGGACGTGAAAGATCGTTTCTTACGAAGCTAGCTGCCGCCCAACGCAACTGCGCAGGTTCAAATCGCAATTCCGTATTACACCGCACATTGTGGTAGAATACCAAATCTGCCCCCGTGTAAGTGAGCTGCATGATACAGGTGTGTGAGCTGAAGACACGGGAGAGCTTCGGCCGGCAAAGTGCTTTGTGAAGGGCATAATTTATCGAGACTGAAAAAAAGAAGAAAAAAAAATCAAAATCTCTTCCCTTCAAATTAGGAACGTAGTTTTACTTCATATAGTAGATTCTATTCTTTATTTTCATTATGAAATTCATGTTGAGACGCAGAGATTTTCGAAAACCACTAAAAAGTTGCATTTTGAGGACTCAAAATATTCTGTACCTGTGTATACGGCGCACCCCGACTTTTGATTTTTCCCGACGGTAAAAAAAGTGCGCCTTATACACGGAGATTTACGGTATATAAATCATTTCATGAGTTGTAAAGCCACCCATGTATGACACTGTTTGTTTCTCCCGTTGTAGAATGCGGATGTGATCTGCTGTACCTGTGTTGGAGCGGGTGATCCACGCTTTGCACGCTTCAGGTTCCGTGCTGTCTTGATTGATGAGAGTACCCAATCCACTGAGCCTGAGTGTCTCATCCCAGCTGTACTTGGATCTAGACAGGTAATTAATGTCATGTTGATTTTACTAGGTGTAACAACAACATGATGCCTTGTTTACACAGGGTAGCCTCATCAGTATTGATACTGTTCTTCCTGAGGATGATGCATTACATTACTCATTAGAGAATGAATAAGAGAGGGCTCAATATTGAGCCTTGAGGTACTCCACACTGGACCTGTTGATTTTACTAGGTGCAACTAGGTGCAACAACAACAAACAGCAACAACAACATTATACCTTGTTTACACAGGGTAGCCTCCTCAGTATTGATACTGTTCTTTTTGAGCGGGCTTCAATCCTATAATTAACCCTGGCTGTTGCAAGTCATCAAGTGACTCAACAGATATAAATGAATTTTCTCCTTTTTATTTCCTCACAGGGCTGTTAACATTTTTGCCAAAGAGCCGCTGTTAATTGAAGTTCAATGCCAAAAGTCACAAATTAATTCAAAGATGTTGTTTGTACAGAGATCACAACATCTGCTCAAATCAAGCAAAATCAAGACCCCTTTTAGGACATCTTTGAAGAAAATGAAAAATAAAATAAATCTTGTTTTAGGCATTTCTACCTGTAGCATTTGAATTACGTTTTCTTAACCTGCTGTAGGCCATTTCAGTTGCAGTTTATCTTGAGCCTAATATTTGTCTGGTGTTATGTTAGCATGCTTCTTCTCATCCAAGTACAGAGAATGATTTTTTCACATAAAAGACTCAAGAATTATGGCATGTGACCCCTTTCACCCTCTTCTTTTCCAGCTTGTTCTAGTTGGTGACCATTGCCAGCTTGGTCCCGTAGTCATGTGCAAGAAGGCAGCTAATGCAGGCCTGTGCCAGTCTCTCTTTGAGCGTCTGGTTGTGTTGGGCATCCGACCAATCAGGCTACAGGTCCAGTACCGTATGCACCCCTCCCTCAGTGCGTTCCCGTCGAACATCTTCTATGAGGGCTCCCTACAGAATGGAGTCACGGCAGGTAAGCTGGAGATAAAAACTGTATTCTTCTTGCAATTTATCAATCATTGAAATTCGAGAAACTCAAGGACTATTGTAAAACCAAAAACTATTGTGAATTGTTTAATCAAAAACCTGCTAGTTTTGTTCCAAGAAACTTTTGTGAATTCCAAATTTTAGAGTTTTGTGTCAGTTGTAATTTTTTTTATATATGAAACTGAATAGTTCATGAATTCTGTATCATGCACATGAACTTTCTCATTTTATAGGTCATGTTATATGTCCACATATATGATTGTCATTAAAAGGATTGTTATTGCATAATTAATAAATAACCCAATACATGATCAATGACAATTACAATAAATGCTTTAACACCCGTCTGGCTTTCAAGTGATGAGAGTACAGATAAGGTTGTTTTCCTGTATAGGTACAGCCATTATCCTCAAATTTCACTAACATTATGTTCTAAATCCTGAATGGCCTGCCATAAAGACATAAACAAATTTATGATGGGCCATCATAAAGAAATTTATTAATTTCATGATTAGCGTCTTCTCATCTCATACAAATTTGTATGTATTTTTGTTTGCATTGGTTTTTGTTTTGTATTGAATTTGCACAGATTTTTGTAAAGGGATCCTCAGATACTTTGGATCAACATAAATGAAAGTAAAAAGTTGCTTAATTGTGCTCTTTTTTTCTCCCTACAGCTGAGAGGATAAATCGAGCAGTGGATTTCCCATTCCCTCAACCTGACAAGCCAATGTTCTTCTACGCTACCACTGGACAGGAAGAGATTGCCAGTTCTGGTACATCCTATCTCAACAGGTAAAGCCCAGTCCAATCCAATCTAATTCGGTCAACACATAATCTGATATAGCACCTTCTTTTCTTGCAGTTACAAAGCGCTTCACAATTTCCACCATGTGGTAGTATACAGACAGCTTAAAGAAAGATAAATACACAAGTTGAGCCAATATAACAAAATAAGCTGGCCTTCAAAAGTTTTTTTTAAAATTTGTCCGGATGGGTATATGTTGCCCCCACCCCGGAGGTGTGCATATGTGAATGGTGTTCTCAAGTATTCAGTTTCACTGCATGAGACCAATACACCCTGTTGTTGCGTCACTGCCTGCGCTGTACGCTCACATCATATTGACATGGGCGCCACTTTAAATAACGAGTAAACAACTTTGTTTACTCGTAATTTAAAAAGGCGCCTATGACAGCGCATGCGCAATCTTGTAACAGTGAAAGGGTGTAATGTATTGTAAACTAGCAATAAGATTTTTTCATTGCATTCATATATTTAATCTTTCTGTGAATCAGACACGTTGTTTAGTTCTTAGTATTAAGTGCACACTGCAGCTCTTAAACTAGCACCATCATTTTTCTTGTCCAGAACTGAAGCCTCCAACGTTGAGAAGCTGACTACCCGCTTCCTGCGTGCTGGAGTGAAGCCAGAGCAGATTGGCATCATCACGCCCTACGAGGGCCAGCGGGCATTCATCGTCCAGTACATGCAGTACAGCGGTCCCCTCAACGTCAAGCTCTACCAGGAGGTGGAGATTGCCAGCGTGGATGCCTTCCAAGGACGTGAGAAGGATTACATCATCCTGTCCTGCGTCAGGGCTAACGATCACCAAGGCATCGGCTTCCTCAACGATCCCAGACGTCTCAATGTCGCTCTCACTAGAGGAAGGTAGGTTGGAATTTCTGCTAGTTTGTCATGGTAGCTATTTGAGACATACAGGTATATGGGAGAATTGAATGAAGATGAAATTACAAGGTAATACTTTTATCAGGGGCTGCTTCCTTACAAGCCTCTTTTATTCAATTGTCATTAGCTATGAAGAACCATCACTGTCACTCCTTGGAACTGTAGTCATAACACCACAAAGCAAAATCTTGTTAAATTCCATGACTCTGGATAGAAACGAGGCTTTTCTTACCATTTTCATCTTTTCATTTCACCTAAATAATGGATGGAACATTAAACTCTTTGCAGGCCAGTGTTTCTTTCTTAATAACTATTACACAGTTGTTAAAGCTGTTTAAGAGGGAAAATCTGCTGGTCTCAATACTTTCTCTGTCATAGATGATATTTTTAAACAAATGTTTTTCTCGTTCTCGTCCAGGTATGGAGTGATCATCGTTGGTAACCCCAAGGTCCTGTCTCGTCACCCTCTATGGAACCATCTCCTCTCATACTACAAGGAACAAAAGGTCTTGGTTGAAGGACCACTGAACAACCTCAAGGAGAGTCTGATCCAGTTCAGCAAACCTCGCAAGCTCATCAACCCATCTAACCCGGTAAGGCCGTGATGCTGATTCTCTTCAAGGGGGTCTAGAATGGCAAATACTGGTTAACGCCATCTACGACTTCTTTTGGACAACTGCACGTAAACGAATGGACTTGATTAATGGTCAGGGCGCAAAAAAAAAAGACTGAAATTCTCCTCACGCTATGGTTTCGCATATGTTGTACGCACATGAATACTGAGCTTGCATCGTCCATAGTCGTATTATACCCGATTGGCCCGGAGTCAGGCCACGGGAAAGACACATAGTCTTGTCATGCTACACCCCCTTTAACTCTGTATGTGTATGTGTGGGCTGGTGTAAAGCTTACTACACGTGATTCGACTACATGAACGGGAAAGTGAAAATTAGTCACTTATTTAAAGGTACTATGTCCCATTAGCAGGCCAAACAAATGAAAAAGTTAAATTCCAACTGCATTTGAAAGATAATACTAATTTAGAACTTCCCTAAAAAAGGTGGGGCTTGAAAATGTCTTCAAGTGGGAAAATAATGACTATTAGTTGTCAAATTGACTTTAGGGCTATAGAGCCCAAAAGTAATAGTCTTGATTTTCAGACAATTGTACCGAATGATCATACGTTTTATGCTGCGCAAAGATTCAATCAGTTTAATCTTGGCCATCACAAGAAGTGGGTTGTTGATGTAGACAAATGCTCATGTACCTTTTACAACTCTTTTCATGTATGTTATTACCAAAGAAGAAGAAAAAGCCAGTCAGTCACTCAATAGTGTCTGACAGTGAAGTCTAGCAAGTAAACGGGTTTCCTTGCATAATTTAAATATGAGGACACTGCTAACATTTAAATTTCACAGATAGGACATACATGACATATTCATAAATCCTGCAAAGTTCTACAGAATTTGAGGTTGGCTGCAAAAGGGACATAGTACCTTTAAGTCATGTTACAAGAAGTATGATTTAATATTTTATTTTAGGTTAATCTCATAACTGGTCCTACAAATTGATAGAAGTATGGTAGGGAATCTCAATTCTCTAGAATGAAGTAACACCAGCTCCTGACTTAGCCATTGTAACTACTCGAAATCTTACTTCATACCTGGTGGCTTAAGTGAATTGCACTCATATTTTGACTCTATTTCTACAAAGAACTACACTTCAGTCTGGATCATTCTGAAATTGACTTCTTACAAAATGTGATCTCAGTCATATTGTATTGTATTTTATGAGCTATAGTTGTTATATTTGCTGATGAATGTTTTTAGTGACTTCTTTCTTCCTTCTACTTATCCATGTACAGGGAGGTCGTTACATGAGTATGGCCATGTTTGATGCCAGGGAGGCCCTAGCTCCTGGTGGTGTCTTTGATAGATCCAGGATGTCCAATGGAGGTTAGTTTAGAACGTTTCTTGTACTCGTTTCATATTGGTAACTTACATTTGATCACAGTCTCAGAGATTTGTGTAGCCATATACAGTCAAACCTGCTTTAGTGACCACCTGTCTACAAAGGCCACATTTGTTGTATCCCTTGAAAATGGTTTCTCATTGAATCATGTACTAAAGGAACCTGTCTACAAAGGCCACTTTTTGTGTTTCCCTTGAGCGGTCGCTATAGACAGGTTTGACTGTATATTTTTAAAGCTCCAGGGCAGCCATATACTATAAGCATTGTGCATTCCTTGAATAAGACTTTCTTGACATTCATGCAAGAGATGCCAAACTGAATACAAAATAACATCTTTTCTCTGTTTCGACAGGTCCATCTCACTTTCCAGCCAACCCTGGACGTGTCCATGACCAGATGGGGTACATCCAACCCAACCAGTCCCGCATCGCTGCGGCCAACTTCCCCATCCCTGTCAACATGTTCATGCCCCCGCCTATCCCAGGTGCCCCCGGCTTCTTCAACCAGCCCCCTCCACCGAGCGCCCGCGGCATGGGCCCCAACAGGGGCCCCAATTTCTCTGGCAGCCCGGGAGGAGGAGGAGGTCGTAAGAGGGGCCGTGGTTACCAAGGCTCGCAGCATCCTCGTCAGCAGCATAATAACGCAGCTAGTAACGGACATGGCAAGCCGGGTGGTACCAGTGGCAGTCAGAACATGTCGCAGTACAACCTCTCTCTCAACAGCACCCAGAACAGTCAGGTAACTTTACATTCATACTGACCAGTTTTCTTTTTATGATATGAAGTTTTGCCTAAAATGACGATCAGTAATATTAGCTGTCAAGTGGACTTTCATTTTGTACCAAAGAAGGATAATTAAAAAAAAATAAAAAAAATCAGCTGTTCAATTTTGTATTAGGGTGTAGATTTGTTAAAACTCTAATCCTTCATTACCTAAAGGCGTACATTACCTCTCACATTACAAAGCCTAGCTTGAACAATCAAATGATAGTTTCCCTGTCTTGTTGTAACCAAACCAAGAGAGTAAACAGAAAGGTTATATGCTGTGCAAGGACTTGTTGCCAATAAAAGGAGCTCTGTAAAATCAGTTAGTTACTCAGTAATCCATTGTAATATCATAAACCACTTAGCTGTCTACCAAATCATACATACATCAAGGGTTTAGTGACATAAAGACATAACTCCATATTTTGCTAAAATGAGTATTTGATATCAAAATGTTCAGAAAAATGTGGGCTTTCCAGGAAACGCAAAGACTTAACTCCACCAAACATTCCATTGAAGTCAATGGCTAGTGAAACATAGACTTAACTCCTAAGGCCCAAGTGCTCAGTGACACATAAACCACTTTGTCTCAAAATGGCCTAAATGGAGTTACGTCTTTGTGTCACTGACCCCTCGACATGTACTCTCTCTTTTGCCCAACATGGATATGAATATATTTTCTCTCTCTCACCACACACAGCCTGACGTATCGCAGTCCTTCTCGCAGGGTGTGCTGACCCAGGGCAACATGTCCATGTCTCAGCCGATGAGCCAGCCGGGACTCTCTCAACCGGGCTTCTCTCAGATGGGTCTGTCCCAACCTGGGCTATCCCAGCCAGAGCTCTCCCAGGTAAATTTTGATATCTTTTATGTATTTTTCTTATAATTATTTGACAGAATTCTGCTATTTTCATAACTTTAAAGAGAAGGTTGAGTTCTGGGAAGAGGTGAAAAATAATTTCTGAGCATTATCATTGTTATTATGCAAGTGTGGAAGAACATCCGATAAAAAATGTTCCCTGAAAAGCATGGCTCTTCAAATGCCTTAATATTCTAAATATGGCATGTAACAGCATACAAATCTGTCCCGATTTTTATGCCACATGTTTGTGTAGTCCCATATTTCTGTGTACACTGCTTGTAACTTTATAAAGACTGGGCCCATTTTCTTATCATTTTGATGATTCCAGAACCTTGCAGTACACACCAATACTTATATGCTAGATGATCAACCTTTTCTGATCGATTCCACACTGTTTCTTTCACAATGCAATCGCATGACCATAACTCAACTTTATCTTTATACTTATTCAGTATTCTTTTTATATATCTTTTTATTATTTCTAATGATTTTATCTCATCTACATTCTCTTTCTTCCATCGATATGCGATAGTATTGTTTTCATACATACTACCGTTGAATAAAAATGATTGACAGATACAAGATTATTGACAAACACATCATGCAATTTACCAAATTTGTCTGTACATGCTTTAAAGAACGGGTAAAGAGATACATGTGTTGCCTCACTTAAAAGATATTAAGTATAATTTCTCAGCTTTCACCACCAAAGATAATCCCGGAGGAAATTATTCTGGATGGTTTTCTTCCCTAAGAAGATTTTACATTGCCCTTAAAAATTCATTATGGATGATTGAATTGAAATTTAAATAATAATGATATGGGCACTTTACGGGGGAGTTTTGAAATCAAAATTCATTTATGTTTTACAGGAAAGCTTCATGGGCGAGTCTGAGTTCAAGTCTCAGCTGGATGCCGCCCTCTCCCAGGACTCCACATACCAGGGAGACCGCAACTACATGCAGGGTTTCGGCTATTAGTTCCTAGAGAGAGAGGGGGGAGTCCCCCCGAAATATAGCGGAGAGAATTGCAAACCATCAAGCTGAGGCAAAGGAATCATCGCTCATCTACCAACATCACCCGCAAGATCGGAGGAGAGTAGGAGGCAACCGCGAGAACGAAAATCAACATCGTCAGAAATTGTCTACGAAAGACATGCCCACTCTCACCAAGTGGCAGCGCTGGTGTTATGTTTAAAAAATGATTAAAATAAGCGGCAGATAAATGTGAGACGACGAGGCATAGAAGCAGCCAGAAGAAGAGATGAAAAGTGGAAGGGAAGGTAGAAAAGATGGAAGGGAGGGAGGAAGAGGAGAAAACCATTCTGAGCCATTTCTAAGAATATCTTGGAGGGCTATGTTGCTGTACATGTCAGCAAACTACAAGGGCGAAAACAAGAGTCATGAGATACATAAAAGTCATCAATATACTTGCTCTATGAAAGTTGGGTAAGGCTCGTTTCCCGGAGGCTAGGAGCCGTCTTTAATAAAACTTCTAAAAAAATCTGTCACAATAGCATGAATGGGTACAAAACTTGTATGAGAAGACAGGCACATTCATGTTTTTCTAGGCTCATTAACCCCAGTAAATGTTGAGCCTGAGCCGTGAAGTGGTACGGCTAAAACAGTTTAAGCTAACGGATGTAGCAGTATACAACCTATATGATGGTTACCAGTCGACAGGATATGAGCGTACCGTATGCTCAGAACCAAAACCTGACCTGTATGATGGTGTATTGTTAAAAGAATTCTGTTGCTGCTGTTATATCATTCCTCTAAAAACCATGTGCAAGGTGATAATCATGTTGCCTTTATACAGAGGGTCCAAAAACATGTGGGTGTGGCTTATGATAAATGTAGGTCTCCAACCGCCTTTAAAACTTATTACAAAAACACAACTAATGGCTCTGATAAGAATTCTTACAGAGTATTATATGACAGAATGGGTCAATAAAAGTCCTGTGCTTGCTTAGCCCTGTTAGATCCCAGACTAGAAATGTGTTACGAGGGTAAGAGAATCAAGTAATGTCCTTTGTATCATGATGTGATTTGGTCTTTAGAGGTGGAGAGTTGCATACACACAAATTTGCGAGGTGTGGTATTTTTAAAAGAGTATTGTATGGTACCCAAATTCTTGCCCAAGACATCGAATTCCAGTTCTAGACGCACACATATGACTGGTATCCAAAACTATGTCGGGTGTTGGTAACCAGAAATGATATTGTGGAAGCTCCCTGTTTGCCAAGCTAGACTGCTTATCTGTTTGTTCATGAGACTTCTCAGCTGCACAAAATATGGGTTGTGTATCGTCAAAGAAGGATACACACCTGAAAAGAGACAGTGGCCAATGGCAGTTCTACATTCAAATTTCAAAATTTCAAGGGGACTATATGATAGCGTATGAATAGTAATGAATACATTCTACATATAGCTAAAGCTTGTAATGGATATGGGTTAGACACTTTCTGTTTCCTCTTAGGTACGAAATACTGTCTAGATGAATTCTATATTCAAACAGAGTTTACTCCAACGCCCACCATCTATAGGCCAAATCACAACGTTGTTAAGGACCTAATAGTGAATGGAAAGAAGAGACTGTCAGAAAAAGGACAGTTTGAAAGAAAGGGGAGTTTGTTTGAGCAGCCCCACTGACATGGTGGACAACCAGTGAGTTTAAGTGGGACAGAGCTGCTAAACAAGTCGTCGGTTATAGCCGTCTTTTTTTAAAGCTCATCAGCAGAACTGCTGTACATATTAGAAATTAAAACCTTATTTTCTTATTTTTTTTCTCATATTTTTCCTTCTAAGAACTTTAGAAGTGTTTAATAAGTGTGTTTAAAATGAGTTGATGCTCGTTCAAGTATGACATGGCGAAACCCCGGCAGTATTTCATGACGCATTTGTAATACGCATCACAATTCTGTATCTCATAAAACAGAACTCAGTGATACGCGCAAGTTGTGCGCAGTCGTCACACATTTACATGGAGAAAAACAAAACGCAGCAGCTTTTCTTCAGCGGTTCAACCTGCCATATCTGAACAAGCATTTATCGTTACGATACCTGAATGAACTGTTATCTTCATGATCAAAAGTTTCGTTATTTTATTGTTGATAACTCCACACCTTAGAGGCAGAACTAGTAGTGTTCATTGGAGAAAGAATGCAGCTGTCCAAATGTGGTTTGGAGATAACGAGCAAAAACAGCTGCAAATCTGGTTTCAGGATATTGCTTTATGCAGGAACCATGGGAGTTTTTTTTTATTTTTTATTTTTTTATTTGGTACTTGGGTTTAGAATCTAGCAGTGAATCTATTTTTAAGGGAAATGTTATACATGTACACTGATTTTACTTTCAGATATTTTTAAAATGTTAAGCTATAAATAGCGTATTCTCCTATTAGCACATCAGTGGAAAGGCATAGATTCATGGCAGTATACTTAATGTAATAGGCATATGTATACCTCAAAATCTCATCTTTTTGTTCTGACTGCAATGGTAGTGGATAAAATATAATAACTTCTTGTTAGAAACAAGCTTTATAAGTACATTTGTTTTTTTAAGATAGTTAAATCCATATTACACAATGTTTTATCTTCCTGAACTTTCGCTTAATTTCTTTATCATAGGCACTTTACAATTTTGTTTTAATACTGTATTTTTAAGTCAATTATATTTAGTTTTAGTTTTCACATGCTAATATATACATCATTTCAAAATAGCCCATGAGTATTGAAACCAATAATCTGCATAAAATGTAAGATCTGCAATTTGTCAGGTTGCTCGTATAGTGGGAGAAAAATCGTCCATCAAAATGCTGTGCAAAATTTAAAGCAATTTTAGTAATAAAACACAAAGGTGTTATATGTTGCGAGTGTAGTGCTTGTCATGCTTACATGCATACTTGTGCTGTATACAAGCAACTACTTTGTACAGGAAATTTGAAGAATCTTGCACATTTTCCTGTACATTTTTAACAAAAATGCCCCGCTCGTCATTTCATTTTGTAATCATTCACCAAAAGGGACGTTTTCCATGTTCAATCTTCACAAGATGTAAATTCAAGACCCTGTAATGTGTCGTGCAGTGTATTTTTGTGAGGAGCATTTTACTACTTAGAGCAGGGATGCTAGTTGGAGTTTCACGTGAATGAAAAGTCGGATCCCCTTATGTTCTGTATAATAAAAAGCCTGATAAGGCTCTGTAGCAGAATGGTGATAGGGCGAGACGGGCAAAAGCTTGAAAGTTGGCATCCCAAAAGATATTTCAACAGGTTTCATAACTCCCCCACCCCCCCCCCCCCCTTCAACTAAGAATCCCATTTAGAATTGAAATCCAGAAGAAAATGCAGACTTTGAGAAGAGGAGGAGAAATAAACATGTGGTCAATTGTAAAGATGTCCAATTACCTAATCCACATAGACAAGCTGCATGTAGATTCTTGATACAAATTTTATTGGCAAGTAGATGTAATGACACCGCACTGACAGCTCAAAATGCTGGGCGAGTGTTTCATCCATGATCTGTGTAGCTGTGTTATGTCAAGCTTTACTCCTTACACATCTGCACTTATATTCTAGTATTATTTCATTTACGGTAAACAATAAGTATGCCATGTTTTGTCGTACTCTACATTTGGTAGTAGAAGTCCACCACTCCTATTCCAATAAGCTTGCAAATTCCATCTTGAAAATTGAAAGATTACAGCAAAATACCTTGCTGCTATGTAACACTTAGATCATGGACCACACAAGCTATATTTCCACATGCATGTAACTGTGATTTCTTATGAAATTTTGCGTTCATGAAGAGAACATTTCTTCAGAAGTCTGACAAAAGGCATTTCTTTGAATACCTATTCAAGAGAAGTGGCAAAATGCAGTTGATCCCTAAATGAATCGGTTCTTTACTTGCAATGCATATTTAATTTTCCAGGCCCGTACTTGTTCCAGAAAAGGATTGGTAACATGTGAAATGGGCTCAGTAGTTTAATATCGATAGGTTGAAAATCTTCTATTTTGGAGCTACTCATTTCTATAGCCTGCAAGGTGTGAAATGGATGCTTGTGTGGTCTAAATATCCCACAAGTTTGTTTGGATTCATTACCAGGACAATTGAGACAAGTTCTTCAAAGATTGCTAAATGACCTCAGAAGATGTCCAGTATAAAGTGCTGAATGATTGGCACATAGCATCTTACATGTTCACAAGCTGCGAGATTGTGAATTGAGACAAGAGATACGTGTAGTCCAGAACCCTACACACGACACAACATCTCTCATTTTAGAAAATCATTTTTGGTAAACTCAAGTTATGACTGTGTTCACTTATTGTGTAAGTGGAAATGTAGCTTGTAACCTACTTCAATTTACCTGTCAAACATTTCTTTTTGCTCTTTTTTCTCGTTTTGTTGGCATAAGGATTAAATACTGATTGGGAAAAAAAAATCATCGTGTATGTTGTCCTTTTTTTGTGTGTGCATACGACTGTTGACGTACATGTAAATATATTTCTCTTGCTCCCTCTTCAACAACACAACACACCCTCTGGCTCTCTTATTCTCTCACTTGTTCAACTCAAGCAAAAGAAACTGTATCTGCACAATTGGATTTGACCTTGCCATCATGCATGTTTAAAGTACATGTACAGGAATGAATTCAAAGAGATTCCGTACCATTGTCACATCCAATAATGCACTTGTCATTTGTAAGACGCACCTCTTGACCCCCGGGAATGGTGCGTCATTGTACCGATGCGAGTCGTACATTTTGATACCATGACGCACCTTCCGTCACAGAAAGTGACACACCATTACATTCCATCGACGCACATTTGAGTCTAACATATGACACACCATTTCATGAAAATGACTAGCCAATGACGCACATTTGAGAAACACTTCTGCTTGGAGAAAGTGACGGTCCCATTGACACACCAAATGACGCAACGTGGTAAAGTGACTTACTATGCGGACACACAAGGGTCAGTATTGTGACGGACATTTTGCGGCCATGACGGTACTGTGCGTCGCGATTTTGGGGAACATGACGCACCATTCCCGGGGGTCAAGAGGTGCGTCTTACAAATGACAAGTGCATAAATCTTTGTCTTATTTCCCCAAGTCCTTTATTTCTGTAAACATGCATTTTTAATGTCAGGGTACTAACAATTGAAAAAAAACTGAAAAATCAACCAGTTTAAGATGGGAAGCATTGCAACAATGGGATGGCTTTCTGTAACAATTACTCCTACATACAGTGATATGAATACAGTCCATTTTCACACAGAATATTTCAAGAGAGGAATCTAGGGTTTCGAATAGTAGCTTGAAGACCAACATACAGGAATGGGTGGCAGCTAGGCATGTGTATGAATACCGTAAAGTTGCTATCGTTGACATAAATAAAAATCAACATTAATTCTTGAGGTAACTTTTCAAACACATTTTGTTTTTCTTTTCTTTTTGGGGTGGGTGGGGGGGATCTTTGCAGATTTAAATGAAATTTTGCCATTGAATTTCTGGTGAATTTGGGGCTCCCAACACTTTAGAGGGGCTTGTAAGTTTGTTTGTTTTCTCTCTAGACTCAAGATGCATAACTAAGCCTACTGCCTCTCTCTCTCTCTTTCAAATAATACCAACTCATCAACACACATACTTCTCTTCATTCATGAAAACTGCAACAATACACAAACAAGACCAGTCAGAAGTAATTTTTGTTTGCCTTATGCAGGCTGATGAAAGTTGTTTATTCCTTTCACTTTGTACATGTCCTAAAGGAAGGACAGCTGAATAGGTGTGGTTCGCATTTCTCCAGCAATATGAAGTAGGTGTGAATGTTTTCTGTGGATAATATCGAGATCAAGAACGTCTTTCTGCTTGTGGGTGTGAGTGAGGATGGGTCCATTGTCTACTTGCTCTGGGACTGGCGGGCGCTCTCGCGAAGAGATGCAGACCTCTTGCGCTTCAATACTGCGTCCCTCTTTTCCTTCTGCCTTTGAGCGAGGAGCTTGGCGTACTCGGCTGCTTCCAGCTTGTTCCTGTCAGCACGACGGCGCTTGATGGCGACGCAGTGACGCTTGCGTTGAAGACGTAGAGGAGTGATCAGACGCTGGATCTTGGGTGCCTTGTACTTGGTCTGCTTCCTCCCTATGTTACAGAAAAAGGATATAATCCAAATGAATTAGATAGAAGAATGAAGATATACATATGCCACATATTCAAATAACGTAATCGAAACTAATCATATGTATTATAATACCTTTTCAAATTATGGGCTTTAAAAATTTATTTGACCTCTCTTCAAATAACGTAATCGAAACTAATCATATGTATTATAATACCTTTTCAAATTATGGGCTTTAAAAATTTATTTGACCTCTCTAACTGGACTTCCAAGGGCCAAACCCCATCTTTCGAATAGACATTACAAGGGATGATTATCCTGATCAGAAAGGACTCTTAAGGGGTTTGCCCTTTTCCATGAAGGTATTGTCTCTCTTGGAACATGTAAAGCTAGCAAACTGTAAGTCAATGAAGGGCACTGAAGACATGGATACAGAACAAAAGAAAATCCTACACATCAATGTAAAAAAGAAAAAGAAAACAATTTGATCTTCCTTTTAAAGGGATCCGGTAACTTTGTCTTAGATCCTTTAGAAATAATCCTTGATTTAGCCCATGCTGCAATGATAATTATAAACCTTTAGGTCAGTCAGGAACTCTTTAACAAGCCGATCGCCTGTCTGATTATCAAGATATTAATGATTGGAATTACAAATTTTGAAAAACCATTCGCTTCATATCACTACAGTCTATTGGGGAAAACGAGTATGGTAAAACCAGTCACTCAAAGATTTTTACTTTTTTGAGGCACTTCTTGATCATTTTGAAGCGCGATTTTTGTGGGGCTTCAATATTACACCCTATCACAGACACTGGTAACATGTAGGACCGTGTATCTTAGATTTAACATTGTTAAACGATCCCTGTAAGTAAATGTTGTTGTGGTGCTCCATTTATTTAGGCATTTTTTTCATGGATGAAAGCTAGTGAAAAAAAGTGAAAGGACTAAAACCTTTGCTATGGAATTTTTAGCCCAGGTTCCTGCCTACAGCTTGTGAAATGAACCTTCTGGCAGACATCACGAGTCCTTTACAAAATCCAAATAAGTTGTATAATCCAGTTTTCTACTACTCATCACGTACTGGCAACCCTGATAGAATCACTGAATATCACAATAAAATCTGCAAGTGCATGCATTTGGTATCCTGGGTTTTATGAAATGAACAGGGTGCCTTGGCATTACTTACCTTCCTTGGGTGGGAGTGGGCGACGGACAACGTACTGCCTGACATCATCCTCCTTGGTGAGGTTGAAGAGCTTGCGGATCTTGCCACCACGCTTGGGTCCCAACCTACGTGGGATGGACTTGTCGGTCAGGCCTGGGATCTCACCTTCACCTACAATGCACATGTATACACAATTATATTCCAGGAAATTGAATATCAGAACTATGACAAATACCTCACTGCACAAGTGACCCTAATCCTAATCCTAAACCTATGGACGTTTCCTAATCTGAACACCAACCCTAACCCTACCCCTGACCTTAAAGATAAAGTTGAGTTCAGGTCATGCAATTGCATTGTGAAAGAAACGTTGTGGAATCGATCAGAAAAGATTGATCATCTAGCATATAAGTATTGGTGTGTACTGCAAGGTTCTAGAATCATCAAAATGATAAGAAATTTGGCCTAGTCTTGGTAAAGTTTGAAGCACTGTACACAAAAAGATGTATATGGGACTACACGATCATGTGGCATAAAAATCAGTCCCGATCTGTATGATCTCACAAGCCATATTTAGAATATTTAGGCATTTGAAGAGCCATGCTTTTCATGTAACATTTTTCTTCTGATGTTCTTCCACACTTGCATAATACAATGATAAAGATCAATTTTTTTCCAACCTCTTCCCAGAAATCAACATTCTCTTTAACATTAACAATCACCATTATTACCTGTGTCAAACATCTGAGCTGGTCATTTATAAAAACCGTATTGCCCTATTTTCTATTAGCAGTGGGAACTGAATGGTATATTCTTTGTATTTTTCTTGGTCTCTCTGCCCGTGTAGACTTTGCGTGTAGAGACGAGTGAAAATACAGTCTTTAATTGACTGCGCCTTATTTTGACATTTTCATTGCGCATCTATTACGAGTACAAGAACCTGCGCACTTTGCGCGCACTCTATTGTGACGTAATAATCACATCAAAGGCACACTTGTTTGCAGTGTATCAAATATTTTGTCAACCACAAATATGGATGCACAGTGCTGGTTTGACTAAATTGTTTCAATTCTTTGAGATTGTCATGGTTGACGTATGTATTTGCTCTAGATGTCTTATTTGGATAATACAAATATTGACTGGTTTAACTTTCGAGATATACCACATATATTGCCCTCACAAGACCCATATTGCCCTTGTCTTTGACTCGGAGCAATACGAGTCTAGTATGGGCAATATATGTGGTATCTCCCTCAATGCCAGTCAATATTATATAATTAGGCCAAACTATCTAAGCAAGACTGTTATCATATATTCTGATCATAGTTTCCTTGCGTCATATATAAATGAGCCATGGCAGGGTGTTAGGCTACTTACCCTTCTTGACAATGACCAGATTGAGAACTGAGAGGTTAGCATCAACAATGCAGCCACGGACAGACTTGCGTTTGCGCTCTCCCCTTCTCCTTGGGCGGTAGCATGAGTGACCCTTGCTGAGGAGAAGACGTACACGTCCATTGGTCAGGATACCTTGCTTCATGGGGAAACCTTGCTTGTCGTTTCCTCCACTGATGCGCACAACATAGCCCTGCGAAAGAAAAACATGCACAAGAATCAAGGTCAGAACTCCAAACAGCTACACAATAGAATGTTGCGATGTAATCCTACTATTTAAACTTTTCCGACTGAATCTTATGGCATTAACATTACCTTCCTTATTAATAAGGAAGCAAATTCCATACAACATAGCTCAACACTAATACGGGTCTTGTACAACATATTAATATAGAACTGGTGCACAAGGACTTGTGAGTACCAAGAAATAACAAGCGAAAGAAACAAGAGCAAAAAGGAGTAAACAAAATACATGTTATTAACCAATAAAACCAACAAATTAATCTAATTAGAATCCTGCATAGACCTAGAGCTTTTAATTAATGTCATTGGCCTTTCATCATTTGCCTAGCCATCACTCTCAAATCTGGTATAAAAAAAGCATGAGTATGCAAACTATGAAATTGGGTAGAATTCCAATTGGCAAAGTCTGACTTCCCTTTAAAAGTTAAGGAAAAGAAATTACAATAAAAGTCTGCAAAGAAAGACATGACAAAGACGACTGCATTAGAAAGATGTCCTTGCATTTCTCTCTACAAGTGACTGACAATGACAAGTAAAGAGAAAAAAGAGCTCACCTTCCACTCATCTCCGAGGGACTCAGCAGTCATCTCATGAGCCATACGCTTGTCATAGAATGCTCTCAGCTTGTGCTCATCATCAACCTCGATGAGCTTCTGGGTGCCCACGGCTGGAAAACTTATATTCAGCTGAAAAATAAAAAAATTGAAAAAGTTGAGAATTAAATTACATCAAATGCAACAAATTAACCAAAAATTTGATGGTGGCTTTTCTTGAAAGCGTGTATTGTCTTCCACATCGGTCATTTATCATGGAATTCAAGTTTAACTTTAAAGTCGTTTAAATTGAAATATCAAAATTGAAATGGATGAAAATCAGTAGGGGTGCTTGTCTGAGAATAAGGATCGTCCGCCTAAACGAGGAACAGACGTTTCGTATTTCTGATCCGTGCATTTGGCAATATGAAAACGGATTCCGCAATGATTTTTTGGATGCATTTCACATCGACTTTGTACAGAGACTTTCAGTCTAGATCTAGAGTACGTTGTGAGTGATAAATCTTTGGGAAGACGGACAACAACCCACAAGAGTAGACGGTGAACTGAGGGTATTTCATTTAAGCGGAATGCGTTTTTTAGCATCGCCAGCGCGCGGTTCAGGAACCCAAACCCGCAGATGAAGAAAAAAAAGTTCTGATCCTTTTTTTTAACGACGCAATTTGTCCGCGTTCGCGATGATATCCTCTTTGATTCATCTAGTCTAGATCTACTGAAAATTAAATAAAACTATTTTTAAAAGAATCAAATAGGCCTATATAACTTGAAACACAATCAAATAATCAACTTGAATATTTAAAAATGGCTTTTCTCAAACGGGTTGAACACACCACACTGCGCCGCACCCTTTCGAGACAAGCCCCCAAAACTGGATATTTAACACTTGACATTTTATGATGCTAAATCTGACACTTCCAAATTAGGGGTCTAGAAACTATGTGTAATGTTATTAATATCAGGGTGGACCTTGACTAATATCGGAAGACTTCCGAATTCTGAGTTTGCCCGCAGAGAAACACTGCCGTTCCCAGGCCCAGCCTGCGACTGGCTGCGCGAAGTAAAACTAAATCTGACTTAGTGGTTTACACCGTCACGGGTACCATGACCGTTTTGAGAAGTATATTGACGTATAATTTTAAATAATGTTATATTTGTCTTCAGTAGTCAAGGGTTAAACATTCATGGATTATAACCTAGTGTTGCAAATGCATCAACTGACCGTATGCATTCAGTAATCTCGTGGAATACTACTCGTGCATGCCCACACCAACTACAAATTACACACACACTCGCCATTTTCGTTTTTTTACATGATCGCTCTGCGACGGGAGCGTATAAAAATCCGTTTCATCGACATACTATGGATCGAAAATCACACTTCTATTTCATTCTTAGGAAAATTGCCATATTAAAGTTTGTGTCGCTGAACATATTTTTCAGATTGGGATAATAATGTGAACGTTAAAGGCATTTTAGCTACCTTCATCCTGAATGTTGCCTACAGCGGCGTAGACGTAACATGAAAAAGAAAGACTAGTCTTCGTTGCAATACTGATTTGCATTTCTTTTTTTCGATACCTGAAATTAGCCTAGCTTTCAGACGAAATGCAACATTAATAAAAATTGGAAACAAATGATTCCAAGTTTGCTGCCCGGCCCCCCCCCCCCCACTCAGTGTTATTTAGGGTACTCATATGTTCGTTCCCTCTTTTTGAAAGCACCCCCTATCTGAGGACTGCCAACATTTCTGAACCCCCCTTTCGCGGGCTTTTCACCAGGCTTTTCCTGCCGCTTGGAGACCCCCCTAAATCAGGAAAAATGCTCAATGTTCCCCCCTAAATTCGGAATAACTTCTCAGGAGTCCAAAGAGATGAGAGAAAAAAAAGGAAAAATACCCCCTTTTTGAAGGAATCTCAGGGTGAAAAGTCAAATACACCCCTTTTTTTTCCAATTCTCGGGCCGGACTTTGTCGCACGAAAAGTACCCCTTTACCGGACATTTTGGCAACATGCATGCGGTCATTCCGACCCCTGAGTGGGGGGGGGGGGGGGGGGGGGGGGGGCGGGGTTTAATTGCTGTCATATGAAGATCATAAAAAACAGAAAATATTCATATTTCATACCATGAACAGGTTAAACGTACATAGTTGGAAAACAAAACCAAATAAGCAAGAAGCGACGATAGTAGTAGGCCCAGGGGCGGATCCAGCCGGCGGCAAGAGGGGTAAATTAAGAGCAACAGTTGCTTTGTTTTGGTCCAATTTTTTGAGGAAATATTTAGCAAAAGCAACGACTCAGCAAGCCGGTGAGGGGTGAGTGGGGGGGGGGGGGGGAGGAGGGGGGGGGAAGAAACACACATTTGTCTTAAGGCGACTAATAAAAAAACAATTCAATTTTTTTTTTTTATTTAATTTTTTTTTTGCTAGGGGGGGGGGGGGGTCTTCATTTTTGTTTGTTTAGAAAGGTAAAAATATTGTTACCATCTTACTTGATTTAACCGTTTTTTGTTGTTGCTAGGGGTGGGGCCGGGCCACAAAAAGCGTATCCACAAAAAGCCCCCTTTTTACATTGGAAAAATGCCTCTTTTCTAATAACTGTCCTTTTCTTCTCTTTTCATCTGTGGTGAGTACGTCTTTTCAAGTGCGCCGAGAAATACCCCTTTTCGATTGTGATATTTTTGCCCTTATTTTACTTTGACTCGTGCCCCCTTTCCTCTTTAAAGCCCAACTCCACTCGAAAAATAACTTCCTTTCAATAGAACCAAAAAAATCAGACAAACCAATCAAAAAATGTTTGAGCTAAATCGGATAACTACTAAGAAAGTTATGAATTTTTAAAGACATGAAAAACTTTGAAAATCACTACACAAATTGGCAACTCACTCATGAGTCTGTGACGTATGGTCCTCACTACCCACTAATTATTTTCTGTATATTGATAATATAAATTTTCTATTTTCACCCTAACTGAATCTTATTTCTTCACACCAGCATCCAAGTTAGATTGTTAGTAATATGTGTTTGTGTGGGTGCACAAATAAAGAGTAATTTTTGTACAGTTAAATCATGAAAAAGTTGAATTTCGATAAACTATATATATAAAAATCAATAATTATGAAATACAATATTCAGAAAATAGTATCGATTCTTCAAAATTCATAAAAGTTTTTGGGAAATGTCATGCACGCAGTATGATACAAATCATATAACCTGGGCAAAGGTATGGGGAAATCAAGTTTTGGGGGATAAAAAGGGAAATTAATGGAATTAAACTATGTAAAGCAATTGATAAGTTGTGAGGACATGACGTCACAAACTGATAACCATCTAGGCAAATTGTGTTGTGATTCTCATTGTTCCATAGTTTTACATACTTTTAAAAAAAATCATAACTTTCTTATTAGTTGTCCGATTTTGCTCAAACTTTTTTTGATTGGTTTGTCTGATTTTTCTGCTTTTATTGAAAAAAGTTATTTTTCGAGTGGACTTGTCCTTTAAAGGTACTATGTCCCTTTTGCAGCCAACCTCAAATGCTGTAGAACTTTGCAGGAATTATGAATATGTCATGTATGTCCTATCTGTGAAATTTAAACGTTAGCAGTGTCCTCATATTCAAATTATGCAAGGAAAACCGTTTACTTGCTAGACTTCACTGTCAGACACTATTGAGTGCCTGACTGGCTTTTTTTCTTCTTTGGTAATAACATACATGAAAAGAGTTGTAAAGGGTACATGAGTATTTGTCTACATCAATAACCCACTTCTTGTGATGGCCAAGATTAAACTGATTGAATCTTTGCACAGCATAAAACGTATGACCATTCGGTACAATTGTCTGAAAATCAAGACTATTACTTTTGGGCTCTATAGCCCTAAAGTCGATTTGACAACTAATAGTCGTTATTTTCCCACTTGAAGACATTTTCAAGCCCCACCTTTTTTAGGGAAGTTCTAAATTAGTATTGTCTTTCAAATGCAGTTGGAATTTAACTTTTTCATTTTTTTGGCCTGCAAATGGGACATAGTCCCTTTAATAAGCGTGCTTTTCCCTTCTTAATAAGAACCCACTCCACTTTCTCTTAAATGCCACTTTTCACCTCTGATAAGTGCCCCTTTTTTTACATGTGCCCCTTTTCCTTTATAATAAGTACCATATCTCCTTCGGATACTAAGTGCCCCTTTTCCGTTTTTTAAATATGATTCCCTCCCCCTTTTAATATCTGATAAATGCCTCTATCAACATAATGATAGGTGTCCTTCTCCTCAGTCCAACAGATTCCCCATTTCCATTCTCACACTAGTGCCTCTTTTCATTCCTGTTGAGTGTCCACTTTCAGGTACATTATGTACGTTTTTTAACAGTTGAGATTAGCAGTAACCACTTTCCTATTCGAGTGTAGAGTCTATCAAATATATAGAGGGTGCAAATTTTGCTCAGGGAGTAAAAATCAGAATTTCAGTTTCCACATATCTTGAAAAGCTGAAACCATGATGAGTACCACACATGCACAATGAGATATAATTATATATATATTTCTCTTTTCCTCAAGCGAGGCTTTTATTTCTATAATTGATTACAACTACAAGTACGAAAATTATAATTCAACAATTCTTCCAGCTTAGTATTATTTTCTATGATAACACGTACATACCCTTTAAACAAATCTTAGCAACGACTTTCATTAAAAAACCAAAGCATGCAGGTAAATAACAGAACCATTGACAATTTTGTTAAATAAATGTAACTTTTATAAATTGCAAATTGCGCATGATTAAAAGTATTCATGTTTCCTACATGTCACAACTTATCTGGTTTATTTGTAGTTCTACTTGGAATAGGTGATGGTGAACTACCAAATTTCATATTGTTTTCCAACACAATGGGATATACATATGTTAATATTTGTCATTGTTTTTGTTTGTTAAATGCACTCAGAGAAATTTAGTGGAAATTTAGTGCTTTATATAAATTAAGCACTGTTTTATTTGTTTATTTTTTTAAATTTTGTATTATACGTAATACCTTTTGCACTTTGAAAATAAGTGAAAAGAAATGCATGGGGCATGGGGCATATATGTTTTTCGTTTTAATTAAGGGTTACAAGACTTGTTTCATTCTGGGGGATATGTCGATCCCCTCTCCCCACTCCGGACCTCCACCCCATCCTAGCTGCCACTGTTGGCGGCCATACGTATAGGCCCTACCGTCCCGTGAAACAAAGAAAAACTCACATTACCAAGCAAAATATTTCTTAGACAGCGCCCTCTGTGGTATAATTCAACAACCCTTCCGCCATCTTCACGAAGGTCAGTGCGATTCAATGGGAACTTTTGTTTAGGTCGTCGCTTTAATTCGCACACAGAGAAAAGGAAGATCTTCAGCTGCTGCAAATGACAGAGACTGTGATTTGACGTCGTCGTAGCTGCTTTTGAAAGCTTCAAAATGTCGTGTGCTGCCTCTCTCAAACGAGAACTCAAGATTTTAGAGACACATTTCCCCAAAGAAAATGAAAGGTTCCAACTCCTATCGGCGAACATGGATGAATTGACTTGCAAGTTTATCGGTTCAAGTGACGAGGTCTTTATCATACATTGCAATTTCACAGTAAGTTGGATAGAAAAATGAAAGAAACTCTCCTTCCATTTTTTGGGGTAAAATACTTTTAATAAAACGACCAATTATCTATGCTAATGTCAGTGACATGTGTAGAATAGGTACTTGTTGACATGGATATGGATGTCTGAGACTGAGTGAGAGTGAGAGTTGTGATCACTGATCAGACTTTTGTCTTTAAGTTTGACTTTGGTCTGTTGGTAACTCCAGGAAGCTACCGACGCCTAAGGCGTCGGAGCTTCAGAGGCTGCATAGGAAAACGATTCAAACAGCGGGTTGGCCACATTATCTCAAAATATGCAAAGGGAGTAGATCTAATTACAATTTTGACTTATAGGTTGCTCGACTCCTCTGGGCATCTCGCTGGCAACTTGAAATTATAATTTGAAGAAGTCTTCGATGGGAAAAAGGGGGTGATTCTTCGTCCTACCCCGACGATTCTTCCATGTTGTATCGTCAATTCAACATGGCGAAGAGAAAGTATGCATGCACGGTAGCGGCGCAGCAAATGAATGCATATTTTGAGATAATGTTGCCAACCCGCCGTTTGAATCGTTTTCCTACGCGGCCTCTGAAGCTCTGACGCCTTCAGTGTCGGCCTCTGAGCATCCTGGAGTTGGTCTGTTGGTGTTGGTAGACACCACACCATAAGTACTGCTCATATACTAGAGTCTAGAGTACTACTTCGGTTCCACTTACCAACTTGATTGAAATAATCTGTTTAATGGTCCCTTTTTAGGAAATTATGGGTCAAAATCAACATCCATGATAAAAATCTTGCAGCGATAGTTTAAACTCTCGCTGCGCATGACGACATCTATCTAGACATAATAGAGGAACACTCAACAGGATAGCACTGTTAAAGGTAATACAAAGTTTTGGTATGGGGTCATGAATTTGGTTCAAATGAATATATTGGAAGCATATACGATCTTACAATATTCAGTGATCGTTGTCGCGGTCGAAATCGACTCTAAAGTTATGAAATTGTAAATAATAAACACTTTATGTTGAATAGCTCCCTCTCAAGGTCAAGATATTAATTAAGCTATAAAACAATGTTTATTGACTAAAATTGACTGATTAGCTATTCTCGTTCGGAAATTATATACCACAACTACATACTCTGAGATTTTCATGGTCGCAGCTACCATTGTACGGCCGTAGGAGCTATTTTAAATTTATCAAAATTTACCGGGAGCACCGGTAAATCTTTATATTCAATTTTTCTCGAAAGCAGAAGTGTGTTAGGGGCTAAAATTTCTTGTGGTTTTAATACATCCACAGGGGCATCCAAATATATTAAAATTGTGAAGAATCACTATCCACACATTTTTCAAAATTTCCCAAAACTTTGTAATACCTTTAAGAATGACTGAAAATATTGAAATGATATGACTAAGTTGACGTAGTTAATACCAACCGGCCAGTGAAATTAGATTTAATGAATACTAAATTTATATTTTACATCGTGATCATTTGATTAATGTGACTGTGACGTGAGTGAGGGTAATGAAATGAGAAACATAACATTATACCCGGGGCGGTATTCTGAACATTGTTGTAAGTTTTGTGTTATCTTTTGTTGTATCTTCCAGAGATAACACAGCGCTAATATTGTTGTAAGTTGGTATTCTGAACATTGTTTTATCCCTGTGTTATCTCTTGAAGGACCGCCTCTATCTTATCTCTGACCATTGATGACACGCCCATTTTTATGGACCCTACCAATCAAAATCTATGTTATATAAGCATGATAAGTAGGTCAACCAATAGGAATACTTTATGCCATATCTGAAGATGCGCCTAGCGCACACTAATCTTGGGCGTAATTAGTTATTTGAGCACTTATTACGCGCGTCATCATTACGCGCTGTTGAATGTGGATCATGAAGACAAATCACGCTTTCACTATATTGGTTAAGATGAGAGCATTAAAATCGTCATATCCTAGCATGTAATATCTTAGAAAGTTCTCATCTGTGATGTTTCCGGTCAACACACAATCTTCTTCTAAATCGTCTATTGGCACAAAGTTGGTTCTGGGCAAAAAATATTGCCGCCATTATATCACCACGAAAGATACAACAACCCCCTACCTGTTGTAAATATTGTTGTAAATACCATGCAAGATAAGATAAGATAAAAGATACAACAACTTTCAGAATACCAATTATCTCGACATATTATCTCCCGTGCGCATATACAAATGAGGATTAAATGCCACTTTATTAATAATACGCACAATTACAAGCGCACCAAAGTATGAGCGCAGGCGCGGCTGAAGAGATAAGAGAAAAGATACAACAAAAGATAACACAAAAGATACAACAGTGTTCAGAATACCAACTTTATCTTATCTTCAAGGATACAACAATATTAGAGATAACACAGGGTTCAGAATACCGCCCCTGATGTCTATCCTTTCATATTTTTGATGCTCATGTTAATAATAATAACAATGATAACTAATGAAATTATAGGAATGAAAATAATGATGATAATAAGAAAAATAATTTACAATTATGTTTTTAACAGAAAAGGTGAGCTTTGAAATATTGATTCTGTAGCTTGGGAGGTATTGAGAGATTGCTGGTTGAGGAGAAATCTGTGTACATGTATCGTAGGTTATTCAACAGTTTGGGAGCATCAGTAACTGTTGTGAATGCTCAAAATACATTGTGTGTGGATATTAATCACAACAGGCAACAAATCACAAATGAAAAGTACTCCAATGGTCATAAACAAACTAAGTGGGTGTGTGTCAAAACAAAACTTTGGGGCCCTGAGTTTAATGATTATTTATCATGTTTGTAAATGATTTATTTTTCAAAATAGCTGTCTGTTAAATCCAAATTTAAATGTTCTTATTGCATTAGTGACAAGGCAAAATGTACACACAAAATAGTAATATAATATACCTCTAGACTTACATGTATGTCCATTTCATTTAAAAAAAATCATAACAACTCAGATAACATCTTCTCCAGAAATAAAGATTTTCCAGACTTTTGATGGGAATATTATTAATTTCTTATTATGCATGAATCCAAAAGTTGTAGTTCATAATTTCGTAATTGATTTTAAACAAAATTTGTTTTAAGGAAATTTTAAGTGGCTCTCTCCATTGGTGGGGCCAGATGTATTTTTAAAAAATTTGGTTGAACTACATTTTGAAATGTAGGGTTTACCCAGCCATTCCTTGACAGTAGCCCTTGGCAGTAGCACTACATCCTCACTTCTGGATCATGTAGTTTTCTTGGAGCCATCAACAAGATTCACCATCAATCAGAATATGCATGTTTTGAAAATTTCTTCTACAATTTTCTGAATAAATTATTGTCGGATTGCAGAGTATAAACCCCTACAAATGTACATTCTGTATGACTAACTGACTATGAGTCTATGACTCATGCGAGTATAATTAACCAGGAAATTACACAACTTTTACGTTGAAAAACAAAATGGTTTTGTTTTTAACCGCCCCCCCCCCTCCATCTTCCATTATGTTCAATGCCTCATCATGGCCAGATTTAACGAAGAAAACAAATTGTTTCGTTGTTACTATCTTGAAATATTAGAATATTAGTGCAAGAGAAACTGTCTGAGAGGTATACAACTGACGTCTGTAGTTCAATTCCACAATAAAAATTGTTATTACAGTGTATGTTATTATTATTTTTTTCTTTTCTACGTAGGATTCCTACCCTACATCACCCCCAGTCTGGTTCTCTGAAGCAGATGATGCAGTTATCTCAACAGTGATAGAACAATTAGGTGATGTAACAGGTTCAGAATGCTTGGTGAGTACAAAACAATCACTTGACAAAATTAATAGTATTCTTCGAAAGTTCTCTAAAACTTTGATTTTTTCTTTTCTTTCAGCAGTCTAGAATAGATTTTGTTCTTTTCTTGGGGGGGGGGTGTACATGTAATTACTTATCAGATAAGTAATCCGCCCCCCCCCCCACCCCTTCTATGTTGGCATGGCCATGTTATCAAATGGCATTAAGTATTCTTATATAGTAGAATGTTTTGTTTTTCTCACATACTGGTACCTTTTTCTTCACTGGGCGTATGAAATAAATCTCATTTTAGCAAGAATTTGAGACTAAATAATTTTCATTGAAACAGGGCTTCATTGATTTAGAAGGAATATCAGCTGCCTGAAAGTGGGTACATGTACATGCAGTTTTAAAAATCTACCCAGATTTGCCCAATTTCTAACTGTAACTTAAATATACATACATGTACAGGCACTGAGAATAGCAAGGACAAACTTCAAATCTACCTGTTTGTAAATATAATCATGTTTCAATATAAAGTTTCATTACATGTACATGGAATATATTATGAAGAAAATAAGCAGAGTAACATGAAATTCTTAGCATATATGAGACAAATTGATAACCAATTCATTTTCTTTGAATTATCTTGCTTACAGTTGTTGCGGCATGTGAAACATTTAGTGTGTGAACTGTGTAAGCTTCATAATGTAAATCTACCAGTCAGTCTGCCTCATCTTGAGCGCCATTTACCACCAGAGGTAAGCTTATCATATTCCACCCCTTTTCAGCTTAATGGGTTCCGTTCCAGCATGTAATCAGAATGTGGCATGCATGTAGGGTGGGTTATTTCATGGTGTGGGGAAGCCTGAAAGGAGGGGGGGGGGTAGCTAGTAACGAGGTGGGTTAAATGCAAAAGCAGAGTAGCATTGCTTTGGAGTATAGGGATGGGTGTGTATAGTCTTTTTCTCACCTTCTTTAAATCTCTCTCCCATTCGTCTCAGCTTTTAGGCAGTTCCCTGCTTCCAAAATATTATTGTTGCATTTCCTAAATGCTTTGTTTGATAACTTGGCCTTTCAAAAAGGTCACATGAAAATCCTCTTTTGCTGCCCAACTTTTGTATGTACAGATTGTTCTTCTAGGTTTACAGAATCTAATAAAGAGAGATATATTTCACAACCTGTAAACAAAAATTCTTACCAGTATTACAAGAGACTTGCAGAGCTAGCCCAGTGGGTTTATCATATGATGTCGGACAACAGAACTTCCTCAGTTATGTATCTAGCAAAGTCCATCAGCATTACCTGTCATTGATTTGACCTTTATTGTTTTGTTTTTTTCTACCAGAGAAATGATGAGGAGATGGTTAGTGCAGACGAAGATGAAATGCCAGATGATGATGATGAGGAAGAGGTCCATGAGGTTGATGATTGCTTAGACCATTATGAAATGGAAGATGAACCTAGGTAAGACTATATTGAGATTTGGTTATTTGAGTATTAAAGGGCACCTAGTCTGCAAGAAAATGCTCTTAATCATGAAGCACGTAGCTCTATTAACATGTGACTCAATATACATTGTACTGCATCAAAAACAAGATTCCAGTGGAAAAAAGATAATCATGTGATAAATGTAGCCATGTGCCCCCCCCCAAAAAAAAAGGCCACAAAAAAGTATACTTCTTATCTTTATGTTATACATGTAAGACATGAAGTGGACTTTTCTGTGTCATTTTATTTTGCCGCAGCTGTGAGGTCGTATCGTTTGTGAGTATAGCATCATTGTGAAGAGACAGGAATCCACCTTGTTTAACAATATGTCCTCTTTACCAAAGATCCCTATACTGAACTCCCAATCTGTTCGATCGATATTTAAGTAATATTGACTGCCTTCATGGCAATACGACATATATCGCCCTCACCTTCGGTTCGGGCGATATATGAAAAGTCGTATTGCCCTGAATTAGGCAGTCAATATTACTATTATTAACCAAATCAGATATCTAGAGCAGATAAGCAACTTTTTTTTTTTATTATTTTTTTTTTTTAAATATTTTTTTTTTTTTTTAAACAATTTTTTTTTAATACATACCGGTATATATTTTTTTTATTAATAATTTTTTTTTTTGTGTGTGTGTGTGTGTGTGGATATCTCACTCGGAAGTTACAAAAACGTCGTCAAACCAGCACTGTGCATCCAGTTTGACTAAAGCTAGGGCCCACAGAGGAAGAAATTCAGAAAATCATTAGATAAAAAGGAAAACTGAGAGTAAAACTTACCAATTTTGTGGGGTCTAGTTATAGTAATTGATGGTCACATTACAATTTTCCATCATAAAAGGACTCGGCTGAACTTGCATTCTGTGACTTGTATTTGTAGTGCTGCTCCTGTTTGTGATGGTCTCGGCGGCAGAGGTATTTGGAGCTCTGTTTGTAGCCAATGGTAGTAGAATATCATTCACTACGTTTACTTCTCCGGTGACTTCTGTTTCTTCATTCACTACGTTTACTTCTTGGGTGACTTCTTCTAATTGAACAGAAAGTACTGATAGCTGCGAGCTTGCAATTGGTACACCATGTACCATGTCATCAAAGTTAAAGTCTAAATCAAAGTTTACATCTGCAATATTGTCCTCAATGTCACTCACTGTGTGCTGGTTCATGCTTGGCTGACCTGCATCCTGAATAACAGGGTTGTCACCTGGAATTGTGTGTGATGCTGTAGGCCTATTCAGAGACGGTACTACAGGGTGAGCTACATGTACTCCAATGGCACGAGAAAATGCATTGGACATGTTAATCTTCTGATTTGCAGACACACGGCCAGTGTAGCTAGCGAGACTCGACTGGTTATTGTGGCCACTCACTTGACAAATTTCTCTATCATTGAAGCCTTCCTTGTCAAGGATCCTGATGCTCGTTGTTCTTATACAATGATTGGTATAATTCTTTGACAGTTTTGCTCTGTGAGGTAGGTTTTTCATCATATTACCGAGTGTGTTCTTCCCCATCAGTGTTTTGGTGTACCATGGGCCTGGGCCTGGGCCCATGGGACGGGTTTGCTTGTGCGTTTGAAACAGACAGTCACACTCATCATTTAATTTAGACAAATATGTCTTAAACGAAGCAACTGGACAATTTCGATCACCAGGAGTAGCGTACATGCGAGCACCATCCACTCTAGAACTTTGATTATCCTCTCTTGTTTTTTTAGTTAGCTCATCAATATTTTGAGTAACATACTCACGTTGACTGGCATCTACTTTTGCTTGGAAATGATCCGTTGTCATGTTTCGTAGGTTCTCTCTCCCCCCTTCGACAGAAATATAGACTTAACTCAAACCACACTTTTTCACAAAGTCCTGCAGGTGTACGTGTTTGCTGGTTGAAATAGCTATACAGTTTTCTAATATCTTCTAATATCAATGTCACCTTTCCCAAGTTTTTTTAACTCCACCAATGCTGCTTTGAATGCGATGTTAGCTTTGGTAAATTCACGATCCCTTGCTATGTCGATTATATCTGAACGCACAGATTTAAGATGCCTGTTTATGCCAGCTTTCAGGGCATTCATCGATGATGTTTTGTAATGCGATCCATCCGTCCACAAAATCCCATTGACTTTTCTGAGAGGGCTAAAATATTGTTATTTTGTTGGCTTATCCATCAAACCTTGAGGGCAATAACATTTAAAAATTGCCCTGCTCAGATGTCTGATATGGTTAATAATTTAAAATATGGTTTAGATGTTACAAACAATTGCTTTCAATATATGTTTATTACAAGCTAACACGCAACAATTTATTTATTTTTAAAATCTTGCTTTCCTCCTTTCAGCAAAAATGAGAAGGACAACGATGAAAAAGAAATAGATGCAGAAAACTTTGCAGTGCTAGCAAGACTGAAATCAAATCAAAGGAAAGATTACTTAAAGGTATGTCATCAGTGATAGTTTTTGCATGAGTTGTATTTATTATGTGAAATAACTGTAGTTTGTTATATTAAAGCCCATGTGTAATTTTAAAACCCATGAAGAGTATTTCATCATGGATATATTTCTTTGCTTTTAAGGTGTACTGAAATTAGGCGGCAATTTGTTTGTACTAATTGGAGTATTAAGCAAATTTTGATAAGAAGCACAAATATAGATGAAAAAAATGATGAATTCTTGGCTGATATATATATTTGTTTCCCCTTTTTTTTGTCTTTATCTTAAGATGGACATAATGATATTACACATTTCTCTGACCTTTGCCTATGTGACAGTCTTAATTACTTCAAATCTCTTGAAAAGATAATCGCTTTCAGCAGAAGTGTAAATGCTGACTTTTCTAGGGAACCTCCATCCATAATTGTTTTCAGCAGACTATGTTGCAAATATTTACAGTGGATCATTCTCTCAGCATTAACAATATATTCCTTTCACATATCCTGCTAAATTAAAAAAAACAAAAAAACTTGTTTGGATGTAGGGCTCTGTGTCCGGATCGGTAGGAGCTACAGATAGGCTGATGAAGGAACTAAGGGATATCTACAGATCGGACAGCTTCAAGAAGAAAAAGATGTATTCAGTAGACCTGGTCAATGACAGCTTATATGACTGGAATGTCAAGATATACACGTAAGTGTATACGTCTCCAATGTTTTGTACACTGTTTTGTTATTATATTTTTTATAGCCAATTGTTGGAACTTATATATGTATCTTTTAATAACAGGGACTGCCTCGACAGAACCTTATGGTTTTATTTGCAATTTCCCCAATTCATTTCTATTGCTGATTAACTTTGTATAATTCGGGTATATTTGTAGACATGTTTCCATTTCGGGTGTGTTCTGTGTTGTCTATATGGTATATAATCTGTATCTTATATGTTTTTTATGGATTTGAATTGAAATAAAACTTGAAGTTTCAGCTGTTCTACGTCACATGCTCCAGCAACAGATGCTCTACGGTTATTTCCTACAATTATTCAAAACTGATCCCTGGACCCAAAACTATTCACAGATAAACCCTGACCCTAAACCTAAACTAAAACACGATTGAAACCCTAACCCTGACCCATTCCCCTTATTTTTGACAAAACGAATCCTGGAGCAACAACATGGCATGAATGTTTGTTTGGTCCAAACATTCAAGCAGTTCCTCGTCATATTTGAATATGAGGGCATTTGAAGAGTTGGTTATTGGTGGTTATTTCATCGGACTGCTAAGAAAGCATAAATGCTTGTAAGTAAGCAACCAGACGGCCGACGTCTTTAGGTCCTCTCCAAGGGAGCTGGTAATGAGGATTAATGTCTTACCAAAGGGCACTAGCGTATCGACTTGGTTTCGAACCCGGGTCACCGGATCATGAGACCACTGCTCTACCAACTGAGCTATCGCGCCTCCTCTGAGTAATCTTTTTTAGGGGACATTTCTTCTCCGATAAGAATGTTAAAGCTCAGATATTGTTCACCCTTACCAACTTAGCATAACTCAACCTTTTCTTTTAAACTTCCCTTTCACAGAGTTGATTCGGACAGTCCACTCCATGCAGACCTTTGTCAACTAAAGGAGAAAGAAGGCAAGGATCATATACTCCTCAATATGACCTTCAAGGTAAGAATCAGCATCTGTAACAATCAATAAATACAGATGATTTTCATTGGTGGAGGTGATAATAAAATGGAAATTAAAAAATGAATTGGTAGGCAAGCTTTTGTCTGCACATGTGGACTTTCTTAGGTTTTGTTATTCAAGAGTGACTCAAAATGAGTTTTATTTCCCAGAGAATATATGCGGAGTATTTTTTAAATGACATTATCTTTATTTTTGAGACAAGAGTAGGTCACAAGAGATAGATATATTACTTGTCATGATAAATCTAAATTTGTTGGTGCATCAATGGTTAATGGCTTAGCATTGATGGCTGAATATTGATCAGACATCTCTGCAAGCATCAATGTAAAGTTGTTTTTTAAATTAGTTTTGGCAATTCATATCATTTCAATGAAATAGAGATGAAATAATCAGAACAGCACCCATGTGGTCAGAGTGATACCACCTGTTTGCACCCATGTGGGGATGTGACGTTGACCACCTTTTGCCTTTTTAAATATTTTTTGTAGATTACCATAGGATACTATTAATTTATGAACTATTTGTATTTTGGTTGTAAGTGATTTGTAAGTATGTACATGTATTATTTTCATTTGCAAAGTTTTAATGGTAATTTAAATTGATATAATTTGTAATGCAATTTCTGTTTCCTTTACTTATCAGCTATTTTCTTCTAAACCGCTTAGAGGCAATTTGCAATTTGCGGTATACAAATATCTTATTATTATTATTATTATTGTGTCACGCTCTGTGTATTTGTTGTTTGGGGTGAATGAATGAAAAGATGTCCTTGTTAAGTTTTGAATCATTGTTTCACAAGTCAATAACATGTAAATACCCGACACATTCATGGGAAATATAACTGGTCAAGATACTCGATAGTGTCATGCCGTATAAGCATTGTACAAGCATTGCTTTTTAGTGGACCCCTCTATTTCCAATATGTATTCCTAAATTGTTGCAAATGTTTATAATTAATTTGTAATGTTTTTGTTGGAAACATGAATAAATTAAAATTGAATTGAATCAAATAATACTAAAATTTGATTGAATCAAAACCTGAAATATTGGCATTTCATGAAGCTTTTGCCATATAAGTGTCAATCATCTATTCCTCCTAGTTTCTAGTTCTATCTTTAATTTCCTTAACTTCTCAATCCATCTCTCTGTCTCTGTCTGTATCCCTGTGATTAGGAGCACTACCCCTACGACCCTCCGTTCGTGCGGGTGGTTTGGCCCATCCTAACAGGTGGCTACGTTCTAGGGGGTGGTGCAATATGTATGGAGCTGCTTACTAAGCAGGGTTGGAGCAGTGCCTATACCATTGAGGCTGTCATCCTTCAGATTGCTGCCACGCTAGTCAAAGGCAAGGCCAGGATACAATTTGGGGCTGGCAAGGTGAGGAGATGATGATGATGATGATGGTGGTGATGATGATGGTGATGACGATGATGATTATGTTGATAATACCAACAATAACAACAAAAACTATACTTTATGAAGCACCTTTCCAGTTACAAGTGACCAAACCAAAGCAGATACAGTATTATTACCCCCCCCCCCCCCCCCTCCCCTCACTGAATTAGATACTACTATGCTGTATAGTCCAGTCAGTTGCCATTTCAGGAGATGGGCCATAGTTGAAAACTTGTTGTTTTGTTGTTGTTTTAGTTTTTACTGGCGTGTATCATTCATTTATGAATATTTACGCAAACACAAAGTTAAATTCATAAGCCTTGGCTCAATGAAATTACACTTATGATTAAAATAGGCATTAGAAGGAGAATTTTTTGTTATAGTACAAAGAAAAAGTTTTATTCATTCCCATTCTTAAGAGTTATTTGGACTTTTAGGAAATTTCCATCTTTGTGCCTTAATTTTTTTTTTTTTGTGTGTGGAAAGGTAATGTAGTCATCATAGTCTGCATCCACAGACTTTTGGATTTCCAAAACTTTGTAGTTGGTAAGGGGAGCAGTAGCTTGTATCACAGAGTTTATTTAGGGTATAGCAAATACATGTGCCGGTACATGTATGTGAAATCTTACTCAACGTACCAACCTTAAACATCTCTTTGTATAAAATAGTGCTACAAATCTTACACAAACTTTTGTGAATGTTGTGCAATGATATTACTATTGGAAACTTAGCAATGGAACTGTAGAATCTTGTGCAGTATCCTTCTTAGGGAAACACTGGCACTTTATTTCATCTTTGCCCAGTAAATGCAAATTGTGAAAGTCCTATGCATACCTTTTTATTAAGTGAAAAAGTGCCAAATATAAACAGTCAGCCCCAAGAAGAAGGAAAAGGTGCAGTAATAATAATAATAATTAACCGTTCTTGTATAGCGCATAACACATAGTAATAAAACATGTCCCTAAGCGCTCTAGAGAAAAGCACAACAGAATACAAAGACAAGATGTACTGGGTAACAGACAAAAATGGATGAATTAAATGTTAAATAAGTGCGTCTGTAAAGCAATTTTAAACTTAACAATGGAGTCAATGTTTTTTAGATGTTCCGGGAGATTGTTCCATAAAGCTGAGGCAGTGTGAGCGAAGCTGCGTTCACCGTATGACCTGGTCATCACTGGTGGAATAACAAACAATTTTTTCTAATTAGAACAAAGATTTCTAGAAGGTGTGTACAATGTTAACAGCTCTATCAAATAAGGAGGCACAAAATCATAAAAACATTCATAAGCTAACAACAATATTTTGAATGAAATGCGAGAGAGAATGGGTAGCCAGTGTAAGTTTCTCAGAATAAGAGACACATAAATAATATGATAAATAAGACGAGCTGCTGAGTTCTGCACAACCTGCATCTTCTGCACTTGACGAGCCGAAATCCTAGAAAGAAGGCTATTGCAAAAATCAAGATGACACACTACAAAAGCATGAATCAAGCGTTCAGTAGTGTGTTTATCTATCAGATTGCGAATTTTCCCAATTTTGTGAAGTGCAAAAGATGCTGATCAGCATTTCTGTAAAACAAAATTGTCCATAGTGAAATTATCATCAAATATCGCACCCAAATTACTACACTTCCTGACAGAATTAACCTGTGTGCCATCTAAGTCAATGAATGATATATGATCTGTAGAACGAAAACGTGAAGATATGTGAAGGAATTCAGTCTTGTTGCTATTGAGCTTAAGACCGTTGATTTGTGACCATTCTTTAATTGCTTGAACACAGTCAACCATTTGAGAAATAACATCTCGTACATCTGAATGTTTAAATGCAATATACAATTGAGTGTCATCAGCGTAGAACATTTTATGAACATTATGACTGTCAATTAGTGACTCTAGTGGAGCAGTGTAAAGTGGGAACAACAGGGGACCTAGCACTGAACCTTGAGGTACCCCTTGAGAAATACAATAACTAGACGATTGTTCATTTCCTACAACAACAGTGTGATTACAATTTGTCAAATACGAGACAGAGTTAAGTCATGAATGTAGTTGTAAAATTTGATTCTTTACAGTCACTATAATTTGGATATATCTGCTTCACTTGTATTTTGTTTTCTCTTGGCAGAGTCAATATAGTCTTGTGAGGGCACAGCAGTCTTTCAGGTCACTAGTCCAAATTCATGAAAAGAATGGTAAGATGTAACTCTTCTATGATTTGGTATTTCACGATTGAATTCCATCGTTTATAGGATGGTACCTAATGGACATGATAATAATCTGGATTTATATGGCAGTAATAATATCTGTAAATCGCTTAGAGACGGCATTTTGGATTAAGTGCTTTACAGATACTATTACCCCGGTCATCAGATTTATAGGATGGTACCTAATGGACATGATAATAATCTGGATTTATATGGCAGTAATAATATCTGTAAAGCGCTTAGAGACGGTATTTTGCATAAAGCGCTTTACAGATATTATTACCCCGGTCATCAGATTCCTTCATGCATAATTTTCACCTTCTCCACTTCCAGGGGAGAATTCCTACCATATGATCACCATAAGGTCACACAGCAATTTCTAATACAAAGGTTTTCATCATCCTACCAAGTTCCTATTTCTCACCTTGGTATGGAGTGGGGAATATAGATTAATGTCTTGCCAAAGTACATTAGGGCCCATGTCAGGGATCAAACCCATGACCTTTGAGTTTCAGGTCAAGTGCTTAAACCGCTAAACTACGACACCTCTACATGTGTGTTCTTGCATTTGTTATGGGATATCATATGCCACAAATCTTAACCCTAATCCTAGCCCTAAAGTGAACCTAAAACCCAATTACAACTGAAGTCGTAACCCTATATGTTTGAGAAAACAAAGATTTAATATCATGTCCCCCAGAGCAAGCATCTGTTTACCGGTACCTTTTAATGGTGGGCTTAATCATTAGTAAACCATAGCTTGTGATCAAAAACATAGAAATTAGCTATCGCCACCCCCTTTTTTGTCTCTCTCTCCCTCTCTCTCTCTCTCTATTTCTCAATCTCTCTCCTTCTCTCTATCTATCTCTGTCTCTCTCTGTGTCTGTCTTTCTTCTTCCCCTCTCTTTTTTGTCTGTCTATCTTCAGTCTGTTTTGTGCATCTACATGTATGTTATGTATATTTCTCAATTCTAAAACCACTGTTGTAGAAACCTTGAAACCCCAAGGTGTCTTAATCATTGCTTTGTGTTTTATTCTATGTCTCCTTGACATGCAATATTCTCCATTACAAAAAAAATCATATATTTTTTTTTCTTTCCATTAGGCTGGTTCACACCACCCAAGGAGGATGGCTAGGACACTGTCATGTTTTCCAATGCAAAGCAGTTTATCTACAAAGACAAATTGAACTTTTCCCAGATTCTTGGACTTACGTGAACTGCCTTTTCTGGCAGGTGGTGATTGTGATTGATAAACTACGAACATGGATATTATGGATATTACATTGCTAGTGAAATAAAACAGTCTTTTGTAAAGATTCAGCATCGTCATCATCATCATCTTCATCATCTCGTGGAAAATGTTTGCGTGGAGCGCTTCCAGCGAAAAAACAATTGCCAATCCTGGAGGCAACGTAGAGTGCAGTCAGTCTGTCCCTGTATGGTATGCAGCGTTTATGTTTCATTTCCAGCAGAACTCAAGGCCGATTGAGATTAAAATGTAATTATGCCAGCTCTGAGCGGAGTGCCACGTTATGACGGTAAACAAAGATTTGTAAACTATTATTTTTGTAATGTTAGTAAGGTCATCAGCTGGTGTTTTGGACTTGAACCAAGTGGGAAAGATGGATGCGATCATGTTATTCATGCATTTGGATAAGTCCTTGGATTGTAGTGCTACACTGAGTTACAACCGACTTTTCCAAGTCACTCCACGGACTTCTACCGTTTTTATCCCGGTTTTAATTTTGTACAAGGATTGCGTTCATGTTTGGAAGAATATTATGGATTATACGCTCAATCGCACGTCATAGCCTTCCTACATTGTGTATTTAATCATGGTTCTACACTGTGTATGGAAATCCTTCAAATTTCTCAGAGGATTATCGTGTAAAATGCATCTCATATTTGATCCATTGTTAATGAGGTTGGTTGTATTGCTATGTAAAAGCAATAGTTAATGTGAGGATCTTAATATTTACTATTTCCTTTTCTCACACAAGAAGAAAATTGTGTTTTGTATGGGATTCCTACATACAACAGTAATACTTCTGATGGAAGGATATTCATTATCCAATAGTTCAGAAGTCTGCACGTAGTTAAAATTTGGGCAAAGCAGAAAGTGTTCAAAGTTACGTCTAATGCAGTCTTTTCTGCAGATAGAGAAGCCAACTCTGATATCAAAGGTCATCTATATTTATGTCTCACAGCTAAGAGGTTATTGGGGCGACAATGAAATGGACCTTGAGATGGAGGTTCTCCAACTATAAACTGTCTTCAGCTGTTTAAGTTAGCTGATCATATGACATTCCTGTCCACTGCTTGATGTTATCAGTCCAGGTCCTGGTTGGTCTGCCCCTCTTTCTTCTTCCATCAGTTCCTCCTTGCAAGATAGTCTTTGCCAAGTTATTCTCCCATCAAGGAACATGCCCAAACCACTGCAACTGTCTTTAAACAAATTGTGATGAAGTGATTGTGTACCCCCATATAGCTCCCCATCATCTCTCTCACTTTCTTCTTGGACGTATGCAAAGTGTAGTGGATAGGCAGAAGACTTTTTAGAAAATTCATCTCAAAGGCGTTGATTTGCTTTTCCATCTCTGCATTGAATGTCCATGTTTCACAGCCATGAATAGATATAGACTGGTGTTACCAGTGCTCTCAACAGGCGATGGTTTCCATTAAATCATATGGGCATGGCACAACCACAAAAGAACCTATCCAGTATGTTCCTGTCGCTTCCCTCTGCCCCCGTACAGTGTTTCCTCCTTTATGTTTTTCCAGAAAGAAAAAAATAGCATGAATTCTTTGAAATGGTTCTTTCTTCTGTATATTTGTACTAGATGTTAGGAATATCTAATGGGCCATAAGTTAAAAATACACTTAAAGAATATGATTTCTCTTAAAAATGGGGCAATGGGGTTACTCTATGTAAGCGTCGTCTAAGTGCAGCTCAAACTCCTTGAGTGTTAAAATGAAGTGAAGTGTAGCACATTTATATGTATGTATAGTTTGTATTGACAAAGCAGATTGAGTGAAATGGCCATTGTATGATGAGAGGGATCCTATGTCTGCAACCCTACAGAGTAATTATTTTGTAATTGCTGAATGATTACTTTCATCATATTTCAAATTGCCCAAGAGTAAGTGTGTCAAAATATAAGCAAGAACAACGCAATCTTCTCTAAAATAGATAGCCATGTCCTTTTAACATTCAAAACTTGAATGCTATGTCTGTGAACACATCCATTTTATAAGCTTTTTAGGATTTTAAGCGTGGAAGATGACATTTTAAGGTTTTTCAATGATATTACTGAAATCTGACTTTTTGTTATTTTTTTGTTATTTATTTATTTATTTTTTTTTTTTTTGGGGGGGGGGGGGGGGGAGGGGCCTCATTTTTTAAAAGCTGATATATACATCTCTGTAGTAAAGACTGTAAGTTGTGTGTCTTGACCTGTTTCATTCATGCACTTAGATGCATTTGCAGACAAAGGCAAATGATTGACAAAAGACCTTCAGCTATACTTGAAATATGATTTAATAAAGAGCAATGTTGACTTATGTTATGTACAATAAGGTGGAAGCAACAATGACAAGTACAACATCACGTTCATCTATTTTTCCATATTTATATGAATGTGTTGTTTGACGGATACATGTTTGATGTTTGTATTCTGTGCATGTACATGTATGACAGATTATCTGCTTCCTAAGTAGTTGCTCTTTTTAGCTAACAAAAAGTAGACGTTACTTTGTCTTGTGGTATGCAGGTCTCATGCAGTCTGATATATTGGCCTGAATTTTATTATTGGGAGGAATACAAAATAGTAGTCATCTTGAAAGTATATATTTAAGGTACATTTTTAGTTTACCAATCAAAATCAGTCCTTTGCAACATGATTACCATAAAAAACGCTGAAATTTTGCTCCAAAATACAAATATGAAGATACATACGTCTTTGTAATGTCAGCAAGTTCCAAGCTTTGTTTTGCGTGTGCATTTGCCCAATGCATGTCAATGGAAAAGGAATATAATTATTTAAGTCGAAGCCATCAGGAAGAGATCAAAACATTAAATAGCTTTGCACAATTGAATTACTACCTGTAATTCATTTCTGCAGCAATAGATTTCTGCCAAGGAAGATGGGAGTAAGACAGTGAATAGTTAATGTGAAAGGAATTTGTAGCATCTAATCTTGTAGTTTTTATATGCGTGGAAGATCAAGGAGAAAAAGACATGTGGGTCAAGTTTAGAAAAAGCACATACTCCTTTCTGTTACCTTTTTAACTCTATTCCACACCACTTAAAATCAAACAGAAAATGAATACCTTATGACATAATGACAAATCTTTCCAACAAATCCACCTGACAGCTGTTTCGATAGTCCTTTGCTCGCCCTTTTGAAATGAGTGTACTTTACAATGATATACATGTTTATATTACACCATCCACACATGAGTTCAATAGGCGATACGATGTTCTTTTGAAATTACCGTGACGTGATTTCATGGAAGTCTTTGTGACCTTGTTGTTGGTATTGTCCGTTGTAGGGCTTGATGGGTCATTCACATAATAATGCAGATTGTGTGTTAAATATCATGGTACTCCACTAAAGAGTAAAGATGCTATACTGCCCTCTAGCAAATGTTTTGATGGCATTATCCTTCCCATATTCTATCATATCCTAGATTATACCCTTGCTTTTTGAATGACCTTCTGATGTGGTGTTTTGGCTCCGATCGGCAATCAATGTGAAACCTTGTAACGCTTTTAAATGTACTTCCTATGTGAAAGTTCTTGGAAATGAATAAGTTCAAGGACACAAAAAACGTTTTTTGATGGCAGGTTATCTTGTGCATATATATGACTAATGAAAATTCTGTTACATAGAATATTTGTTCATAAAATATGAGAACTAGTTACAGCTCTAAAGTTGTTGGTCAATTACATCACAAACGTGGCTTGGTCTTGGGTATTTGTGTATACAGAAGTGAGTGATTACCAAATCAAGCTGGTTCAGTCTTTTTCTCAAGCACCACTCACTATGAACATGACTGACAATGAGAGCGGACAAAATATACAGTTCCTCAGGTAGACAAAGGAACATCCCTTCACTGCTATTATGTAAAAATGTGTAGAACAGGTGTCACATGCATATTCACCTTTTTACATAATAGCTGTGAAGGGATGTTCCTTTGTCTACCTGAGGAACTGTATATTTTGTCCGCTCTCATTGTCAGTCATGTTCATAGTGACTTGCAAGGCTCGTTCAGTTTGGACGCAGTAAATCCCCCCCCCCCCAAAAAAGTGCACATTTTTGGTTACTGGTACATTTAAATAAATGGCAGCTGCAAGCAAGAAAGGTCCTGTGTGTATTTACCAAGCTCTGTCTTATAAGATACAGAAATTTGGAGGCTTTAGAGGAACAGATAAGAAGTAATTTAGATTACTGGTTATGAGGCAAACCGTAGTATGCTGACAATCAACCAATCCCAATACTGAATGTTCAAGAATATAATGGAATCATAAATGCTACACCATTTTGGTGGAAAAGGTTTACTAGCCAAATAGAGATCGATAGAAAAATCGAGTCTTTTGTCCTGATCCACTTTTATAGAATGTGCTTAAACACTTTGTTCAAATGTCATGGAAGTTGTTTTTAAGTAAGTTGATGTTATGTTGAAATATTTCCCTGGTCTAAGCAACCCATTTATTGCATGATAAGGAAATTCCTTTAGGTTATTTTTCAAAACTAAATTCCTTAACTATGACTAAAGATTACCTTTATTCATGCTCTGCGATGTTTTCTGACAAATGTTTACATGTGGGCTTAATAATGAATCGCTCGTTAATGTTTCCCATTCCTGCTCCGTTAGTAAGGTTTTGTGCAATATAAAGGCTAACATTCTGTAAGCATTTACAATTTTTCTTGTTTATCCTAAGATTATTGAAGGGTTTTGCATTCATGATTACATATGATCTTTAACTAGCATTCGTGTAGCTTTGGCTTTATTATATAATTTTTTTCTACATTACATGTTTGCAATCAACTTAATTGAACATCTAATCTTCACGACTTTAAGGTTCTACTGTCCATACGTAAGTAGTATTATCTTTGAAATAATGTTCACCTTTCTTACAGATATGTTGTAGTTGAAGAAAGAAACCAATAAGAGGTAATATTCTGCATTGTCATAACCATATTCAAGCGTCACTAAACTGTAAAACTATTTCTAATACCTCATTGTGTAGATATGAAAAAAAATGATGTCATGCACATTAGTGCAGTGTGAGTCGATGAAAAGAAAACCTCATCTTGGGAATAGGCAAGTCTTTTGTGGAAATGGTCCATGTTCCATCATCCTACAATGAAACTTGTTTTCTTCTCCCAAGTATACGTGTAGTGGTTTGAATTAAATCCAATTTGAATTGAATATGGGTCCCCCTCTGTTTCTCAGCCATAACCGTCTGTAAGTTCTCTAGGATTTCATGGTTAATCCTGTAGTATTACCAGCATTTGATTTACATTTATATTCCAGAAAAAAACATTGTTCCCCATTATTATATGATTATATTGAAAGAACATCGTGTAACAAACAAATCGTGTTCAATTGACAATTAGCTTGTTATGAAATATATTTATAACCCATCGTATCGCGTTGCGTAACTTTTCTTCTCTATAATTATGAATGTTAAATGAAGAGTTTTTTTTAAATAGTTTCTCTTGTAGCCATCTTAATTTTCTTGTTTTGGGGTTGTTTATTAATATTGCAACGCTTGGTTATTTAGGCTTGGCTATTAGTAAAAATACAGACGTATCCTGGATGAATGTATGATAAAATATTAATATATTGCATTTGAAAGGGGAAAGCAAGTGCTTTATAGGCCGGTTTGGAAAGGGAAGGATATATTTTCTTCTGTTTAATATATGGTATGTTACTCCTGTAGAAAAACCATAGAAATATAAAGGAAGCAATATTCATGATGTGTTTCCTAACTGTTGAATCAATCCAGTCACAATCAGGACAACCCATACAGGACAATCTATTTGCGTAGGAGAGTTACAAAAAGTAATACCTATCGGGAGAATACATGTTTTCATTTATTTTGAGGTCATGCCACTCGTAAAATGTTCCAAAATAAAAATGGTAATCATTTGGGTTTTTGCTTTTGTGTTGTAGATATATGCAATCACGTTCCATTTTGTGCAGAGCAACTGGTTTCATGTTACCGCGGTAGTTTTGTCATCGTCTGCGAAGACGCTCATGAGAGTATACATCGGTCAAACTCAATCATGTCCCATAGTATTTTTTCATGATCTTTCTTGAATTCATTTCATAAATTATTATTAGTTTCTACTCTTCTTTCGGGGAGAAGTATGTTTGAGGTACGTTCAACGGTTCAAATAAGTGTCTTTTTGATGCATTATGATAGAGATGACAACAATGTAGTAGTGATTGAATGATGACAAGGAGTGAATAAAGACGGTCCACATGGCGCCTCAATGTTGTCATGTGTATTTATGAAATTATCTCTCGTCTAACATGTAGTTTTTAGCTTCTACCAACCTTAAAATTGTTATGCAAGCTTTCGTCCACTCCTGTGGACTTTCTCAAGCTAAGTGATCAGTCTGAGTCACACGTTTACTTCGCTGCACTGCCCGGTGTCCTGTGATCACTGGACCAAAGATCGGTGACAATAGGTATAGTGGGGGCTGTTAGGGATATTTTGGTGCAGATTCTTCTAAAAGCACCAAATTTGGCCCAAAGGTAGATTATATCATACTATTACGATTTCTGCTGGACGCCAAGAAGGGCGCTCTCTGGGACTGCCATATTGGGCAAATCCAAAAGACCGCCATCTGAGTTAAAGGTCAAGCGTAGTTCCAAAAGGGAAAGTGCTTGTATAATAATAGTTTATATAATTATAGGGTTTTGGGGGTCAGAGAATCTGATTATTATGTTCTTTCATTGATTTTAGGTCTCCTTGGGTCTGCCTTACTGGTCATATTGGTGAAAACCAAAATGGCCGCCATCTGAGTTACAGGTCAAGTGTAGTTATGAAAGGAAATGGGCTAGTATGATAAAAGTTTATATATTTATATATTCATGGGGTTTTCTAGGTCAGAGAATCTGATTATGATGTTCTTTCATCGATTTGAAGTCTCCTTGGGGCTGTCATACTGGTCATATTGGTCAAATCCAAAATAGCCGCCATCTGATAGTTACAGGTCTTGTGTAGTTTCGTAAGGAAATGGGCTAGTATGATAAAAATTATATATTAGTGGGTTTTCGGGGTTAGAGAATTTGATTATGATGTGCTTGTATCGATTTGAGGTTTCCTTGGGGCTGTCATGCTGGTCATATTGGCCAAATCCTAAATGGCCGCCATCCGAGTTAAAGGTCAAGCGTAGTTTCAAAAGGAAAAGGACCAGTATGATAAAAGTTGATGAATTCATGGGGTTTCCGGGGTCAGATAATCTGATAATGATGTTCATTTATCAATAAGCGAGTTCGTAATTGAACACTCAGCATGCTCCAAAATCGGGAACGAACTTTTACAAAGGTCACATGAACATAAAGAGAGCTGAGAGAGGAACTGTTATTTGTTTGAGTGCTGGCCTTTCCTTTGTGAATGATCACATCTGACACATCAGTCACCGAAAATCATTTCTGAATGTCGGAATTGTAAACTTTACTTGGAATCTGGTCATCGGTAAAGTATTATCGTGATCCAAGTCCCCAGGGACTCGACCTTTAATGTCTAGACGTTGCATAATGCAATTCGTATTGGTATTTTATTCCATCTCAGAGTGATTATAGACGTTATTTTTTAAGGATAATAAAGATAAAGCTGTCTGGGTTTTTAAAGATAATGCTTCAAAACAAATCGAACAAGCTGTTTATTTCTTTATTCATGGTTTGTTTTTACTGTTTATCTATTTTTATTGCCAACCCCTCGAAAACGAATTTATTATGCATTTCACAGAGGAAGTTTGCATAGCAGAACTATATTTATATACCTATATATATGTATGTATGGGTATATATATACAAATTATTTGTTGGGCTTATTTTGATTTCTAATGGATCCGTACAATATGGCACAGCTTTAGGGGCCTGGAACAGCCCCTACCCGGGGTTCCAGGGCGGAGCCCCAGGATGCTCTCGAGTTTATTTGACTTTCAAGAGAAAGTGTCTCTAAGATATAAAGAGAGGTTATTTCTTAAGTTAAGTGAAAGGACTCTTGAAGATAAAATAGCCCTTTCAGTTTTATTTCATTTTAGAAATAAACTCTAATCCATCCCTTTATATTTAAATTGCACTGCTCCTACTGTGTGCTTTTTTTCACACTCTCCCTGATCTATAAAGGGTGTTTTTTTTAAATTTGATCATCAACAGAAGCAAAATGCTAGGCCACGAACTTTTCGAAGCGTGACCAGATTCAAAATATGCTTAAATTGAGGCATTGATGTCTTTTTTTAACATACTAGCCCTTTTCCTTTTGAAACTACACTTGACCTTTTACTCAAAGGTGGCAGCCATTTTAGATTTGACCAATATGACCAGCATGACTGCCCAATTAAACCTCACATTGGTAAAAGAACATGATATCCAGATTCTCTGACCCCGAAAACCCCATAAATATATAAACTTTTATCATACTAGCCCATTTCATTTCGTAACTACACTTGACCTGTAACTATCAGATGGCGGCCATTTTGGATTTGACCAATATGCCCAGTATGGCAGCCCCTAGGAGACCTCAAATCGATGAAAGAACATCAAAATCAGATTCTCTGACCCCCAAAACCCCATAAATATATAAACTATTATCATACGAGCGCTTTTTCTTTTGGAACTATGCTTGACCTTTAACTCAGATGGCGGCCATTTTGGATTTGACCAATATGACCAGTATGGCAGCCCCTAGGAGACCTCAAATCGATGAAAGAACATCAAAATCAGATTCTCTGACCCCCAAAACCCCATAAATATATTATTCTTGCCCAGAAGTTACTTTCAAAGTCTATTATGAGGGCATCCTGCCATCCAATGTTATGTCCTGTGTTGAGGACAACTACCCCTGGGCAACTATCCTCGGGGGTAGTTGAGTTGCCTGGGGGCTAGTTGTCCGAGGGGGTAGTAGTCCGGGGGGAGGGGGGGGGGGGTGGTCGTCCTAGAGGGTAGTTGTCCTAGGGGTGGTTGTCCTAGGGGGTAGTTGACTGGGGTGGTTATCCCGGGGTAGGTTTCCGGATACGCTTTCGACTACGTCGAATACCATAATAACTTGTCCTTGATGTTTAAAGTATACATTACGATAGCGTAATGTAGTTCACTGATTTCATAGGGCGGGCAATCCTTCTCTTATTCCCCTCTTCCCCGTCCCCCTTGTCGTTGTTGTTATTGTTCTGTTTCTTCTACTTCTTCTTCTTTCCCTTTGAATTTTTCTTTTTCTTATTTGTCTCCTTTTCCATTACTACTATAATTATTATTAATAGTAGTAATGCAATTGCCAAGCGAGCAAGCACAGATCTACACATGCTCAGAATTTTGAACGGAATAAAACTTCCAGCAAACGTTCTTTCAAAATGTGTCTACTGTACTTATTGGCCCGAATTCACAAAGCAAGGTTTGAGCTCAGACCAGGTTTAAGTTTAAACCTCCTTTTGTTTCGCCAAACCTCCTGTTGTTATTTACAAACCAGGTTTATAAATAACAAAAGGAGGTTTGGCGAAACAAAAGGAGGTTTAAACTTAAACCTTGGTCTGAGCTCAAACCTTGCTTTGTGAATTCGGGCCATTATGTTCGACCCTTGATAAAATATTGTGCCACTGTACAGTGCGTACACAAAAGGAATAAACTTTCTTAGATTTCCATTTAAACGTTATAACCTGTGTGATCTTGAATTATCATTATATTAAATGTTGATATCTTATTCATAATTCGGCTGCCACGGATGATTGAGCGGCAGCCTTTTCAAATTACAAAAATGTACTCCTAAACAAGCATTGTAATATTGCGATAGGGATCACCATTCAAGTTGTTGACAATGACAAATGTAAATAAATCAAATTGCGCTACCAATGTAAAATTCACAATGAAACATTTAAATAGAGAAGCAGTAACATCAACCTGTTCACTTCCGAATGGATTCAATCCACAGCCATCATAAGTCCTTTCTTTGAATAAAAGAATTATATTTAAAATTTGATCTTATTTTATATAAAGTACATGTAGTGTTTACAAAAAGTACAAAATGTTCAATGAACAGTTACTATTCTACTATGCAAAACAAAATAGAAATGTATAATGACTGAGGAACACATGTACAAACTTAACTTATTTCAATGACACCCGTCCATATCAGCACAGGGCGTCTAATATATAAAAGAAAATTGGTGACTTCTGTATAAATAATAAAATAAAAATTGCTTTCTCTTTCTTTAAACAGACAAAGCACATCAGTCATTACTATTAAAACCTTACTTATTGCAACAAATTACAACATGTTCATTAAAGCATCGACATTTTGAACACGTATCTTTGGAATTTTATCTACTATGTATATCCATAGATTGATTGATTGATTGATTTTTATTCGACAAGCTTCCAACATACAACAATATACAATAATAACAGATAAAAAATAAGTCAGCTTGAACAGGATAACCCACGAAAGCTCGAGAGCTTATTTCCAGTGGGGTCCCTTACAGACATGTATAAAATTAATAAGTTAAAATAGTAATATTTACAGACAGATAAGAAAATTAAAAGAACTACTTATTAAAGATAATAATAATAATAACAACATTTAACTGATGATAATGGTCTTCTTTATGTGTGTTTAGTTACATAAGCAAGCTGACGTAACTGAAAGTTATAGACAACCGTTTTCCCAACCATCTTTCGATTCGGAGTCGGGATCTAGAAAAATATCCCTAAACGCGTACAGCAGGATTTTGAAAAAGTACCCTTTTTCTTGAAAATGGACATAAAGGAGGTATCTTACTGAGCGGCGCATGCTTACGAACGTTGCGAATTTTGAAAGTTGGCGACTATTAGCAAATGTTAGCGACAGTATTAGCGAAGATTTGCCAATCCTTTGCCACTATTTGTGAATGTTTGGGACCTTTTACAAACCCTGCCGAAACCCCAAATTTGGGTTTCGGCAGGGTTCGTAAAAGGTTCACAACGGTGATTTGGCGCTCAGTGAGATACCTCCTTTAACGTGGCACCGCGCTGACCGCGTCCAATCTCAAGTTTTAAGTTTATTTGTTTCACATTTCACACACAAAAAAGAATTCACATTATTGAAAAAATTAGGACATAATATGAAATATACTTAAAGTGTCACGTTATATAATTAATTCTTTGAAAAGACGTCGAAATTAATTGTAATTAATAGAAGATTATACAGAGTGAAATGTGAGGAACCTATTAAAAAGCTCAGCTTGTAGATTATAGGTTCCCATAAATTAAACTAACATTTGGTTGAAGTGGTTGTAATCGTAGAGGACGTAACAGTAATAATAGGTGGGCAAGAAGGCCTTGACATAAGATGATATACAACGTGAAACAAGCAAAAATAGCAAATACAGCAAGCAAATTAATATGTTACCAAAGAAATGAGACGATAGTCACTTTAAAATATTGAGGTCATTAAACGAGGTCATTGAACGACCTAATCTATACAAAAACACCCCTTTATATACGTCTTCTTGGTCACGTATGCTTATTGTATTTATATTTGATTGAGACCCTTGTCAAAATCCTCTTTTACCATGTTTGGCCTGAAGCAATAAATGTGGGTCAAAGGTAAGAAGGCATTTTGATTTCAGGAAGAAGAAAAGAAAAACGCATTACTATTACCAACAATCTCTATAAGAATTAAGACCACCCTCAATATGCACGATGAAAGACGAAAGGCATAAACTCACAGTCAGATGAGCATCCAGGGGCCCGCCTTAGGGCTGTAGGTGGGGTCCAGGGAGGCACAGTGGCGGATCCAGGGGGGGGGGGCCGAAACGGCCGCGGCCCCCCCTATTGGCGGCGCAAAAAAAAGGAAGAAAAAAAAGAGGAAGAAAAGAAGAGAAAAAAAGAAAGGAGAAGAGGAGAAAAAAAAGGAGAAGAGAAAAGAAAAGAGAAGAGAAAGGAAAAAAAGAAGAGAAAAGAAAAAAGAAGAGAAAAAATAAAGAAGAAAGCCCCCCCCCCCCCACTCCGGGGTCGGAGGGACCGAATTTGTGTTCCCAAAATTTCCGATAAAGAGTTACTTTTCACGCAATTCCGGCCCGTAATACACACAAATCCGGCCCGTACACCGGAGATAGAGGGGTGCTTTCAAAGAGAGGGAACATACATGTGCGTACCCTAGATAACACTGAGTGGGTGGGGGGGGGGGGGGGGGTGGGGAAAAGAAAAGTCGGGTGAGAAAGGGGGAAAGACAAGGAAATGGCGCTATGCGACAGTAACGATGAATAAGGGAAAACTGTAATCAGGAGATTTGGGGGTCATTCCAGAAGGCTTGGCAAACGTTATTGAATAGAGGGGGGCCGGGCCGGCCGCATAAAATCTCGAGCCGCGGATTCAAAGTTAAACGTTAAGAACAGCCCCTGCGGTTATCACTCTTTAGTGAGAAAATTGAAAAGGGCATAATATTTTGGATGTCTTTTAAATAGAAGCTATATACTCAACAGTCAAATTTTAAATTAACGGTAGGGCCGCTTCACAACTCTTATTTTGCCCTTCATTTGGATTCAGCTCATACCAACTCGCTTGTGCTTGTATTTGAACTCATGTTGGTAGTAATCATGGACAGGGGCGGCAATCCTGGGCCCGATAGGGGGACACGTCCCCAAGGAGTTTAGAAATATAGCTAGAAAGAAATATAGCGGAAAGAACGTACATATTGGGCTTAAGGATTTTCTAGAATGCATAATTTCAGCATTCAACATTGCAAAATCTCGCTTAGTCGCTACGCCCCGGCCCTCGCCCGATAACACAAAACTATGACACTCCCGGCCGTGATTTATCCATGGTTGGTGTAATAGATCTTTCTTCCCTTTCATTTCTACTAACCTCATTGTGTGCTATCACAATCATGATTGTTTCATTTTCCCTTTAAAGCAGGCGCGTAGCCAGGGGCGGTAGGGGCAGTAAGAGGACAAAGGACGAAAAAGGAGCAGACAAAGAAACATTTTTGAAAATTCTGACAAGTCGAGAACGGTACAACGAATCGTCTTCTTTCTCTAATAATATAATGAAATGTCAAAGCTTCCGCGCATCGCTCGGGAGGGGGGCAACTGAATTCTGACAAGGATTGGGAGTCGAGAATGGTAAAACGAATAATCTTCTTTATCTAATAATTTAATGAAACATCAACGTTTCAACGGGGGAAAACTGAATTCAGAGAAGGATTAAGAGTCGAGAATGGAACAACGAATCATCTTCTTTCTCTAATAATTTCATTAAACTATAAACGGTCAAAGCTTCCGCGCTTTGCGCGGGAGGGGAAAAACTGAATTCAGATAAGGATTAAAAGTCGAGAATGGTACAACGAATCGTCGTCTTTCTCTAATAATTTAATGAAACGTCAAAGCTTAAGCGCTTCGAGCGAGAGGGGGGGGGGGATGGGACTCAATTCAGACTAGGATAATGAGTCGATGATGGTACAACGAATCAATTTCTTTCTCTAATAATTTAATGAAACATTAAGCTTCCGAGGGGGAAACTGAATTCTGACAAGGATTAAGAGTCGAGAATGGAACAACGAATCATCTTCTTTCTCTAATAAATTCAATAAACTATGAAAGGCTAAAGCTTCCGTGCTTCGCGCGGGAGGGGGGGGGGGGCGTCTGAATTCAGAATTCAGTCAAGTAATAAGAGTCGAGAATGGTACAACAAATCTTCTTTCTCTAATAATTAATGAAAGGGCAAAACTTCCACGCTTCGCGCGAGAGGGGGGGGGGGGAACTGCATTCAAAGAAGGATTAAGAGTCGAGAATGTTACAACGAATCGTCTTCTTTCTCTAATAATTTAATGAAACGTCAAAGCTTCCGCGCTTTGCGCGGGAGGGGGAAAACTGAATTCAGACAAGGAATACGAGTCGAGAATGGTACAACAAATCGTCTTCTTTCTAATAATTAATGAAAGGTCAAAGCTTCCGCGCTTTGCGCGTAATGGGAGGGGGGAACTGAATTCAGACAAGGATTAAGAGTCGAGAACGGTACAACGAATCGTCGTCTTTCTCTAATAATTTAATGAAACGTCAAAGCTTCCGCGATTTGCGCGAGAGGGGGGGAGGAGGATGGGACTTAATTCAGACTAGGATAAGGGGTCGGTGACGGTACAACTAATCAATTTCTTTCTCTAATAATTTAATGAAACGTTAAGCTTCCACGCAAAGCGCAGGAGGGGGGAACTGAATTCTGACAAGGATTAAGAGTCGAGAATGGAACAACGAATCATCTTCTTTCTCTAATAATTTCAATAAACTATGCAAGGCCAAAGCTTCCGTGCTTCGCTCGGGAGGGGGGGGGGGGAGGGCTGAATTCAGAATTCAGTCAAGTAATAAGAGTCGAGAATGGTACAACAAATCTTCTTTCTCTAATAATTAATGAAAGGGCAAAGCTTCCACGCTTCGCGCGAGAGGGGGGGGGGGGTGGAACTGCATTCAAAGAAGGATTAAGAGTCGAGAATGTTACAACGAATCGTCTTCTTTCTCTAATAATTTAATGCAACGTCGAAGCTTCCGGGTTTTGCGCGGGAGGGGGGAAACTGAATTCAGACAAGGAATACGAGTCGAGAATGGTACAACAAATCGTCTTCTTTCTCTAATAATAATAAGGTCAAAGCTTCCGCGCTTTGCGCGTAATGGGAGGGGGAAAACTGAATTCAGACAAGGATTAAGAGTCGAGAACGGTACAACGAATCGTCGTCTTTCTCTAATAATTTAATGAAACGTCAAAGCTTCCGCGCTTCGCGCGAGAGGGGGGGGGGGGGGGGAGGGGGATGGGACTTAATTCAGACTAAGATAAAGAGTCGGTGACGGTACAACGAATCAAATTCTTTCTCTAATAATTTAATGAAACGTTAAGCTTCCGCGCAAAGCGCAGGAGGGGGGAGCTGAATTCTGACAAGGATTAAGAGTCGAGAATGGAACAACGAATCATCTTCTTTCTCTAATATTTTCAATAAACTATGAAAGGCCAAAGCTTCCGTGCTTCGCGCGGGAGGGGGGGGGGGGGGCGGGGGTGGTTGAATTCAGAATTCAGTCAAGTAATAAGAGTCGAGAATGGTACAACAAATCTTCTTTCTCTAATAATTAATGAAAGGGCAAAGCTTCCACGCTTCGCGCGAGAGGGGGGGGGGAAACTGCATTCAAACAAGGATTAAGAGTCGAGAATGTTACAACGAATCGTCTTCTTTCTCTAATAATTTAGTGCAACGTCAGAGCTTCCGCGCTTCGCGCGGGAGGGGGAAAACTGAATTCAGACAAGGATTAAGAGTCGAGAACGGTACAACGAATCGTCTTCTTTCTCTAATAATTTAATGCAACGTCAGAGCTTCCGCGCTTCGCGCGGGAGGGGGAAAAACTGAATTCAGACAAGGATTAAGAGTCGAGAACGGTACAACGAATAGTCTTCTTTCTCTAATAATTTAATGAAACGTTAAGCTTCTGCGCTTTGCTCGGGAGGGGGAAAACTGAATCCAGAGAAGGATTAAGAGTCGAGAATGGAACAACGAATCATATTCTTTCGCTAATAATTTCATTAAACTATAAAAGGTCAAAGCTTCCGCGCTTTGCGTGTGAGGGGGAAAACTGAATTCAGAGAAGGAATACGAATCGAGAATGGTACAACAAATCGTCTTCTTTCTCTAATAATTAATGAAAGGTCAAAGCTTCCGCGCTTTGCGCGTAATGGGGGGGGGGGGGGGAGTGAGCTACCCGAATATGAGTTTTTGATATCTTTTCTCGTTTATTTTGGTGATAAATAACACTCTCACAAAAAAATATTATGCTCAAATTGTTGCTCGCTCGCTTCGCTCACTAGCCGAATTGTGAAACCAGACAATTACTTTTTCGGGCAAGAGGCTATAGCACCCCCCCCCCCCCCACCCCCAATGAAACTGTCAAAAATTGTACTGGTATGGTGCTTCTAATATGACCTTGAAAAAACAGTCTGCGCAATTTTCAAATTTCCGGCCCCCCCTATTGGAAAATCCTGGATCCGCGCCTGGAGGCAGATGCCCCCGGAAGCTCAGGGATTTTAGGCATTTGATTACGGTCAGATTTTGATCTATCTATCTCATTTCACTCTATCTTCTGCCATTCTGGTGCACTCTTGCAGTTTTAGTCCACTCCAGCTCTTGATATTCTCTTCCCAGTTGATTATGGGTCTCCCTCTCGGTCTAGTTCCTTCCCTCCAACACATGGCTTTGGTGCCTTTTAACATGACCAAAGTATTTGACTTTTCTCTCCTTAACTAATTAAATCCTACCATGCAGTGCAATTTGTTTACGCCTTGCCATGTGCAATATCTCTTTGTTGGTTTCATTCTTTTTCCAGGATGTTTTCATCATTCTTCTGTAAATCCAGTTTCTGTTCCATACAATAGGACAGACCCTATAATTATAACAGTTTACTAGTCTAAACCGGAGCGCAAATTTGACCTTTCTATCTGTGAATACGTCTTTCGTTGCCAGAAATGTATTCCGAGCAATTTCTATTCTTCTTTTTATTTCTGCTTCGCATCTGGCATCATCTTTGATATTTTGTCCTAAGTAGGTGTAATTACTGACCTGCTCAACGATAATTATGTCCATCGAGTTTTAAACAGATTCTAGGCTAATTGTCTGTTCTACTAAAAATCACAGACTTAGTTTTCTTGACATTCATGCATAGACCAATCTCTTCACGTTTGACTTTTACAATATCTAATACATGTTGTAAATCTGCTTCATATTTTGATACCTCATTATTTTATGACACTGGCTTTCTCTTTATTTCTCTTTAATATACTTTTCCAAAAAGTGTGGGGGGATGAGGCAGGGGGCTTTTGCCCCCGCCCCCCCCCCGATCAACAAATTGTTGGCGGGAAAATCGCAACTAATTTCCCCCTTCTTTACTTTTCTTCTTCCTCTTTTGTACCTCTTTTTTCTGTCCTTTACCTTCCTTCTCTCTCTCTCTCTCTCTTTTTTTTTTTTTGGGGGGGGGGGGGGGAGGCAAAGCCCTTTCACCCACCCCCCCCCCGCTCTCCTTCTTTTCCCCCTTTTCTTTTCTTCTTCCTCTTCTTTCTCTCCTTTCTCTCCTCTTTCCCTTTCCCTTCTTTCCCTTCTCTCTCTCTCTCTCTCTCTCTCTCTATTTGTTTGGCGGGGGGGGGGGGGGAGGTGGGGGGGGGGGCACAATCGCCCCCCCCTGGATCCGCGCCTGAAAGAAACTGACATTGTCTCTGGGCAAAACACTGACCAAACCATCATCAAACTTTTACCACTGCTGGCTTTCTCCCTTGCGATTAACTTTACATTTTCAACCCATGCGAAAATGATGGCCAAACCCAATCCTGCAACACGGAGCGCTACACATTTTATTTAGGAAGTTATATCAGACAAAATAATAGAGAGAGAGAGAGAGAGAAGGAGAATGAGAAAAGGGAGAGAGATGGGAGGGTGGGAGAGAGATAGGGAGAGAAAGAGAGATAGAGAGAGATAGAGAGAGAGAGAGGAGAGAGAGAGAGAGAGAGAGAGAGAAAGGGAGAGACAGAGAGAGAGAGAAAGGGAGAGAGATAGAGAGAGAGAGGGAGGGGAGCCCGGAGACAAAGAGTGAGAGTAATAAGACAGAGAGCTAGAGAACAAGAAAGCCATGAAGAGGGTTTCCCCGCTCCGCAGCACAGCACTAACAGAGAGGAGAAAATAGGGGTATTGAGAGTAGTGGAGAACAATGTGTTCGTCGAAGGTGAAACATGCTGTACAAGCAGTGGCGGATCCAGGGGGGGCCGAAACGGCCGCGGCCCCCCCCTATTGGCGGCGCAAAAAAAAGGAAGAAAAAAAAGGAGAAGAGAAAAGAAAGGAGGAGAGAAAGGAAAAAAGAAGAGAAAAGAAAAGAGAAGAGAAAAGATAACGAAATTATTGAATAGAGGGGGGCCGGGCCGGCGGCATAAAATCTCGAGCCGCGGATTCAAAGTTAAACGTTAAGAACAGCCCCTGCGCTACAAGGGTCATCACTCTTAAGTGAGAAATTTGAAAGGGCACAATATTTTGGGTGTCTTTTAAATAGAAGTTATATACTCAACAGTCAAATTTTAAATTAACGGTAGGGCCGCTTCACAACTCTTATTTTGCCCTTCATTTGGATTCAGCTCATACCAACTCGCTTGTGCTTGTATTTGAACTCATGTTGGTAGTAATCATGGACAGGGGCGGCAATCCTGGGCCCGATAGGGGGACACGTCCCCCAGGAAATTTAGAAATATAGCTAGAAAGAAATATAGCGGAAAGAACGTACATATTGGGTTCAGGGATTTTCTAGAATGCATAATTTCAGCGTTCAACATTGCAAAATCTCGCTTGGTCGCTACGCCCCGGCCCTCGCCCGATAACACTCCCGGCCGTGATTAATCCATGGTTGGTGTAATAGATCTTTTTTCCATTTCATTTCTACTAACCTAATTGTGTGCCATCACAATCATGATTGTTTCATTTTCCCTTTAAAGCAGGCGCGTAGCCAGGGGCGGTAGGGGCAGTAAGATGACATAGGACGAAAAAGGAGCAGACAAAGAAACATTTTTGAAAATTCTGACAAGTCGAGAACGGTACAACGAATCGTCTTCTTTCTCTAATAATTTAATGAAATGTAAAAGCTTCCGCGCATCGCTCGGGAGGGGGGCAACTGAATTCAGACAAGGATTGGGATTCGAGAATGGTAAAACGAATCGTCTTCTTTGTCTAATAGTTTAATGAAACGTCAGAAGTTTACGCGCTACGCGCGGGCCGGGAAAATCTGAATTCAGACAAGGATTTAGAGTCGAGAATGGAAAAACGAATCATCTTCTTTCTCTAATAATTTAATGAAACGTCAAAGCTTCCGCGCTTTGCGCGGGATGGGGAAAACTGATTTCAGACAAGGATTAAGAGTCTAGAACGGTACAACGAATCGTATTCTTTCTCCAATAATTTAATGAAATGTTAAGCTTCCGCGCAAAGCGCAGGAGGGGGAAACTGAATTCAGACAAGGATTAAGAGTCGAGAATGAAACAACGAATCATCTTTTTTCTCTAATAATTTCAATTTAAACTATAAAAGGTCAAAGCTTCCGCGCTTTGCGCGGGAGGGGGGGGGGATTCAGACAAGTAATACGAGTCGAGAATGGTACAACAAATCGTCTTCCTTCTTCAATAATTTAATGAAACGTCAAATCTTCCGCGCTTCGCGCGGGAGGGAGAAACTGAATTCAGACAAGGATTAAGAGTCTAGAACGGTACAACGAATCATTTTCTCTAATAATTTCAATTTAAACTATAAAAGTTCAAAGCTTCCGCGCTTTGCGCGGGAGGGGGAAAACTGAATTCAGACAAGGAATAAGAGTCGAGAACGGTAAAACTAATCGTCTTCTTTCTCTAATAATTAATGAAAGGTCAAAGCTTCGCGCGTAATGGGGGGGGGGGGGGTGGCAGCGAGCTCCCCGAATATGAGTGTTTTTATATCTTTTCTCGTTTATTTTGGTGATCACACTTTCATAATATTATGCTCAAATTGTTGCTCGCTCGCTTCGCTCACTAGCCGAATTGTGAAACCAGAAAATTACTTTTTTCGGGCAAGAGGCTATAGCCCCCCCCCCCCCCGATGAAAATGTTAAAAATTGTACAGGTATGGTGCTTCTAATATGATTTGACGGTCTGCGCAATTTTGAAATTTCCGGCCCCCCCTATTGGAAAATCCTAGATCCGCGCCTGTGTACAAGTAGCAGTTAAAGAGAAGGTTGAGTTCTGGGAAGAGGTGAACAATAATTTGTGAGCGTTACTCTTTCTTATTATGCAAGTGTGGAAGGACATCAGATAAGACATGTTCCCTGAAAAGCATGGCTCTTCAAATGCCTTCATATAAATTGAAAAGAAAGAAAGAATGGAAGACTGGTTGTGAAGACGATACAATGATCCCATCTCTCGTATAATTTAGTTATTTAGTATCGGTTTCAGGGGCGTAGACAACGGGGGGGGGGGGATGAGGGGGATGCATCCCCCCCACCTCACAAGGTGGGGGGGGGGGATGGCATGTACAATCATCCCCCCCAGGTTTTGGGGAATGATATTTGCGTACTTAATAAGTCATAATGATGATAATAATAGTAATAATAATAATGATAACAATTATAATATTAATAATAATAATAATTATGATGATGATAATAATAATCCTCATCATTATTGTAATTGTGTTTATTGTTATTAGCCGCATTCACACGGTGAAAGCCAATTCAGACGGTAACAAAAAGAAAATCTTACAAGTATTTTGTAGTTATCTTGTGGTTTGGAAACCACAAGATAACCACAAGATTAAACAGGCGCGGATCTACGGGGGGGGGGGGGGGGGTTAGGGGGTTTAAACCCCCCTTGGGCGGCCCAAAAACAAACAAAACAAAAAAAAAGGAAAAAAAAAAAAAAAAAAAAAAAAAAAAGAAAGAAAAAGGAACGCACGCTGGAGAGAAACCCTTTCAAGTGCAAATATTGTGAGAAGATATTCAACTCATCTGGTAACTTAACCAAACACATGATAACTCTGGATATAACTGTGTATTTAACTGTTACTTGATTTAAAAAGACGTTATCATGCACTGCTTTTTATGGTCTCCATTGTGTTAATAGATGCCAGGAAAACATCACTTACGGGGTTCAAATAAACACCCAAAAAAAAATCGGCTCGCCGCTTCGCGGCTCGTGGACGATGCTCCGCATCGTCATTATTTTGGTCACCCCCCCTTAGCAAAAAGCTAGATCCGCCCCTGAGTCATCCCCCCAGGTGTACGAACCTGTCTACGCCACTGATTGGTTTGATTGATGATATCACATAATTGTCATGCAATGAATATACTTAGTTGGAAAATGTCTTACAGCAATATCCAAATATTCTTGTTTTTATGCGTTTATCTCGCCAAAATTGTCAATCATTTAGAGTTTGTTAAAGCTATAATACTATCATGTAAATATTTTTCATACCATTCAATTTCTACAAACAAATTGTAATTCATAAAATAATTATTGTAAGGAGTACTTTGACGGTTTATAATTTTGCAATATTTTCACACATTTTGAAACTCGTACCTTAAAAAAAAAATTTGTTCTAAATACTTTGATTTTTAATTATCTATAGGTAAATTTCTGATATAATATGACTGATCTAAATGTAATTACTTCTCTCCATGGAATTATGTTTTTTGATTTACGACGTTTGTTTCCATTTTTGTTGCTAATTATTTAACCCATAATAATCGATGTACCCTGATTAATTTGTATTGACTGTGGTGTTTGTACAAGTTTACTATTTGCTATAATGTGTTCTACGGTTTATGGTTTCTTGTAAAACTGAACCTGGCAGCCCGTAGGCTGAATTACATTCAGTTTACAAGATAAAAAACAACCCTTTGCACATTTACACGTGTATGTATGTGTTCTGCATTTTTGAATGTGTTTGCAAATTGTGGACGATTCAGCTTTTGGCTGCTAATCGCGATTTGTATGAAACCATGCACGAATGCAGAACACATACACAACGTATACATGTACAAAGGTTTTTTTTTTTTTTATCTTTTAGAAAACAGATTCAGATTCTTTTTTGTGTTTTTAAAGTAAGCTCAAATATTAAAATCTTACATAGCAGTTTCTAAGAAGCCTGCTTTTTTTCAATAAAAACAAAAACCCGTGACTAAATCTGTTTTTTGTTCCCGCTGCTTCGTGAAAGGAAGACTATTCATGCTTCTGTGTTAAACGCATACACACGTTTTACTTTTAACACACACACGAACAGACATACGGTCGACGGACAATCCACAGGCTTCCTTGCGAACGATCGGAAATTGTGTAGAGGCGCCAATTTAACGCACCGCCGCTGCCTCATCGTTGTCTACATGAAGCTGGTAGATGATACTATAAGGACGTTATTACCATCATGAGTCGTATCGAAGTGGGCAAAACGGAATATAATCACTTGTTGATTGTTTGAGCTAGAGCCTGGATGTGCAGAGAACATCAGCAGACAGTGCTGTCCATATCTAAGGGGCGAAGGGAGGCAGCATTTCCGTACGCATAGTATGATCATCGCTCTAGCAACCCAACAGATGTTTCCCCTCACACCTGTTAACAAATCTTCACGCCCATCGTTCTATCATCCCTGCTAGTCGCCATGGTTATGAATAGAACGAATGCCTTCTCTTCTTCGTCGAACTCGGGGCATATAAATAGATGGCGGGCATTCTTAAAACATCGGAGAAGGATGAAAAGGGACACTTTTTCATATATTGCTCTTACCTGTGGCTTGATTGCATTACTTGTGCTAATTCCTCTCTTTACTGGTCAAATCTTCTTTGACCAAGCTCGTTATGATGAGGTTTTAAACGAACGGCCATTACGATCCGGTAAGTAATTATCATTTTCTATTCATCATTTAATTTGCTTTGTGCACTTCATTTGCTTTTGTGATCATTTTACATGATATGAAAAGTCAGGGGCAATGCCCGGATTATTTTGGACAAAAAATTATCAGAAGATAATTCACCCATAAAGTTGTTCGCGACATTGGTGTATAATTCCTGGTGTAGAATGCTATAAACTCCCCCCTCCCCCCCCCCCAATTTTGTGTTTTTCTTCTTCTTCTTCTTCAAAAAAGCTTTTTTCGGTGGATCTAGTTTGATGTTGTAATTTGGTTTCTTTTTTGTATGATCGTTTTTTTTTTCTTCTCTATCATTTCCATTGCGTCTTGAGTATATTAGTCATGCGGAATTGGCGCACTATATTGACTATACTGCTCTATATTGTCATTGCCATCATTACCATTGGATCTCTTTTCTAAAGTAACGTGATTACTGATTACAGTATACTTACAGTGAAGTCTGCCAATCTATTATAAATCGAATCAAACCTGATATATCCATTAACAGTTCACCAAACGTCCCCACGCCATATCACGCATAATCATCACGGAGTAGTAACAATAATTAACGATGGTCTTTAAAATAATCAAATGAAATCAGAAATGTGAGAGTATTGATGACATGCAATGAACTGAAGCTCGAAGATAACCTGAATAAAATCATGCAAACTGCATCAGAACATCTGGCATCTGGGTTTCAAAGTCAATCGATATGTTTACAATGATGATGAAGAATCCGTTTCAGTAATAACAACAGTTCAGTTCAGAAGCCTACATGAATACACTCATGTCAGTCTGAAGGGGAAATACGCCACGAATTAATCACAAACGGTGTCAGCGCCATGAAGGTAGCAGTGGCGGGTTGTTGTTAGTTTTATTTCTTTCATTGTTGTTATTATTATCTTTATTAGGTGATCTGCCGCGTATAGCGTAGCAGAGCACAATTGATTTCGTAAGAATGTTTCCCCCTTTCTTTCTGTACGGCTATTGTTCGCTTCATATCTCATGAAAGACCTGGTTAATAATGACAATTAAGGGTCCGATTTAGGGTGAAGACTGCAAAATCTGCCATTATGGTTTCTACTTAATTGTACGTGTTATATGAATGGAGGATGGGAGTTTTGTTCCTAATTTCTCATTAGGGACTTTTAGATTTGCACGCTGACATAGTGGACTGATACGTCTACTATGTCGGCGTGCAAATCTAAAAGACCATATTGACTCTGTTATTAGATGATCGGCCGCGTAGTGTAACAAATCTACTATTGAATGTAGTGTTTCAACATTCTCTCTCTCTCTCTCTCTCTCGATCTCACTTTTATACAACTTTATTCCTCTCCTCTTTGATTTCGCAGACTTATAAACATATGACCATAAGTTTATTATATCTTCCTCTTGTTTTCTCTTGTTTGTTTGCTGTTGTTGTTTATTTTGTTACTGTTTGCTTCAATTGGGATATATGGCATTTATATTTTGTATCATATACATATTACTCATTTCGTCATTCTCTATGTTCGAATCCTTTTATTTATAACCTGGTTTGCCTTTTTTTGTGAAAGTCATATTTTGTAATTTTCTATATATATTTATTTATTTTTTGATTTGTTGAAATGTATATTGTTTGTGTTATGAAGGGCCCCAACGAAAACCAGTATTTATTTGCTGATTGGGCTACCCTTCTTTTTTTAATGATGTGTAATCCATACATGAATAATAATTAAAATAGGTCCTTCTACTCGTTATTCTTATCACCGACCTTGGCGTACTTGACTGGGTCGTAATATGCAGTTTAGCATGTTGGTATCATGATTAATAATAATAATTATAGGCATTTCTATAGCGCCGTCTATCTAGAAATTCTATTCCGAGGCGCATTAATTATTACCCCGGCTTTAGCCTAGCTGCCATTACAGCGCTCCAGCATTTCAAGGAATTAATTACTGCCAGGTACCCATTTACCTCACCTGGGTCGAGTGTGGCAAATGAAGATTAATACCTTGCCAAAGGACATTAGTGCCGTATCGGGGATCGAACCACGACCTTTGACTTCCATGTCAATATTGCTTAAACCACTCGACTACGACACTTTATCTCTCTTACAATTCGCATCTGCACATTTTCTCCTCACGATTCTCGACCGTCGATCTTTTCTTGCTGCACGGTACGATCCGAAATATTCGTATAATAAATAATCAGAACTTGTACTTTATGAACGACGTGTTATTTGTTTTATTTGTTCGCCTACTCTTGTCATTAATTCAATGGTAACAGAGCTGTACCGAACAATAGTTAGCACCAGGGGCGGATCTAGCTTTTTGCTAAGGGGGGGGGGTGGTTGACCAAAATAATGACGATGCGGAGCATCGTCCACGAGCCGCGAAGCGGCGATCCGATTTTTTTGGGGTGTTTATTTGAACCCCGTAAGTGATGTTTTCCTGGCATCTATTAACACAATGGAGACCATAAAAAGCAGTGCATGATAACGTCTTTTTAAATCAAGTAACAGTTTAATACACAGTTATATCCAGAGTTATCATGTGTTTGGTTAAGTTACCAGATGAGTTGAATATCTTCTCACAATATTTGCACTTGAAAGGGTTTCTCTCCAGCGTGCGTTCTTTTTTCTTTCTTTTTTTCTTTTTTTCTCCTTTTTTTTTTTTTTCTTTTTTTTTGGGGGGGGGGGGGGCCGCCCAAGGGGGGGGGGGGATTTAAACCCCCTCAACCCCCCCCCGTAGATCCGCGCCTGAGCACAATCATTTTTACTGTTTTTACATCCTCGATTACTAAATGAGCTTATACGAGTGTAGGACTGACTTGTGGCGCTTGCGGTCAGTCGGTCAGACTAAAACTGAATGTTCAAAATTACAAATGAATGACATGTGCCGAACGATTTTGGTAGAAAATATATAGGGGGTTAGTAATGAGCATAGAAAGATAAGGAATTCAAGGTAATTAGGCCCGACACCAGTTGTGGTTTTTATTTTATTTATAATACCTTTTTCTCTCCATATTTTTCCCTCCACAGGGATTTTATTGATTTTCGTTTGAAACAAATTAACAATTATATATTCAAGGTAATTGACATTAATAACATAAATAAAATTGGCTTCTCAAGATACAAATATTGTTAAACTGTTGAGTCAACAGAAAACTAACAAATCTTCAATAATTCATTTTTTATTTTCATGGAGAGAAAACAAAATACAGGAAAATATCATTTTATGTAAAAAATCCCTGAATTGAAACCATTTTCTTGTGAATTTATTATTTCTACAATTCGAATCTGAAATTTACTTTTCGTGTTTGAAGTAATATATAATCGAAACTCTAATATTATCAAAATCTGGCAATTGTTTCTTTATTTTGCAATTATACACCACCTGTCACACCACAATCAGTATACAATTCAATGCATAATTATTTGAACCTCTTAAACCAAATAATTTATCTTGTAATGAAAATGTTAATTTATTTCCGGTTCCAGTATAAATCCAGTGCTCCAACCTATTCCAAATAGATTTAACATGCGTACAATCACATAACAGATGTATAACTGTTTTAATCTATTCATTACAAAATGTACATTCTTTTCTTGGGACTAAATTCATTTTAAACAGTAGATCGTTCGTATATAATATGCGTTGCAAAAAATTAAACTGAAACCATCGTAAGCCCACATCAATGATACAATTAAATCCAATAGAACAATATGTTTCCCAACTCTTATCATTCACGTCGAAAATGCATTTTCACTTAAGAAAACTTTTACATACTCCTTTTCTTCTCTTTAATAAAATTGCATAGATATATAAAAAAAAAATCACCATTTTGTCTCTAAAATATCATTGACAAAACGAACTCCCTTTTTATACAATTTTATACTATATATTGAGCGATTGCCTATTTTAATGTAATCATTATTCCATAAGGGTTGGCAAGAAATGTTATCATAATGCATGGACAAGAGCGTACTATAGGCCATGAACATTTCTTTCCAAAAAGGTTCTTTGTTTTACCTGCCAGTTCCCGAAAATAATGATTGGCAATGTGTGTATATATTTATCATTTTAACCCCTCCGTCTGAATAACTTTGTGACATTTGATTTCTACTTATTTTATCAGGTTTCTCCCCCATATAAATCTATAAAAGTGAGCATTTATATATATATCTTTCAAAAGATTTTCACCGGGATTAGGGAGGGACAACATAAGGTAGTTTAATGTGGATACCAACAATGATTTGACGACAGTGATTCTTCCAAGAACAGTTAAGTATCGCCTTAACCACGATGTCATTTGACTTTTGATTTCTTTAAATTATTCATTATAATTGTGAGTTACCAATTTGGGCAAATCCGTACAAAAGTCTATACCTAAATATCTGAAATAATCATCAAACATCCAATTTATATTTCTATTAAAAAAAACACCATCTTTCTTGTTTTTATAACCACGAAACCATATCGCATGTGTTTTCTGTATATTAACTTTAAAACCAGACATGGCATTATATTGAATGTTAGAAGAGTATCATCTGCATATTGAATTATTTTAAGTTGTCTATCAGAGTATCGGGTAAGCTCAAACCCACAATGGAATCGGAATTTCTAAACAAAAGACCTAGTATTTCGGCGCATAACAGAAAGATAATAGCTGACAGGGGAGGTTGATTTGATTTTACTGGTTAAAACAATCAATCTCCTGCAAGTGAATAATCCAGAATGAATTAAAGCAATGTTTTCTCGACATACAATGCCCATATCAGAGCTCAAGATAAACTTTAACCATGATTTACGGTTAGTATTAATAATATGACGTATTGTTTACTAAGCCATTAGAATACGATTAATAATAACCTACACCAGGTGGTTATATATGTATTGTCGGGGGAGAAACAAACATCTCTGACATTTATTTTGAAATCAAAATCACTCTTCCAGTAGTCGATTTCAAGCTTAATGTTTGACAGAAACAAAGTGCTTCTATAAGCACAAAGTTTGCACAAACCCTTTTAGTGAGTACACATTTCACACGTGTTTCTTGTTGATATATCCCTGTATGTATAGAGTTTTCAAATCGGTTTCCAAAATTAATGAGATAAGTATTGGATAGTACACCGATCCGAGAATAACAGCGCTGGAGACCCTATCGTTTTTTTGTTCCACAAATGCTGTTTTATTTAGAAATAAATTATAGAATCACATGATTTCAAAATAAATATTATAGCCCCATACAGTTTGTGCATGTGTAGAGCAAGTAATATATCAAAGGGAAATAAATAAAACATTGCCTTTCTTAACTTTTTAAATATAACCCCTGTTTAATCAAAAGTAGAAACGCTTAGAACACCTTTTTTGTGATTGACTGATGTTATACCCTTAGCAGTTTCTAAAAAACAAGCCAAGCTATCAATTTTTACTCATTGATACCTTATTTTTCTCCACCTTACGATAATATACGAGCGACGATTTGAAAATGTGTTGATTTATTTTACGCAGGCCTATTAATGTTATATTTACTCAAATACCTATGAGACTTGTATTTCCCTTTTCCTGTTTGGAATGAAAACATACATTAAAGGTACTATGTCCCATTTGCAGGCCAAAAAAGTGAAAAAGTTAAATTCCAACTGCATTTGAAAGATAATACTTATTGAGAACTTCCTGAAAAAAGGTGGGGCTTGAAAATGTCTTCAAGTGGGAAAATAATGACTATTAGTTGTCAAATCGACTTTAGGGCTATAGAGCCCAAAAGTAATAGTCTTGATTTTCAGACAACTGTACCGAATGGTCGTATGTTTTATGCTGCGCAAAGATTCAATCAGTTTAATTTTGGCCATTACAAGAAGTGGGTTATAGTAGTAGACAAATCCTTTACAGCTCATTTTATGTTTGTTATTACCAAAGAAGAAGAAAAAGCCAGTCAGTCACTCAATACTGACAATAGCGTCTGACAGTGAAGTCTAGCAAGTAAACGGGTTTCCTTGCATAATCTGAATTTAAGCACACTGCTAACGTTTAAATTTCACAGATAGGATATACATGACGTATTCATAATACCTGCAAAGTTCTACAGAATTTGAGGTTGGCTGCAAAAGGGACACAGTACGTTTAAGACTGTACCACATAAATACTAATGGTCTTCATTCTCCTCTCTTTCTAATTTTCATTTTATACCCTGTCCTTCTCTATTCCTCTCTTCCAATCTTTCGTATATTCTCTGATCAACTTTTCTTTCTTCTTCTCTCTTCTCTTCCTCTTTCTAGTTCCGTCTCTCTCTCTCTCTCTCTCTCTCTCTCTCTCTCTCCTTTCCCTTTTCCCTTTAAAGAGAAGGTTGAGTTCCAGGAAGAGGTGAAAAATAATTTGTGAGCGTTATCATTCTTATAATGCAAGTGTGGAAGAACATCAGATAAGACATGTTCCCTGAAAAGCATGGCTCTTCAAATGCCTTTATATTCTAAATATGTCATGTAACATCGTAAAACTCGGGGGTAGGATTTTTACGCCACTTGTTCGTGTAGTCCCATATACATCTTTCTGTGTTCAGTGTTTGTAACTTTACCAAGACTTGTCCAAATTTCTTATCATTTTGATGATTCCAGAACCTTGCAATACACACAAATTCTTATATGCTAGATGAACTACCTTTTCTGGTCGATTCCACACCGTTTCTTTCACAATGCAATTGCATGACCAGAACTCAACTTCATCTTTAATGACACAGAATATTTTTAATATGTTTAGATTTTTATGTAATATTTGAAAATATTATGTATTATGCATGATTTATGGTTGTACGTTTTAGCCATTCATATTGCGATCGTTAATTGTGTTGTACATTGACTTTGTACATTGGGCAATTTCAGCTTTCCAGCTGCATGTTCTGTTATTGCAATAAACCGAATCAATGTAATTCAATTACATAAGTACTGTAAGCATGCATGACCAAGAAAACGCATATAAAGGGGTGTGTTTTTAGATTGAACACTAATACCGACAGAGGTGTGCAATATTTCGGAGCACTTGACCCGCTTTTGATTAATCTATTTCACCGACTGCAAATAGTCTACAATGAAAGGTCCAAGGTCTAATTTATGTCTGGTATTAATGTTAGGCTGTAACAAAAACAAAGACAGTCGAAAACATGGTGAAAAGGTATTTCTAGTTTATTTATATATTTCGCTAAGAATCAAAATACGCTGTACACAAAATTGAATGAAAAACGAATGAATGCATGGATGAATGAATGACGGATTTCATGACACCCACTGATTGCATTTTTTAACAATGCAAGCCGGTTTATATTCACTTAAAGATTTCTGAGTAGTGCTTTTGAGATGACAAAAGAGTCTGAACTAGACCAGACGATATACGTTTCTCTCACACAACACAGGGTTACTGATTATCTAATTCACCTGCTATGTATAATTTGCTATGGATGGAATCCACTTGGCATACATTTCTTGTTGCTATGTCTGGCAAGCCTCTGGCGACTGTCGAGTTAAAGGAAACACCACCCCGAGAAATAACTTTAGTTATTCTGAGATTCTCTGTCTCTGTCAAAACAATTTCCACCGTAATATTTTGTTTAATGTTACTGATAATTTGTACTCGATTAATTCTCTTCTTCGCACCCTCTGTTAATTTGTTAAAGAGATGAATATGTGTCTCTTTTAAATGTTGATTTGTTAGTTTTGATATGCCCTTCAATCCACGCCTAAGTAATTTTCTTTCGATATCATGTAATGAATGTAGACATTGTACTGTTAAAACTTCCTAATTCGCTCTCTCTCATTCTTTTCTCTCTCTCTCTCCCTCTCTCTCTCTCTCTCTCTCTCTCTCTCTCTCTCTCTGTCTCACACACACTCACTCTTTTATCGCACTCCCCTCACTATGAATATGACGGACAAAGAAAGAGGACAAAATATACAGTTCGGTTCCTCAGGTAGACAAAAGACATCCCTTCACTGCTATTATGTACAAATATGTAGAACGGTGAATATGCATGTGACACCTGTTCTACACATTTTTACATAATAGCAGTGAAGGGATGTTCATTTGTCTACCTGAGGAACTGTATATTTCGTCCTCTTTCTTTGCCCATCATGTTCGTAGTGCCTATCCCTCCCTCTTTCTCTCTTTCTCTCTCTCTCTCTCTGATTGCCAGTGTTTCTCTCTGTTCTCCCCTCACTCCCTTTTCCCTCTTTTTCTTCATTTTCCTTTCTCCCTCACACTCAAACCGCCAAATATCGAATGTAATATTTTGTTTACTGTCATGTTTGACTGATCATTGTTGTACCCGATATATTCTCCACTGTTCGCCCTCTTTTCATTTTAAAAGAGTTGAATATGTGTCTCCTTTAAATCTGGATTGATAGTTTAAATATGCCCTTAAATCTATGTCAACATGTCAGTTACTTTCTGTCGTTATAATAGGGACTTTTAGATTGAGTGGACGAGAACGGCGTGAACATCCACTGATCCAAGCCGTTTTTCAATTCTTGATATCAATATATGATTTTTGTTGTTGTAATGCGATGGTAATTCCTGATATCATGAAATGATTTTCTGTTGTAAAGCTATGGTAGTTCTTGATATCAAGAATTGAATTCTTGTTATCAAGAAATAGGAATGAATTCTAAAACGGTTTGCCGTAGACACGCATGATCAGTGGACGTTCACGTCGTTCTCGTCCACTCAATCTAAAAGTCCCTAATGTATTGAATGTAGATCTTGTTGAAACTTTCTTTCTCTCTGTCATTTTGTCATCGCACTTTCTCTCTCTCACTATCTCTTCTTCTCTCTCTCCATCACTCTCTTTTCACTCATTCAGTGTTATATAACAGCGTCCCTAGGATAATTCATCTTATAATTTTGATTTGATTTGATTTGATTAATTTTTTTCTGTTTGATTTTATTTTTCTTTTGCATTTTTACAAATATATAACAAACAAATATTGCAAATTTACACTGTAAATACACATGACAAAAGAATATATGTAGAATAAAGTAAGGCTGGCTGTAACTAATCGAAAACATCAAACAGGAGGGTTGACAAAGTAATCAAAGCTTGATAGTATGACTACCCTCAAAGGCTACATAATAATACAAATATGGAGTAACAAAATATTGGTTAAGGGGAAAAAGACCATTTCTATGGGATTCCCTCCCAAACTCATTACGTTGTATATCCAATATTGAAACATTCATATCTGAACTAAAAACTCATCTCTTCAAATTAGCACATCAATAGTATTTAAGGATAAGTAATGTTATACTTTTTCTTTTTGTAAGCACTTCATTGTTTTCTATATATATTTTTGTTTCATCTTCCTTTCATGATCGTGTTATACTTTAAATAATTATGTATATTGTAAAATTGTAAAGCGCATTGAAATGTCAACAGACATGAAATGCGCTATAAAAGAACAAATTATTATTATTATTATTATTATTATTATTATTGAATAGTGAGTGGCCAACTTGGGATATAATAGAATGAGAAGACTCGCGAGATTCTGACGATATGAATGTGAATGTAAGATCAGCCAGCTGGTTTTAAACCTGGGCCTGTGAGTCGGAGCCTTGAAATGTTTGTATACAAGACATTGTTTATTCAGTATCCCAAGTAGCTAGGCCACTCTTTATTCATACGTTTATTCATACCAGGTCAGGGAAGGTTATAATTAACGTTTCAATGAATGGAAGCAAAAAAAAGGTAAAGAGTACTGAAATTATCGAGTTTTGTAACGACGGGTAAACGAGGAGAACTTATTTTGTTGGTGGATTTAAAGATAATGAGCAATAAGAAACTTTTTCACCGCTCTTTTAAAGGATAGCATTTTATTCATCGTTTTTATTTCAGGGGGTAGTGCATTCGAGGTATCAGGGCCAGAATGTCTAATTGAGTTTTGAGCTCAGGCTGTTTTGGCGTTAAATAGGTGATAGTCATTGGAATGCCTGGTTGGGTAGCAATGAAAATTAAAATTATGTTTGAATAAAATGACTAGTGATGGGGGAAAAATGCCGGATTTGAGCCGAAACATGAACAGAGATTTTTGCATGTAGGGTATATCACTTATTTTTAGAGTTTTTAAAGTGGGAAATAAAGGGTCAGTGTGGTCGCGATACCCTGCATCGGTACAAACTCGAATTGCTTTTTTTAAAACATTAATATACGATTAGTATTGCACTTATGAGTAGCCCATATGATATTACAATAAGAAATATATGGTACAACCAGTGTATTATATAGCATACTAAGCACATGTGTTGGCAAAAATATTTTAGCTTGGGGTAGAGATATAGTTCACATGATCATTCCGGTTACATTTTACATTCATATATACATCTAGGAATTTCGTTGATGACTTTTTTCTATTGGAACATTATCGACAAGCAGCTCAAAATTATAAATATTGTGATTTATTGAGTTTCTAAAATGAATAAAATTGGTCTTCTTCAGGTTCAATGATTATGTTGCTTTTGAACCATTTCGATAACTTAGGTAATTCAATGTTCATGGTTGAGATCAGCGGATTTAAATCAGTATGTGAATAAAATACATTTGTATCATCGGCAAACAATATATATTGTAGAATTGGTGAAACATTAGAAATATTATTGACCTATATCAAAAATAATAGTAGCCCAAGTATGGAGCCTTGGGGAACTCCACATATAATAGATGATACGTTAGAAGAAACTGAATGAATAAAGTATTTTTTTTATTGATGACAAGTAATTTTCGAACCAATCAAGTGCTTTAATTTATACAATAATACAGTATGATCAAGAGTATCAAATGCCTTGCTGAGATCCATGAATATGCCTATGAAATGTTTATGATCAGCCAAGGCATTTGATACTCTATCAAATAGTTGGAGTAGTGCTAAATCAGTTGAATGGAACTTCCTAAAACCAAACTGATCTGGGTTCAGCGAGTCGTTTTGAGTTAAAAATTTATATAATCTGTTATAAACGATTCTTTCAAGGATTTTAGAAAACCTTGGTTTTATGAATATTGGTCGATAGTTCGACATAGAAGAGGGATCATCTTTTTTATAGATTGGTATGACTTTAGCCGTCTTTAAAAAGGCTGGAACAACACCAGAAGACAGCGAAAGTTTGAAAATGTGAACTAGAGGTGATAAGATACTTATGGATGTGAGAATTCCCTTCGTAACCCATGGGTTAATAGGCTGTTTATATTTACCTCTATTATTAAGCTTTGGGAGACATGTATTAAAGTACGATTCAAATTTTGTCCAATATAAGCAATATGCTTCATCTGTATTATTGCACAATAAAACATCTTCCCAATTTTCGGATTCTAAGTTTTCGATTAGTCGAGATATATTCCGCTCAGTAAATCTTCGGACTTTAACTTCTTTGTTCGTTTTTGGAGGTTTAAGTATTTTTTTCAAGTATTAGGAACAGTGGTAGATAATCTTAGATTTCAGAGTATATTAAACCTGACCTAGGTAGTCCGATATCTATATTAATACATATATTGTCTATTAAGGATGATGAGCGGGTATCCATTAAACATTATGGCCAGAATTCACAACGCAAGGTTTGAGCTCAGACAAAGGTTTGAGCTCAAACCTCCATTTGTTCTTTACAAACCAGGTTTGTAAAAAACGCGTACAACGCGTCAAATGACGTAATAAAACCAAGGTTTGTCGACAAACCTCCTTTGTGAATTCGGGCTTTTAACTTTATTTTCATCGTTAAGGTTATGTAATAAAGTATCAATGTCAGACAGGAATAGGTCTATATTATTATTGTTTGGAGGTCAGTAAATTACACATATAATATGTACTGACTTGAACTATGTTATGCTTTCAAATTGTTAAGATTAATGTATAATTTTGGAAACTCAAATGTGATTTTATTGCTATTTTATTGTGAATCTATATGTAATTCAGCTTTCGGGCTTCTATGTATCGTTTTTGATAAATCATCTTCAATTCAATTCAATAATATTTTGATTATTATTATCATTTAATGATATCATTTTTGGCATAATTATCATAAATATTACCTATACTTTTACCATAATTATCATTATCATAATACAGTGATACCATTTTTACTTTTCTTTCCGACTTCTCTTTCTTTTCTTTTTATGAAAAAGGAGGTGAGGATTTCGACGGAAGTTCAGTCCATATCCATGACGGCCACCACCACGGAGAGGGGCACATCAATTGCACAGAGAGGAGCATCGTTAGCTTCCCTCTTCATCTCTTTACTCGCGATCAACGTCGACATGGTGCCGTCGTCATTCACGTCTTCGTCATAACTTACATGTTTGCCTCTCTGGGCATCGTTTGCGAAGAATATTTCATGCCTGCCTTAGAAGTCATCTGCGATGGTCTGTGTTTATATGTTCTCTTTCTCTTGTTTGTTTATTTGTTTTCATTTTGTTTGCTTTATTTTCGTAATCGGTACACAATGTGATTGGCGATATGGATAAGGTGGGTGGCCCATTATAGAATATCATGAAAACATCGGCCTCATTTCAGTTGTATCATCAAAGAAGTGAACTGCTAATTTAAGATGAAGCAACAAACATCTTTTCTTCCATTCGTTTTTAAAGTGACTCGGTAACATTGTTGAAGGTTGATTAAAAAGTTGCGTAATTTGTGTATGAAATGTTACTTATTATCTTCCTTCTACTGTACTAACCCTCTAACATGCGAAAAATCCTCAAACCACAAAGATATTAATGGTTTTCTAAGAAGGCGTCCTTGTGCAACACCCTCTAACAGTGATTAACAGTTAATTCTCCCAACCATTTTTGAATTTTCCGGACCGTTTTTCCATGAACATAAGACAGGCTTTTAAAAATCTGTCATCACTTAAATGTCTGGAATGGTATATAGAGCCAATTCATTACTCTGTGACGACTTATACCGTATTCACCTAAAATGTAATTAAATTGTTATAATATAGTTAGGAGAATTAAGGTATCGATCTGATCAATTTTCCCAATTGTTATCGTTAATAATTGTCTGTTTTGGCTCAAACTTTCAGATTATCTTTAATTGTACATCTAGCATTAAATTCACTACCTTAGCACCATTTTCTCTCATCTTTACAATGTTACCAAGTCTCTTTAACGTGCGTATAAAAGGTTACATAACATGTACAAAAACTACAAATAATACAATAAGTATTTTGAAAGAGGAAAATACACTTTTGGTATTTTAATGAATAATATTGTATGAAACAATTATATCAAAATGATTAGATCAAATACTGGAACTTAATTTAAACCCTGTCGAGGCAATGTTCGTAGTACACGTGGCACCATTTTCGACAACGTTGTTACCCGTTTTGAGTTTTGACTGTTGATAAGATGCGTTTTATACACTTATCAATTTACTATTGAAGCACGAGAATGTTAAATCGTTCTGCCATTATGGGGCTATTTCATACCAAATAAAGTAATACTTCGTTTAACTTCAATCACATTTTACCAGAAATGGCGAAGACATTTTTCAGTTGGGCTATATATCTGTTTACCCAACAATTAGGGTAGTGAAGGGTAGTGCTGGAACTGCCTAAAAGTAATTCTGGATTGTGGATGTAAAATGGAGTAAATTCTAACGGTTGTGCATTATAAATGTTCTAAATCATCAGAGTAATGATAAACAGACTCATTTTTTTCTTCAAAGTTGTAAACTATATTTCTTCTTCTAAACATATAGTATGAGAGCATTTACAACCTAATCACATTCCTGAAACATCTCTATTGTGACATTCTTACATTTGGGTATATGGAACATAAAAAGCGAGAAGAAGAAAGCACACATATTATTTCCACCCTTTCTAGAACTCAGAATTTCATTGAAAAGTTTCGACAGAGTCCAGCATCCAAATCAAACCAGCATAAGCACTGATGATTATTTTGGTACTTTCTCAAGTACATCTAACGGATACATATAAGACGAAACTCACTTAATATCTAATTTCATCGATAAGCTGGTATAGGTTCAATAACAATTAGAACCACAAGGTCTTGCTAGTCTGCAGGCACAAACCCTTGTCCATAATATCTCGTATGAGACTAAGATGATTTAAGTCCATATGCCCTGTATTGTAGTTGCTCCTCGCTGGTGTGGTTGAAGCGCATGAGGAGCAACAGCTCCCGACACAGATCCTGGCAAAGTTATCTGAATTATGCTTTACAGTCAAAATATGACTTGATGACTTGATTTTGGGGGGATTCTTTTTACCTGCTGAGTTTACATTTACATCTGTATTCTTTCTGGTATATCATGTTTCTTTATATGTATTTTTATGTTATGCAGGGCCCCCAAGTATATAACATTATTTTAACTACTGATGGGGCTACCCTGTTGAAATAAAACGAAATCAATAATTAAATAGAGCCTATGCACGCGGACTAAGAGCAGGTGGGAAAGACCAATCAGATTCGAGTAACTTTGTTCTTTTAGGGAGTGTAGTGCAGGAGCTGAACTGAAAATACTGACAATATTTTCAGTTCAGTGAGTGCAGGCTTGGTGTAGTGTTTCAGTGAAGTGATGTGCCTACCCTCTGTCGCCAATGACGAGGTCAATGATATCTACTTGATGTCTATCAATTAATCGAATCGTTGTTGAATTTGCTTTCAAGTAGAGGGAAAGCATCATATTTTACCAGCAATTTTAATGGAATAATGGCCTAATACCTACGTCACATCGAGACACTGACTCCAAATTGATCGATTGTTGGCTATTGGGAGTAATAGTCAGGAGTATTTGTTTGTGTTGGATCTGTTGTCGGCCTAGTATCGGTCTCGTTGGTGTGTGACTAGGGCAAGTTACAAACAAACAAATCACACGCGATTTCCATGGTATTCTTCCGCAAGAAAAAAAGTTGCCATGGCGGGGATGCGGGAACAAAAAATTCAAGTCGTAAAATTTATTGCTGCAACTATTGTGGTTATTATCTCAACTTTAGAGGGTAAAATCATTTGCCATTTGCATGGCTTTCTTCCGTAAGAAAGATTAAGTGTCATAGCGTGGGAATAAAAATAAAGCAATACAATAACTGAAGTAACTTACTCTACTGTCATGGCTTTACATAAGTTGTAAGAAGTAAAATTATAAGCGATCTATATAGTATTCTTACGTTAAAAAATATCATGGTTTGGTTGGGGAGAGAGAGTTGTGAAAACAATTAGCACTGCAGCTATTGTCCAAACATTATGGCTAAATATACCAGTTCGTAGATACTTCTACTTCTACTTCAGTCAGGCGCGTAGCCACGGGGGGGGGGGGGGGGGGGGGCATGTGCCCCCTAAAATGTCCAGGATCGGTTGAAATTTTGTAGACCCTTTTTTGACCTCGATCGATTACATGTATGTGCCCCCCCCCCCCCCCCAAACATCAAACTCTGGCTACGCGCCTGCTACTTCTACGACGATACTCATCAGGATCCATAAGTCAGGATGTAGTACTGAGGAAAAAACTATCTAGTTCTTGGTCTAGATGCTGGGTGGAAGCTCTCCCTTGAAGCCCTCAAGTGAAGTAGCGTCAAGGTGCATTCCACGCAGTTACTGTCCGAGGGAAAAATGAGTTCTGAGCCTGTGCGGATTGATCTGCGCATGCGCAGATAAAGGTCACTTGAACAAAATTCAGTAAAACCCACTGAGACTAATACTGGATACATGATCACGAAAGTTATGTAATCATTATTCATGCATGCACCTGTCACCTGTGATGCATTCTATTGAACAGGTGGAAGTAATTTTTTTAAGAGGGCAAACAAAGAATCACTTCCATGACTTTAGCTGTGATTATTCCAAAAGGCACAAAGTTGGATTTATCTATGTTTAAAAGATATGTGGATATTTGGGGTCATATGACCCATGTGCTAACTACGAACTCGTCTATTGGCTATGCATGAAGTTGTTTAAAGATGAAGTTGAGTTCTGGTCATGCGATTGCATTGTGAAAGAAACGGTGTGGAACCGACCAGAAAAGGTTGATCATCTAGCATATAAGAATTTGTGTGTATTGCAAGGTTCTGGAATCATCAAAATGATAAGAAATTTGGCCAAGACTTGGTAAAGTTACAAACACTGTACACAGAAAGATGTATATGGGACTACACGAACACGTGGCGTAAAAAAGCCGGCCCCCCGATTTTTACGATGTTACATGCATATTTAGAATATGAAGGCATTTGAAGAGCCATGCTTTTCAGGGAACATGTCTTATCTGATGTTCTTCCACACTTGCATAATAAGAATGAGTAACTCTCACAAATTATTTTTCACCTCTTCCCAGAACTCAACCTTAATAAGCCAGTTCACGGTTGCAGTCTGAGCATGAGCAGATAAAGGTCATTGCAGAACCAATTTTGAAATACATGGAGACGAAATACTGGATACGTGCTCATGAAAGTTATGTAATTATTATTCATTCATGCACATTCAGTGCGCTCCATGATACACAGGTGGAAGTATTCTTTTAAAAGGGGAAACAAAGGCTATTTTATAAATCACCTCCATCGCTGGAGGAGTGATTATTTCAAAATGTACAAAGTGGGACCTCTTCATGTTTTTGAAGATCTGTGGATATTCGGGGTTATTGCAGTAATGTGCTAACCGTGAACTGGTCTATTTCCAATGCGTAGGGAAAAATAAATCAACGAAAATAATGACTGTATTGTCGCGCTTATTAAATACTTAAAAAAAGAATTCGTATATTTTCTTGCTAATACTGTGCGTGTGAATGTGTGTGGGTGTATATGTGTGCGTGCGTGCGCGCCCGCGTGTCTGTATGTTAATTAGCTCAAAGAAAAAGTTGCAAGGGAAGGAAAAGAGGTAGTGACCGATATTAGAAAAGTTTATAAACAGGCTCAGAATGACACAATATAATTTCTTCGATGTTTTCGCAAACTTTTCGATTGTTGATCACCACCCTCCACCTCTTTTCGCTCTTTCAATTATGTATTATTTATGAACAAATAATATTCACTGGCAGATCTTTTTCCGTGATATCATTTCTCTTCGCTTGAGTGTAGAGAAGATAACTTTTCCAACAACTTGTTTTTTTTGGTTAATTTCCCTTTCTCCCTTCAGTGCTAAATTTATCTGAAGATGTAGCTGGTGCAACTTTCATGGCCATTGGAGGATCTGCACCTGAATTATTCTCAAGCCTTATTGGTAAGAACTTGTAGCCACATTCTTAAATGGTGAAAATATATCTATAGTTCACATTTATTTGCATCGCGCTGTAAGAAATATTTTTGTCATTTGAGAGAAACAGGGAGATCTTCTTGCTTGAGTACTACGTAGCAATTGGTCCCTTGGCGGTAATGTAAATTCGTAAGAAGCGTTATCACATGAGGGACACAAGTACCAAACAAGAAACCACTGTTACAGTTATTGTTACAACAATACGAATAATAATAAGGATAATACTGATAATAATAATAATGATATTAATAATAATTATTATTATAATTATAATGTTGATAATAATAATATCAGTAATATATTGATAATAATAATATCAGTAATATATTGATGGTAATAATCGAAAAATATAATAATGATATTGATAATAAGATTTACCGTTAAAATATTTATATAATACTTACTGTTGTTGTTGTTTTCTAGCATGACATATTTCTAACATTTGTTTCCTTTTATAGCTGTGTTCGTTACCCATGACGACATTGGAGTTGGAACCATAGTGGGATCAGCAGTTTTTAATATCCTCTTTGTCATTGGTCTATGTGGATTATTAGCTGGTCAGGTATGTGGTTCAATTAATTGTTTAAAGTAAATACCCGTGTGTACAGCATCATAAGGGGACAAATATTAGTTCATGAGGGATAACACGATCACAAAGACTATCAAAAAACACAGCCTTGCGCGTCACCAAATGCAATGCCCGAAAATATGACAGTTACAGATTACGTTTTACGAGCAAGCTTTTTATGGGCAATACGTATTGAAATCGCCCCCAACTTTATTTCTTGAAAGTGTTTGCGATCGTGAGTCGAAAGTAATGATATGCTTGTTTTCATTCACACTTTAGGTTATTTACTTAACCTGCTGGCCTCTCACACGTGATTGTTCATGCTACATAGTATCTATCATTGCCCTCTTTCTCGTAGTGAAGGATGGAGAGGTGTCATGGTGAGTTTCAAAATTCATATAAGAGAGTTTTAAAAGAAGGTTGAGTTTTGGTGAAGGTGAAGAAATGATTGTTTAGCTTTCGCAATTTTTTTAAATATCAGTTTTGAAAAAGTACCTTCAAAGACGTGCCCCCTGAAAAGGATTGCTCTTCCCAAAATCCTCATTAATTCAAAATATGGCGAGAAACAGCTGAAATGTTTAAACCAAACGTTCGTATGTAGTCCCATAACACATTATTGTTATATATATATAATGTAAAAATGACTTTGTAAATAATGTTATTTCTTTGTACATTGACCATCTCGGCCCGAGCTGCTGTCACTCTTAATATACCAAACAAATACAATGAATAAAGGAATATACATTAGCCCTGCCCATTTTCATGTTAATCATTCCAGAACTTTACAGTATGCATCAATCCTATATGTACCACATAATTAACCTCTCCTAATTGATTCCAGACAGTTTCTTTTACAGTGTTATCGATTTTGAATATATGTATCTTTAGATAACATTTATACCTATATATTCCTAACATCAAGATTCCCGCTGTTGACAACTTTACCACTATCTCTATTATCACCACCATCACCATCACTCTCACCATCACCATCACCATCACCATCACCATCACCGTCACCGTCACCATCACCATCACCATCACCATCACCATCACCATCATCATCACCATCACTATCAATCACCATCACCATCACCATCACCATCACCATCACCATCACCATCACCATCACCATCAATCACCATCACCATCACCACTATCACTATCACCATCACCATCACCACTATCACCACCTCCAAAAACATCACAATCATACCACTTCTTCCACCACAATGATCATCGGCGTAACCACGGTGTATGCTAAACGGAATAACCAACAATAGCAAGTTAATCCCACATCATCGTCAACAAAATGAACGACACCACCATCTTCACCACTACCATCATCACCACCAACGCTACCAACTTTACACTTTGTTTAACTCATCTTGTTGTTTCATCTTAAATTAACAATAATCTTTCTTGATAATACAGCTGCAATGAGGGCGATGTTTTACCGTTTCCAGGCAAAGCTGGAAATCAAAGACTCCCAACAAGTATACTTTCCGAACTCTACTCATACTAAGGCTCCATTAAGTATGGAACATTTCGTACACTTTATCTTATTTTGCTACAGCAATAGGTCTGGATTTGCCACACTCAATATAAGTAATCATTATTTTAGTCTTCCTTTTCTATTCCTTCTATCACTTTTATCATGCCTCTACCAGGAAGGATTCGGTGACTCTCCTTGCTTTGTACGTCTCATACTGCATTCTCATGTTCTTTAACCGTCCAATCGAACAAATGGTGAGTAAAATCACACCTGGTTGCTGCACCCACAAACAAAAGGAAATCAGACTCGAGCAACCCATTCAAAATGGGCACGCTCGCGGTGATGAAATGGAGTTGACTCGCCTCCTCGACGGTTCGGACGTGGATTGTTCACCAGTTCGTCATCAGATGAATTTTCAAGTGACCACGGGCCTTCATGACCCTAATGGTGGAGATGATAAAGGGGGTAAGACCTGAAGCCGTAGCGGCAACACGTTTGGTATCTTTTTAATATGAGAGATAATGATAGGTACACGAGATCAATGGCGTGACTACAGCCATGACAGTAGAGCACAGAGGGCTCAGTCTATGTAATTATAAAGGGGGCATGTGCCTCAATCCAACTGCCTACCTACCTACCTACCCCTCATACTTTGCATTTCACTCAACAAGAACGGTGAGTGCCCCCTAAATCAAGTGCCCCCCCCCGATTCCTGGACCCACCCATGCTACACCGCTGCCCGAGGTGTTTCAAAGATTGCTGCTTTATATGAAACACAAATGGAGACAGCTGTGTTCATCGTGTCTAAATATTACTCATTTAATTTCATATATGTCATAATACCCTGAAAGACTTTTATCTAATATAATGTGAGTTAAAACCAACCATTGGCATTTCATTTTTTTATACCGAATTACAAGAATTGTTATGATATGAAGACTAAATGTAAAATGATGCAAAAGATTTAATATATGTTCAGCTTTTAATGATTTGTGTGATTCTCTCGTAAGATTTGATGAATTGATATGATCCATCCATTGGTTTAAACATGCAGACTATTAGTTCTTACTATTTTTCTCGTTACCCAGATGAAGGAGAGAACAACAACGACAAAGCTGTTCGATCGGACCCCCATCGCGACTTAGAACGGAATGACAAAAGAAACACGGACAACGATAACGTCGACGACGACGACGACGACGACGAGGACGAACAAGAGCCCGGTTCACCCTTCGCGCTCCCGGAGAAGGGGGTTAATCGATACGCTCAGATGCTTGCCTTTCCCATCATCGCCGTCTTTTTTATTTCCATTCCAGATTGTCGAAGAAAACGATGGAAGCGATGCTATGTCTTGACTTTCATATTTGCCCTGTTGTGGATAGGTTTTCTAACGTACATATTAGTCTGGATGGTCACTGCTTTCGGTAAATGTTCTCATCATTTCAATTTCAATTAAATGTTTTTTTTTCAACTGTGAGGCTGTGAAACAAGTCCCTCTATAGCTTTTCCCTATTCTGTCCACCTTTCTCTTAAATTTCGCAGCTTTATTCCTGTTTGGCCCTGTTTGATATGTTAACCAAGGCTTCATTAGACGTAGGAAGTTACGGGCTTCAGCCCAATTAAAGAACATGTAAGCTTGTTAAGTGATTCGATGCAAACGTTACCATGGCTACAGGGAAATGAAACATTCACAGCCCGCCCCCCCCCCCCCCACTCAGACGTCGGAATGACCGCATGCGTGTTGCCAAAATGTCCGGTAAAGGGGTACTTTTCGTGCGACAAAGTCCGGCCCGAGAATTGTAAAAAAAGGGGTGTATTTGACTTTTCACCCGGAGATTTCTTTAAAAAGGGGGTGTTTTTTCTTTTTTTTCTTTCATCTCTTTGGACTCCTGAGAAATTATTCCGAATTTATGGGGGGTACATTGAGCATTTTTCCTGATTTAGGGGGGGTCTCCAAGGCAGGAAAAGCCCGCGAAATGCCCGCGAAAGGGGGGTTCGGAAATATTGGCAGTCCTCAGATAGGGGATGCTTTCAAAAAGAGGGAACGAGCATACGCGTACCCTAAATAACATTGAGTGGGGGGGGGGGGGGGGGGGCCGGGCGGGATTCACAGTATCAAAATATAAAAAATATAATGATCGTTTTAGAATCATGATGTGTTTACCCTTTTCTGGCAGGTGACACGATTGGCATACCAGACACGGTTATGGGCCTAACCCTACTAGCAGCGGGAGCCAGTACTCCTGATACTATGCTGAGTATCATTGCTGCACGTGGAGGTAAACATTTAAATCGTCTGTTGAGGGCCAGAAGGAGATTAAGTCTGTGCTAAAGTGTATGAGTCAGCCCCCTTCTGGCTCCAAACAAACGAAATGGTGGACTGAGGATCAAATACTATTATGAATTAGGCTTCATGTGCAATTCTGTAACACTTGCTACATGGTCGATTTTGTATACTTACCGAATTCCTAATTGCAACCCTATATCGACCAGACACTATGCACCTATAACCTAACCCTAACCGTTAAGCCAATTGCATTCCTAACTTTACCCCTATATCATGTATCTTTGATGAAATAAACCCGAGGTAATTGTTGGAAAAGCAGCTGTCCGATCGGCTCACCGTTTTAGGTTACCAAGTCCAACATGATGTCAGTCATGTCCTCTTACCCCCCCCCCCCCTTGAAAAAATCCTGCGTACACCACTGCATGGGAGTATAGAATCGACCTCTAGGAGACGGGTTCCATTCACCCTTTAATCTATGTTGCTAAAATAGCTCCCAACAACAAAGTTGTTACCGAACTTAAAACTAACATGCATTAGCGATTAGTTAAAAAAAACATGCAAACAATAATGTTTTGATTACAATTGAATTAGACATTGAACAGTACTTGCTCCTCTCCTTTACAAACGGAAGCAAACAATAAATTGCAAACTAGAGGCATATATCGGTGATCTTCCGGATAAAAAGAAAATCATCTCGATAGTACAGCAACTTTACGGACAATGCCCTTTAGAGTACCCTTCGATTTGACTGTCGTCCACTTCATTCAAACACTTCATTTAACAAGTTGTGTATTGCTTGATGTAAATATAAATATTTGTTACGTAATATAGAAGAGGGTTCAGCGACATGAGTGATTTCATTGATTTGAAAGAAGTGCATTCGATTCTATTTCTCATGATCTACCTTTATCTAAACTATCGAAAAACAGAGGTTACGGGACTATCTTCTTAGCGTGAAGAAGGATATTCTAGATTATTTATGACTTTTATAAAAACAATTTTAGCGACCGCCGTAATGTCATGAGTGAAGCTGTATTTTCATGAGCGAATAAATACATCTATATCTTGATATTATTTCTCTTGAAAATTATGCATTTAGAAAATTCGTTTTCAAATTACGACTTCTAATTTTAACGCTAGATTAATTGTTTGTAAAATAATTCCATTTTGATAGGAAATGTTTTCAGTTGCTCTTAATTACAATTATACGTTTGTAAACGCGTGATCCTAATTGGTTGACACAAGGACTCAATGATGTTATATTAACCATGAGGGATTAAGTTATGAAATGCAAAAACATATTTTGATTTAATATTTAAGATATTTTACATCTAAAATTGAGCATCTGTCTTAATTTGATCAGACATCATAAAAGGAACGCCCTGAACCTATTTGTGACCCATGTTTTTATTTTAACGTTATAAAAGAATACATTTAAATTTCCTGCTATGCCTATTATTTCATTTGTGATTGTTTTCATTTTGACATTGCCTCCCTCTTAGGGTATGGAGACATGGCCATCTCGCATTCGATCGGCAGCAATCTATTCGACATCCTTGTCGGTCTCGGGCTTCCCTGGTTTATCCAGACCGTTATCATTGACCACCAGTCCACAGTCACCGTTTACAGCGGGGCGATCTCGTACATATCCATGCTCCTCCTCTTAACTGTCGTCATAGCCGTGGTGCTCATCAACGTCTGCAGGTTTAGACTAGGCAAAACGCTAGGGGTATTTTTCATTTTTTTCTTCGTCATTTTCATCATGGTCTCGATTTTGTTTGAACTCAACCTCATCGTTCCCGGATTAACATTACCGCCGTGTAACTAATAACTCCCCGAGAAAAAGAACAAACTTTATTACAACGCCGGTACAAAACGGTAACGAACCGACAACAGGTCGAAGAGGAAATTGATCCCGAATAGCCGAGATTCGGTCGGTTTGACAAATGTATCACTGGAGCGATCCGTCTGTACAGAACAGAATCATACGGGATGAAGTCATTCTTGAAGAAGAAAAACAGGGATTGTCTTCATGATGTTGGACATGATTATAACGCTACGGCATTTATGATTCGTTAAGCCTTTATATAAATATATATCTCCCTCTATAGCCGTGATATAAGCTGTTGATTTCTTTTAATCCAGGGGATAGTTTAGCGAAATTGTCAAACTACAAGTTCGCCGACATCCAATATAGAAACGCGTGTTATTATTTGCAATATTAGCGTTGATGGAATATCGGCGAACTTATAATTCTACGTCCAAATATACCCTTCTAATTACATTAATACCAGTGTTTCATTCTAGGAATCAGAAATAACTGGGTTAAGGTCTAAATGTATATTTACACTACGAAATGCTAGGCAGGTGGAATTAAAATCAACTTTGGTAAGGGGTTTTCTATTTCAGTCCTTTCCATACATGACTTTACTTCTGGTAAAGAAAATTGTACTCTTTTTTATTTTTGTTATCAGATGTTTCTGCATTTATTGATGAATCAAATATAAATTGATTTACATAAAGAGTGACAACTTAAATAAATACACACAAATAAAAAAAAAGTGCATGATTGAAAGCTTGAAAGTATCGAGGTAAGTAAAAAATAATCAAGATAAATGCAGAGGCCAATTATCATAAGCAAGAATGCTCGAGTCGATAGATTGTCATCCAATCATATCAAATCCAGGTATTTATAAAGTGTCAATATCTATTTGCTCATCAAAGGCGCTGATGAGACTGAAAACTACCAAAAATATCTGTTCATGATTCTAACTGGGAATGACAAAAAAGCAGTGACTAATTGTAAGCAATCTGAAATAGGTACGTCTTTAGTTGAGTTCTGAAAGTGGATAACTGGTGGCAAGAGCGAAGGATTAGCGGAAGACTATTCCACAATCTCGATACACAGACAGTAAATGATCGATCACCTAGAAGAGAGCGTGTTCGAGGACTCTCAAGCAGGTATTTACCTGCAGATCGCAAACTAGCTCGAGGGTTATAAACAGTCAACAAGTCTGAAATGTACACAGGAGCATATCTAAGCAATGTAAATAAAATAAGTTTGTACTCAATTCTCTGTTTTATAGGAAGCCAGTGTAGTGCAATAAGTGTAGGGGTAATAACAATAGTAACGAATGTTCATTTACATGATTGTAGATTTGCCTTTTTCGACGTTGTATACATTTTGGGAGGATAAAATTATAATTATGAAAGAGTGGTGTTAGGTTCATGATTAACGTTGTATAAACTGCGTTCGTTGTTTCTTCTTTTACTTGTGTCTAAGCTTCTGTGCCAGAATAACAAAAGCAAGATGATATTTGAATTGAGGAATAGATCGATTGGAAAAAATGGCAAATGTTACGAGTAGAGAAAATTATTTGGGTCTTATTTACCCAGAGTAGCCACATCATTACTTCCAGTGGACCCTGCTATTATTTAGTATTATTACTCTGGCATTGCCAGGTGTCCATTTACACATGGGTGGAGAGGAGCAAACATTAATTACGGTAGGGACATTAGAGAATTAGTTCTATTTCCTCATTCGGATATTTGTTTTCCAGAACGAGTGTTTGATTAGAAAATTTGAAACCTTCAATCTTCAAACTATTGTATATTTATATTTTTCTCTTTGTTATCAAACCATATTACGATATTATTTTTGGCAATATTTGACATTGCTTCTGGTGCAATGGAATCATCATTTAAGCAAATCTTTATGTAGAGGCTGAAATATTTTTTTCTTTCAGAAAATTGAATTTTGAATATTAAATACGATAATATACGATAATATTCTTCTCCTTCTTCTTCTCCTTCATCTTCTTCTCCTTACTCTTCTTTTTTTCTTTTTCTTCTTCTTCTTTTTCTTCTTCTTCTTCTTCTTCTTCTTCTTCTTCTTCTTCTTCTTCTTCTTCTTCTTCTTCTTCTTCTTCTTCTTCTTCTTCTTCTTCTTCTTCTTCTTCTTCTTCTTCTTCTTCTTCTTCTTCTTCTTCTTCTTCTTCTTCTTCTTCTTCTTCTTCTTCTTCTTCTTCTTCTTCCTCCTCCTCCTCCTCCTCCTCCTCCTCCTCCTCCTCCTCCTCCTCTTCTTCTTCTTGTTGGCGGAGGAGGTGATGCATGGTGGTGATTGTGATGATACCTCCCTATACATGTACACAGGGTGCACCTCTCATATTTATTTCCATTAATTCCAAATATTCGCAATGATGGCAGTATGTTTGGCATTCAACAATAAGGGAAAGAACAACGTCGATCTGGCGCTGCTCAGTGGCTGCCGGGCTGACGACCAATCGGGCAAAAAGAATTTCCGTTTCGGTTTAATAAAATGTGGAGTGGACTATTAGGCTATTATTATATTATTATTATTATATTACAAGTTATTACAAATTACATTATTTCCAAATAATGATGACCCTCGTATTGACGGTTGCACACGAGGCGACATTTATTGGGCGTTTTTCCTGCGTTAGTCCAGCCTGTGAAGGCAAATAAGCCCATACGCCGATTACTGAAGCCTGGCTCACTATTATCATTTTAATCTCACTTTATAAATGATATCACTCCGACTTGACGTGTCAGAGAACAAATCATTTAGTGTGCCGTTCTAGCCAATCACATGAATAACGCAGTGTGCGTTTAACGAGCTTGAATGATATCAGTACATGCCTAAAGCTTGTACTATAGGACTTTTTTGTTTTGTTATTTTGCATGGCCATGGAAAGAAAGTGAAAGGGGAGAGATATATAGAAGAGAGAGAGAGAGAGAGAGAGGGAAAGAGAAGAGAAATGGAGAAATAGAGACAGAGACAGAGAGAGAGGGAGTGAGCGAAGGGATGGGAGCGGAAGGTTTTTACATTTAATGTGCAAAAGGGCATATCTATATCCACGTCACTGTTAAACAAGGGGGGAGGGGCTTAGTCACAGTACATAATAGTAAATGAAGAAAAACATGAACTCACACACATCTATTATGTACGCATGAAAAAGTACTGGCATAGTTGCCTATAAAGTTGGAATAATCTTTTCTTACATCTTTTCATAAAATGATTGTGACAATGTGATTTAATCTTTATTTATAAAGTATGTATCTACTTATAATTTTATTCATCAATATTTATTGGTCAATCTTTATTGATGAGAAAAGTGCTGAAAAGATCTATCAAGAACAAATTATATCGTCACGATCATTTCATGAAAAGAGGAAAAAAATTATTTCAATTCTGCTGGCAACAGTGAATACATGAAATCATTATATATATGATTGCCTAGACCTCGAAGGTTTTGAGATGTGACATTGATTATAAATAAGAGTACAATGTCACGATGACATCAATTATTAATTCCATATTGAGTCAAGTTCGAGCTCTTTCCCAACACAAGCAAAATATCTTTAAAATTACATTCAATCATCTAGAATGTCCAGAAGCCCAAGATAAAAGACTTTTCTGAAATTAATTTATTTCATAATATTTGGCTTTTACAGCGTTTGCCTTAATGAACAAACTCTCCCTCAATAACCGAATTAAGGATATTTTGATCCCTTATCGTAAGATTGTTGCATTCGGAGTGTACACAACAAGAATCAAGAATAGATTTACTAGAAAAGACGTCTCCTGCCAAATAGTTCATATTTATTGCTGACGTCAAGAATAGTTGACTTTTTTCCTAGGGAAAAAGTGAACTACTCTCCCCCCCCCCCCCCACACTGACAAAATTCAGCGAGCGTACGGGATTTTAAATGCCTCCAGCGGCCAACTCCCGCGGTGTCATGGCGCTCACGCCGTGCAATTTACGCTGAGCCGCAGTAACTGTACTACACTACTGCAGTACCTGTATAGCGCCAGCAAAACGAGATTCAAGATTCAATGTTTCATTTGAGCCGTGCAATTTCTTTTCTTTTTTGTGTGGATGTGATGTGAATGTGAGTTCGGTAGATGCTATTACAGAAGTGTCCAAGGGATGATACAGGTGGAAGTGATATAAAGCAAATATACAATGACTCATTCCCGGAACAAGCTAAACACTATTCGCAATTTACGATGAGATGCAGTATACGACCATGTTGATGGGACTCATTTGATTGATAGGACGTATTTGATATATTTTGGTTGATGCGCAACTTAGCCTTGATCTGTGCTTTTTTTCAGTTCGATACCCGTTTAAATTCCCAAATTTTCATATCAACTTCACTTCTATTATTATACCAAAACAAATAATACAGATGAAATACACGTGGCATACGGGCACACAGCAAAACATTTATTATCATATCAATAATCACAAAGAGAGTTTGTTTTTAGTTAGTTTGAGATTGAAACACCATAGTACATGACAGATATTCTAGTTCACCTCAAACCCCTTCTTATCACACATTAATATGATTGTCTCAGCATGCATTTCACTCTACACCTTCATGTTCGTCATGAATATAATCTTGTTTAAATCTAAAATCTGACATAGTCGAGAAAGATAAATTAATTATTGATAACCTCAAGATAAAAGAATGAGAAATTCCGACAGTTTTCATGAAATCGATAAGCGTTGAACTTTGATATTGTAAAGAGGGAAATTAATGCTGATTTTCATTAAGGCTTGTGTTTGTAGTAACTAGGCCTAAAATTAAAAATACAATTAGGGGATACATTTTCAGTATGCCATTATGGGTTTAGAGATCCGCTACTTAAAATCGTTGACCGGTTCATAAAGCGGGTATCTACAGAAAAACATCATTCGTGTACTCTGTACAATCATGAAAGATCTTTAGTATCATATACATACGAAATAACAAAATCACTTGTATATAAATAAATGTTTACTTAGATAGAACTTTACGGGAACCTTATTTCTAACCGAGAGCCACAAAAATAAACAAAATCTATTTGCATATAAAAAAATCAGATAAAGCTTTAGTCGAGTTAGTTTTATGGGTTGATTAAAGACTAATACATGTATTATAGTCATCGCTTACATTACGTACATTTCATAACATCCAACAAATGTAAAACACTAGCTGCACATAACATCATCTCAAAATAATATTTACATGATTGAATGGGAACAAAACTGAAAAGAAAAAATAGCGACAAGATATACTTTAAACTAATTGCTAGATCACACTTATTAATGTAAAAGTCTTACAAAAATACCTTATGCTAATTCATTTTTATTCCCGAAAAAAAAAAAAAATTATCTTAAATTTGTCTCTGTCTGGAAATCAAATTATACCTGGGATCGAATAAGTGTCAAATTGGTGCACTGTTAAGTTCATATGGATTAATGCAAGATTAATGCATTTTCTGTATTCCGAAAGTCACATTATAATGTTTCAAGCAAGGATTTAAAAATGGAATGAAACTCCACATGATTATCACCAATATTTTGTGATAATCATACTTTTACCAGACTTGTCAAACTTCAAAAGATGAATGTATCTCGGTAAACCGGGTGACTAGATAATTAAGTACAAATTTGTCAGCCAACATATTTTAAAGCCTTTTTACAAGACGAAATGTTTCCCCAAATTAGAGACGGAACGGAGATTGAGCGGAACTGGGATATGTACTTATTCAATTGGCGTCATGACTCTATCCACTGGAGATTTGGCCCTAACATCATTCTGAGCATCCTTTATAATGGTATCAATATGGGGTCCATCAGGAGGGAGTGATGGGGATCCAGGAAGGTCTGCAGCATCCATGATAGGCTCTTGAGTAGCAGGTGCTGGGGCTGGGGCAGCGACCACTTGAACTCTATGGGTTGGGTTGGCCAGTGCTGTTGGTGGGCCATTGAATGCCTGGAGAGAAAAAAATAATGATAATAATAATAATAATACAAAAATAAAAAATTGAATAAAAAAATCATAATACAAAAATTAAAAAACAGATAAGTGAATAAATCATAATTTTATGCTGTCATCAATAAGAAATAATGCTATAAAACATTAACTAATCAGCCTACCTGGTTCGCAGATTCAACGGGAGCGAGTCCACCGGTGGTGCTGGTCCCATTCCCGGCACCATTGCCGTTCGAGTTCTCGATATCAGCATTACCGACCTTGGAGGACTTCTTCGACATCACGACCACGATGGCGATGATAATAATTAGGATCAAAACGACAGATATGACCACGGCAATGACGATGATGACGGTAGTACTTAGGCCACTGCTGCCGCTCTCACCTGTTAAGAATATACAATGTATTGACAATTAGGCGCCATGGCTAAGTCGTAGAGCAATGGTTTCATAGTCGGGAGGGCTCGGGTTTGAAACTAGGTCGATGCGCTAGCACCCTTTGGTAATGCAGTAATGCTCATTACCAAGTTCCTCAGAGAGGACTTAAAGCCTTCTCTCTATTAGTTACTTACATCCGAGGATACAACACATGCCTCTTTATCAGTCAGGTAAAACACACACAAACCAACCAATAGCTACATTATTGATTAAAGCAACACGTTTTCGATGTATTTTGTTTTGTTGATGCACTAATAAAGCACAATGCCTTGCTATGTCATACAGTAGTCAACAATGACCGTGATCATAATTATATCTCACTTTGGAATCATTCAAAATTAAAAGTAATATTAGGATGATAATGATTTTCATTTCTAATCGAGCAAACATGGAACTAAATCACTTCCAGTTATTATGTATTAATTATTAATAATATGAGATTGCACTTAAAACTGACATATAACGTCTTTTAATTTCTACTTTTTGTTTATTTTAGAAATAATGTTATGAATGATTATTGAAGTGTTTCTAGTTTAAGTTATTAACTGCAGGCCCACATAATGAAAGGAACTAGTATGGAAACATGTCATTATTTGTCAAATAAGTTCTTACTCAGCATACTCAACGAAATTTTTAAGCACCCTAACACATGGCTTATAACATTTAAGTTGCACTTACTGACTTCCGTTGTCGGAGTCGAAGCTACAGCATCTGTAAAAAGGAGATATAATCAAGATTATGAATCAATTACAATGATCTACAAATAAATCTATAACGACTTTAAAACATGCATGATCGTAACATTAATTGTTAATATTTCAAAGACCTTCACCATTAAGATACCCAATATCTTGCTGCTGAACTATAAATATATCAATTAACTGATAATTGATAGAACTTCTAGATGGACTTATGCGCAGCACAGAACCACGATGAATTTAAATTCGAAGCTTTGTTAAAAATATCGTTAAGAAACAACAGAAACAAAAACACCAATCATTAAAACAACATACCGGTAGAAGTACTGGCGTCATCAACTATCGTGGTAGCCATCATAACCGTAGTAGGAGAATCGACAGCGATCAGGGTGAAGGCTGAAAGATGAGTAGTTTGGCACTCAGACAAGATCGATGAGTGGTAGACGGTCGTAAGTCCATCTTGGCTCCAGGAGCTGCTGATAGTGTCCCACCAATAGCAGTCATAGACTTTGTCGGATTGGAGTCGTGAAGCGGTCATGTTGATTGATATGGGGCTGCTCAGTCCGGTAATACTCAACTCAGAATCTACCAAGTGAAAGTAAAGCAAGTCAATGTTTGGGACTTTTAGATTTACACGTCGACATAGTGGACTGCTACGTGTGACTTCCTTGTAAGGCACTATGAAGTATTTAAGGGCACTGGCAGTGCCTTAGAAGGACATCACACGTAGCAGTCCACGTTCAAATCTAAAGTCCCTACTATCAGATTATCATAAACATAATCCTATCGTTTTCTAATTTAGTATAACAAGTATGCAAATGAAACAATGCCTCTATTTGATTCTAAAGAGTATTCGTGTTTATCTCCGCCAAGACGTTCTTAGCAAACAGTGAATTTCTAAGGGAAAATCAAAGCAGGTGCAAATTTTAACACGCGAGTCAGACTAAATGCATCGGATAAATACATGCACATCACATCACACAAGGATTCCAAACTTCAACTTCTTGATTGAGATTCAAGTTAATGAATCTATATATTATGGTACTACTGTGTTATAAATCGTTAATACTTTTTTGTATCGATTTGTTACTAATCTATATATATTGATATTGCATAGTAATAAAGCAATTTTTTGAATAGATGTCTAATTTCATCACAATCATGTTATCAATATTTTACTAGTAACAGATTACATCATACCATATTAGGTGATAACGTTTCTGATATATAATAATTTTAATCCTACATTCTTCATGTTCTCAAATATATTCGTTGACGATTTCAAGAAAATCAAAGATTCAATTATGAAATTGGAGTTTAATGACTTACTGTCACTTGGGTCAAGCAGATCGATTTCAAGGATAGAAGATGCTCTGTTCGCCTTATCCTCATCCGTGGTCGAGTAGTAATCAATCTCGTCGTCGTACTGAGTAAACCTGATCTGAACACCAGAACAAGTGCTTCCAGACGCACACGACCAACTTGCACCATATCTATAAATACATAGAAAAATACACAAGAAAGAAAAACAAAAGGGTGATAATCATTTTTTTAAGTTTCAGAAAGCACGTCATTTTAATCGATTGAAAACTATAAATGTGTGCAAGAAATTTGTATTTTTGATTACCATCCTAGATAAGTTCGTGCCTTCATAGCACCCCTTTATTCCTTTAATGTCATAGGCAATGTCTCAATTTCTTGGCAGTGATGCTGAAAGACAACTATGACGACACCAAAAAACAGAACCTTTATCATTAATAATCTTTAGAAAGATATATTATAAAGAATTAGGGGAAAGAGAGAGGAAAAAAAGTAGGGGGAAAGAGAGAGAGAGCAAGAGAGTATTTAAAGAATGACAGATAGAGAAACGAAGATACAGAGAAAGAGAGAGAGACTTGAGATATAGAAAGGAATCGGGATCAACTTCTATCACTCACAAGCTCTCGACCTCGCTTCCGAACTTGACATTGAAGGAGGTGCTGCTGGATGCAGTACTGAGGGTCTCACTAGGGATAGCATAGAAGGCCCTGGTGGTTACGGAACCAGACCTGGTCTCCGTAGGGTCCCCTCCAAGTGGGATCTGACTCAGCTGGCCCTGGATTAATGTGTTTCTCAGGGTCCTGAAAATAGAATAAACACAATTTGAGTCTATTTTTCTCAACGGATTTTGGTTCTATCGCTACTTCATCTTCCCCTCTTCAACAAAAGTTTTAATAAAAAGTTTTTAAAAAAAATCATTTGTATTAAAGACCATGCCTATAACTCATTGAATAAGAACTGTTGACTATTCGTCCATTACGGATTTTAATGATTTGATTACGCTGACAGGTAAACGTTTCGGCTCCATGATGTCTACACACTTAACATTACCTTCAATAAGTTATGGAGCCCTTGTGGTGATTCTTTTTTTGTTCGAATGTAAAATCTATGAAGTTTATGAAAATGCCTGATAGGTGTCACCTACAGAGTATTTACAGGGTATACTCACGTAATTTTGGTATGCATGTCCGAGTTGTATTGAGGGTCGAGTTCTGCAGCGATCTCGCTTGCCTTTGTAAGAACGATCTCTGCACTAGACTCGGGAAGCCCTTCATCACTGAAAACAGCTACGAGCTCGATTAGAACGTCCAAGTAGATGTCTGATATCAGATGAAAGATGGAATAATTTTATTAGTAAATATGTATCCTCTCTGAATTTAAATTCTGTTGAATTGAAATAGGATCAATTTCGTATTATTTCCATGTCTTCTACCATCTTGAAATAAGTAATGCATTGTATCAGCCTAACCCTGATATGACAAAATTGTCATTACTACATCGAAAACATTTGGCATAAGTACTCATTTGGTGAGAATGAATTATTAATTTTCAACATCCTGGAAAACATCAGGATGTTTTGTTTGAAGTCTGACATAACGAAACTAATAGAGAACTCACATTTCACCCTGTATAACCTTCTATTTAATACAATTAATTTCGACGTCTTTTCAAGGAATTAATTATATAATGTGACACTTTTAGTATATTTCATATTATGTTCTAATTTTGTCAATTATGTACAAATTTTTTTTGTGAAATGTGAAACAAATAAATTTGAACTTGTACTTTCAGGTGGTTAATGGAAACATAAATCGGTTATAATACGCCAAAAGGCTTTGAAATGATTGGCCCGACTTTATAGCTCCGGCAACTGTTACCAGCGCATCCCTTATTGAACAGTCGCAGTGTTTAACTATGTTCACATAGTCAACTATGTGTAAACTGTGTGGACATTATGTGTTCACATTGTTTTCACAGAACGTTTCAGACCATATGGTTTACCACATATTATCCACATAAACTGACATACTAAACACAGAGTACCATATATTTACCACAGTGGTATATGTATTGAACTATGTGTTAAATATGTGTTCAATATTGTCACAGTGTGGGGTGTAAATCATGCGGTTTACCACATAGTCGTACATATTTATACAGAGTGACACATATCTGCCATAGTGTTGTAAGTACTGAACAATGTGTAAACTCTGTGTTCATAGTATTTTCACAGTGTGGGGTTCAGATCATGTGGTTTACCACGTAGTCGGACAGATTTAACACAGAGTAACACATATTTACCACAGTGTGGTATGTATTTAACTATGTATTTAACTATTTGGTAGATTATGTGGTGGATGGCACAGTATCAGACTTTGCGGTATACGCGACAGTGTGGTAGACTATGAGGTAGTTATGTGTTTGATCCAAAAGCGTGCTACCACATTTGAGCCACATGTGATTTTGGGACGTGTGGTAATGCTGTGGTGTACTATGTGGTGCGTACCACAGTGTTGTAACGCTGTGGTATACCACACTGTGTTATGTAATTGCCACCACAGTGTGGTAAGCACCACATAGTACACAACAGCATTACCGCATGTCCCAAAATCACATGTGGCCCACATGTGGTAGCACGCTGTGTACCACACTGTGTTTGACTATGTGGTACACAGTTTGGTCCACTATGTGGTAACACTGTGATTGTTCCAAAAGGGATAGTCCGATCAACAAATACTTGGACATATACCATGTACCCATTACTCTCGCGTTCGAGAGTGACAATTTTGTTAAATATATTGCCATGCAACCACGTCACTTCGACACCCCTACCTCACAACTCCCTCCTTACCCATATCAGAGAGTGTGAGATCGACAATGACCACGCCATCCGACTGATCAAGCAGAGTCTGGGCGGTGGCCGTGTCAAGGACCGTCGACGAGATGGCATTCTGAAGTAGATCCAGCTGCTCAGTAGCTGTGCTGGATGTCTCCGAGACTGCTCTCCGTTTCCTGCTCGTGCTATCGACACCCACTGACGTGATGGTGTTGAAGTTTACCAGCGCATCTAGGAAATTCCCTGTTGAGACAGAAACGGAGTAGAATCGGTTGTTTGATAAATTCGGAAAATGACAATACAGGAAAAAAAAGTACTTTGTAAAACAACTGAGCTGGGGAGAGGACAAAAGAACAATAATACACCTGATCGTCAAGTCTCTCCCGGTATACTACACCGGGATTACTTCCCATACTCTTTTATAAAGATTGCAGTTAAGTTGAGTTTGAACATGTAAAGGTGGTGGGTCTCCTACACAGGACATTCATTTAACGTTTTATTCGAGGGACGGGTGATTTTAAGATTAAATAAAAGTTTTGTGATTAGTCGCAATGGTTTAAGGTGAACAAATCTGTTACATCGGATAATTTGTGTTACATACCTGAGAGCTTTTGTGGTTCTACCAGATTGGTTATACTTTCATCAAACTGTTCTTGACTGAAAGATGCGATGGGAGTGACGTCCAATGTAAGACTGTACGATGAACAGCTTCCGAAATCATTGCATACCTATCACAAGAGGAGAACAACCAAGGCAAATTAAGATTTAGGGATTTGTTAATCTGAATCTGCAATAGTAGCTTAAATCGAATTCACACTTCAGACACCTGTTAGTAGAATAGCTACAGGGGGTATCCCCCTTTTTAATGAGGATTGATGCCATACCAAAAGGCACTCGCGCATCGAATTGGTTGCGAACCGGGTTGCTTGATCCCGGTTAGCAGACTCGTGCCAATAAGTCTAACAAATATTGGTGTAGTCAATTAACAGCCTCGGTCACAAATACCATAACGAACTGCTAAGAACGCCGTACGAACGATTTTCAGACCATTTCGGGAGACCTTCTTAAGAAGGGCGTACGAAACCAGCGTTCGTAGACCGTTCGTAAGCTCGCAGATTGGTCGATGGTCTTGTCCAAGATTTGTTCAACCTCGTATGAAACCCTCTCTTCGTAAGGCGGCTTAGGCGACGAACGTCGTAATAACATCGTTATAACCACGCAAGATCTACGGAGATTTTATTGGGTCGAGAGACAATTCTAGAAACCTCGAGTTTTTACGATGATCGTAGGGACGCCTTAAGTTGTTCACAGAGAGCTCTTACGGCACTCGTAAGAACGCCTTACGAACAGAGATTCATATGGCCTTCTTACGAACGATTCCTGGCGTTCGTTAGGCGTTTGTAAGGGGCTTATAAGGTGTATGTACACATTTTATGCAATTAATGCAGGGCTTTTTTGCAACTTAACAAAATATACCTTCTTACGAATGACTTGAAAATGCCCTCAGTTACACGTACGACCATCTTGCGAGAACAAAAACTCGTAAGATGGCCGTCAGTCTGACGTAAGAAGAACCCAAGACATTCTAACGAAAAAAGCGAAACATAAAATGGAGTCCGTACAATTTTTGTAAGAAGGACGTTAGAAACTATGCCCCATCTACGAATCTCTACGAACTCTAGAATTCCTACAATCAGGGAGATTCGTACGAACGCATCGTTCGCACGAACCTTTGTGACTGTATCATAACAGACATAAAAATGAAAATACTGAGCTCGTAAACCTCCTCTTACCTTGACAACAAATGTGTTCTGGTTGTCGCTAAAGGACGGCAGACCCAATATAGTGCTGCTCGCCTCTGCCAATGCACCCGTCATTGCGTTGTAACGGGTTACAGATGATTCGACCTTCTCACGGAACACTTGGTAAGACAGAGGGTAAGCTTCTTCATCAGTCACGCAGTTCTGAGTTAGGAGAGTGATCTTGGGGAACACAGGAAGGGGGAGAGAAGGTAATATTGGTGTATGATGCCATAGTTCCAAAATCAGAGCATGAGTGAAATTTCTTTTTCAAGACCTGCAGAGAATGTTCTCTGAACTCTATCAGTACCTTTATAACAATAATGATGATGATGATGATAATGGTAATAAATAATCATAATAATAATAATAAAATAATAATAATAACAAGAATCACAGTGAAATCCATTGTAAATTCGTAGTCTAAATACAGTTCTGGGAGCTGATTCCACCTTTTTAAAGCATGGTTTCCACACGAAAAGTGGATTACCACTTCTGTATATTTAACTAGGAAACTGATATCTTAATATGCCTTGTCGCGTTAAATCAAATTCTGGGCGTCTCATAAAGTACATAAAAGATGGGAGACTGCAAACTTTCGATTGATTGAAGAAGTTGCGATTGATTCGGATCAAACACAACTAGGGGCGGGGCTCGGATAAGGGTCCTTAAGGATAACGTACCTCGTCCAGTTCTTGATAGCTGGTAGAACCATCACCCAAACTAAATGTACAGGATGATACTCCTCCATACGTGCTGGTAGTCAACTTACTAGCTGACACCTGTCCTTCAGTATCCGTTACCGTCACTGAGAAAGAGTAGGTAACATCCTCTTCCAAAGTTCCTATGATGCGATCAGAAGATTGATGAACGGGTTAATAATTAGGCTGGATGTTAAAATTGTTTATTACACTATAGCCCATTTTAAAACATATATTTCAGTAATGTTTACACTTAAAGTATTAGTATTCTTATCAAACAGATTTGAAATATAAGTGAAAATGTTATGTCAGCTTTAACGAATGCTTCTAAATGTTTGTCGATTTTTTTATACAGTGCGCCCCAGAAAAAACGAAACCGAGAATTGTCGATGTTTTATCATAACTTAATCACATTTATAATTGATAAATGACACATATTTGGAAAGCCATGCATGAAGTCTTTCGTCTACGGCTGATTGTCAACGAAACGGAGTTAAGTCTTTTGTTAATTTCGTTTGTTGATACGGCAGGCAGCCAGTGAAAACTAATTCGTTTAATCAAATTATGGAAATGCAAGCACTATTTTAAACAAACAGAACTTTGTTATTCCTAGCTCATTTTTCCTGAATGAGGTGTCATATGAAAGGGCAGAAACTCAACTTTCTATAAATGGGATTTTCACTTTGAAATTCAGATACCGCTCGCCAAACGACTTTTCGGTTTCCTCTCTTCAAACTGATTTTAATCACTCATGCATGAAATATGCATTATTATGAGCTGCATCAAATGAAAGAAGAGGATCTAAGCTTTCCAGATATGTGTCATTTATCAATTATAATTGTGATTAAGTTATGATAAAACATCGATAATTCTCGGTTTCGTTTTATCTGGGACGCACTGTATATTACGGGGTCATCGTAAAAACTGGTTTTGAATCGGTTTGGCTTTAACATTATTGCTAATACCATTATGGCACATAATTTAAGCTAATTGCACTAAACACGTGATTTTCTTTTTCTTATTATGATACCGCAAGGGATATAATGTTATCTAATGGTCATTCATTATAGGCCTAGATGCAATGGAATGTTCATATCAATTGATCTTTGTGATTTTTAACCAGATTCTAAAGTATTACGGAGGCACGATAGCTCAGTCGGTAGAGCAGTGGTCTCGTAATCCGGTGACCCGGGCTCGAAAGCAAGTCGATGCGTTAGTGCCCTTTTGGTAAGGCATTAATCCTCGTTACCAGGTCCCTCGGAGAGAACCTAAAGCCGCCGGCCGTCTGGTTGCTTACTTACAAGCATTTATGCTTTCTTAGAAGTCAGGTTAATGATACATACTTATACTGCATTAATATCAATAAACGCTTTAGATTACGTTAAACCATATTCTACATTGTTCTAAATCCCATCTTTGTTTCTCATATCTTTCTTGTAGACCCTCTTACCTGTGGGGATAGTTACAAAAGCGTATGTGATGAAGGGTGATGTATCTCCTATGAGGAAGGCCTGACTATTCAGCTGGGAGAAGTCAACGTATCCATATCCTGTATTCGATTGAAAAGTTGAAGGGGTTCAAATTAGCATTAATTAAATTCCATTTTCTATTAAAACTAAACTACATTAGTTTGAAGCCAAAAGGGTGTTACCTCTGTGTAAAATGATGCGAATAAATGCGTTTCTGGCTCCACTTAGAATTCAATGATATCGACTCAAAGAATTGGAGCAGAATGTACAGGTACAGGCGTATTTGGAGGAACAGTAGGAGGGACGGTGTCCAAAGAGCATTAGTCGAAATAAGGCTAAAATTCTTTGTTAGTTATCTGACTGAGCGAAAACTCGTCTTAAAAGAGCATGTCTCCAAAATGGTCAATTGAAAACAGATTATACTGACCAAACAGAGTGTTTTATGTTTAATTGCAATTTCTTAAAACTCACTTCATACCCATAATTTCAATAAATGACACTCTTACCAAGATCTGTGTCGACAGTAACCCAGTCAATGGTAATATCTGATGTATGGCTGATCAATACTCGTAGTGTATGAGAACTACTGCTCTTTATCTTCTCAGGAAGGGATTCATCAAGACTGATCTAAAAGAGGACAGGACGAGGAGTGAAACGGTTCATGTTAGAGGTTTGTCGTAGATGCATGATACACGAGCAGGCATGCTATGCTTAAAACCGAAAAAGACTATTATATTGTCATGTACATAACTTCTCCTCATACTTACTTGGAATGTAAACTACTACGTCACTATGCCATTGGATGAATTGTTAGCCTTGATGTTATGTGTGTATGGAAACTACCAAAACATAATATAAAAAACACCCAACTACGAACATCCGTTGTTCTTCTTCACACCAATCCTACATAAAGGTACGCCATCCCTGTTGAGTTTCTCTTGACGGTACCCAAACACAGCAAACAATCACAAACACCCAACACAATGATTCTTAACACCTTTCCCAAACATTGATTACCTTAAGTGATTTACCAGCCTTGGTGTTGTCTAGACGCTCCCCAAACAAAATATGAAATCACTAACACCCAACACCAATTATCTTAAGACCCGTCCCAAAAAATAATTACCGTTGGAGGATTGCCAGACTTGGAAAGGATGGTGACACTGGTCGATGCTGTCCTTGACAGTTTGTTGATCTCCAGATTGAACAGATAGGTGGAGTCCGAGTACAGATTGTTGGAAGCTAACGTGAGAGTACTTGTTTTGGAGTCAGCTTCCGCCGGGAACACCTCACGCGTCTCGCTTGATACACAAGGCTCGTAGCTGCCTGTCTCAGTGTTCGACTGAAAGGGGTGTTGATAAAAGGTAATTCATGTGTTAGCCAATGATGTGAGGGTAAAATAGCTCGGGGTAGACTGTTTGTATCGATTTTGCATATGAACGCATTTTATCGTCGGTGTTAGTCATATTTGGCTGCAATTTACTCCACTTATCTATTCGTAAATCCATTTAACACCTAATGTTACCAAATAACTGATATATTACTGATGTATGTTGTTAAACAAATGTAACGCAACTTATCGCCCCTATCGTGAATCTCTTTTAGGGTCTATATGTACGTGTATTTTTATGTTATCGAATATGTGTACCTTCTGACAAGTCCAAAGGTAGGTCATCTCTTCATTTTCACTGTCGGGATCAAACGACGACGATCCTTCCAGTGTGAACGACTCACTGTCGACACCGATGGTCCTCTCATTCCCGCCATCGATTAGGGCGACGAGGTCGGTGTAGACCGTGGTAATGGTCACGGTCTGTGTGGTCACCGTGCTGGGGTCACTTTCCCGGTTGACCTCCAGTGTGAAGGTCACTTGGGAGTCGCCTAAAAGGGTTGTGACATTATAAAAATTTAGAAATTAACCAAAAAACGAGTTCGAATTCGTATCTCGGTACATATTTGGAATTTAAGGGCTCACTTTATATTAAGTAAATCAAATCATCGGCCAATGTTGATTGGCTAGTCTACTGAGATCTTTGCGTTTTCTTTTCTTCCTTTCTTTTTTCTCTCTCTTTCTTTCGAGCGTAGAGAGGTGACTAGTTAGATTTTTCCTCAGGGAGTGGAGAATGTGCACTATGATTTACAGAATAGTAATTTTCTTCTTCAGTGACCGGGGTAATGATAATACTGTAAGTTCGTTGGTCAATTTATGGTAAAGTGCTTCATAGGAAACATAACTATTAATATTATCATTATTATTATTATTATTGTCAAAATTATCATCGATAGGCCTATTATTACCAGCATTTTATCAATTTCTCAGCTCGATCTATGCTGGTTTTATCTCATTGGCATACTGATATTAACCTACAAAAAGTAGCCTATAGGCCTCAAGTACATTTCAGAGTCTTGCAGTACATTTCAGAGTCTTGCGGTACATTTCTATTATTATTACCATGATTATCAATATTATCAAATTGATTAATTGAAATGCTATACATCTATCGAGACCCCTCTAATATTAAAATGCATACCTGGTAAAGAACCAGCTGCCACATACAGGAGTGGTTTGTTTATGGTTTGTAGGTTAAGAGCAATACTATCATCATCTACAGACCAGGCATACTCCATCTGTTCAGCTCCACCACAAGCCTCGTAGAATCGCACAGCAGCGCGGAGGTAGAACCTGAAAGGACAAGACAAAGAATTGGCTTAATATCAGTTACTTCAAAAACATTCATACATACTTGATGTTATAATGAACCAAAAATATATTCTATATCTTTGGAATCTGGTAAAGACTGTTGAAAATAGAAACTTTTACAAACTTTGCAATCTATAATCTTAAACAGAGGGTTAGATTGATGGTCTTATGTCTAAGAAGTATATTTCAGCTGGATTATCTCACTTCGAATCTGCGATCCATCGCGTCAGGTCGGATGGTCGTGTTACAAGACCTTTCGTGAAATGAAAGCGGAAGGTGACGCAACCTTTCATAGATTTGCCGTAGGGTTTTTCGCAAAGTGTCGGGTAAATTGGACCAGACCATTTGAAGATGACATGGTCTATGTCTCAAACGATATTTCATGAATAAAGGGGCATGTTTTCTCAAAAGGTTGGGTAACGCAACCACCCGACTCGACGCGATGACCCGATGATTCGAAGTAATTAACCATCACTTCTGTGTTCTGTGTTGTACGATAGCAGATACTTAAGGTGAAGTCTCCTCTATTTCGAATTACCACGGCGGTTTGTTCGTTTTTTATTTTAGTTTTTGAGGCTGTGTATCGAATCATATGGGAACGAAGATTAATTGTAAAACAATCTTATTGGAAACGGAGATCAACTCACGCTTGCGAGATAAGGGCACTATTAGGATCAACTCTTTCTGGGTAGATCACGACGTCTGGTTTGTTGAGAGCAGACCGAGTCACCTCCAAGGTTTTTGTGTCACTGCCTCCAAGGAAGTTCTCGGCTGTCATGCTGAAGGTATACGGCACGTCCGCGTCGAGGTAGGTTCCATCAAGAGTGACATAGGCGGACTCCGCAGCGGCTACAAGATTAAGAGCAACATTTAAGAAGGGATTAAAGTAAAGTCTCAGAGAATAAGACTACAAGGCATAGATATCGAGGCTTATTATTACAATGCTAGTTCAGTCAATCAAAACGCTCTAATAATGTATATATATGGATATATATTTTTTTTCTCTTTATTTCCATAATAGTAATACATATGTACATTAATAACTCAACCATTGAGTGAAACATAATGTAGGCTAAAGATTAAAGTACATTCAACAATTCTTCCAGCTTAGTATTATTAGCAAAGAAAATAATATATATATATATAGTCATCTTTAAATCTAAATTCTCGAACTTTGTCAATTTCAATGCATTATCCTCAAGAAATTAGGAATAGAGAAAGAAGAAAAAAGCATTGGGAAAGGTTGAAAGGAAGTATCACATAATTTATGGACTGAAAGTTTTGTAAATGGGTATGGATTCTCATTGATCGTAATTATATCAGTCAGGTTATAGCTTGAATTGTTGTACGTGAAAATGGTGCAACAAGCTATCAAAACATTAAGATAATAAAGAGGATAATAATTAATCTGCCCACAATATAACTTGAAGTTGTTGCAGAACATATGAACTTTATGAAGAAAAAGATAAAAGTCTATGTAATTTAACTATAACCAACTAACTAACCTTCTAACTATATACCTCCTAACCTACCTAACTAACTAACTAACTAACTACCTTACTAACTGACTAACTGCATAACTGACTAACCATAACCAACTGTCTAACCTGTTAGGCCATCCGTCAAACCAGATGGGATCGAACCGCCACTGGTCACAGACCACTGATAGGTGAAAAAACGTCCTGCGTTTCCAAAGGATTGCAGAGCACTAAGTCGTACATTACCGCAGCTGCTTATTGCTTCTGTACCGGTCAGAGCCGCGTAGACGGTAACCGCTTCGTCGGGTGAGGATGCGGTTAGAGTACCGCTGGCGTACCGAGTGTATTCCTCATCACGTTTTGTCAGAACGTCAGCGCGCAGTACTAGGTCATCATCTGGGGAATATAATGAATTAAAGAATGAATAATCGATATTCTAATTCTGTTTATCTATCATCGTTAAAATCTAAACATAATTCTTCTTTTACTTTTTGAAAAATTATCCTTCGTTAGAATAATAAGTAATATGATATCAAAGGGGGCTTTGTTAGAAGGAGATAGAGTGTGCCCAACTTACATCAAGTTTGTCGACAAATTTGTAAATCATTTCGGTATATATCGGCAAATCAAATGTTATTTTGATGTTTTATATTTAAAAAAAATCAGTGAACATATCCATAAATTTGGTGCAATATTACAATTGAAATTGGTTTAGCGATGCCAGTTTATGACAAACAAGAATATAAACCCTGTGAAGAACTCTTCTTAAACTGCTTGGAGAAGTAAAAATGGCTAAATTAGCCATTTTGGTTAAAAACGTAATTAATCCAGTCTGTTTTTACTTGTTATCTTTCTGTGCAAGGCAACTTGGTATGTATACTTTGTCATAAACTTCTAATGTAATTATATTTGTTACCTGGTTCAATAAGATTTCCACTGTCCGAACTGAAGGGTTGTATGTAGATAGTTTTAAGGTAAGGGAATGCATAGCACTGGGCAGCAGCACCACCCAGGCTGGTCGTATTCATGAATACTGCATCACATGATGTCACTGAGTCTTCGTTGATTGCGACGTCGAACTCGAGTTTCAGAAGATGTCCTGTGGGAAAAAAGATTGAAAGTAAACATACATTTCTTTCTCAGGGTAAAACTGCTAACTCCCTTTTAATATCAATGAAGTCGCAAACTAGAAACACAATTTCACACTGCAATCATTTCAAAGAGCATCCTTATTCACTTTAAATATCCGCTATTATTTGATAGATTGGTGACAATGCAACGAATATTATACTGCATATCGGTTTGTCTCAAACCATCGTTTAAATTGACAGATGGTGGTCTCGTGATTTACAAGGTGTTCAAGGTGGGGTTTGTAGGGGTGTTTACCTTATTTACAGTTGTAAAAAAAGAGGTACAGTGTATGTGAGAACATTTGCTCCGACGAAATTTGCTCTGTGCTTTATTTCGCCAAAAGTATATAGTGTCGTGCTTGGGTTTGCAATCGGCATTTAGTTTAGGTCTAAAGAAAGGGTTGTGATAAGATGGGTCCTGTGGTGTTGGGCCTAAGGTTGAAGTTAGGAGTTAGGTTAGTGAAGGAAATTACCGCGGAGCAATTGTTACAGGAGCATGTGTCCTACAACCACAAAATGAGCTGCCCTCGTCGATTTTCCCAGGCTGGTGCTCCATCATACAGAAAGGTACTACAAAATCAAAGAATAACACCGAATACAGACGCAGTAAAGCTGTTCGTCTGCACCCATCAGTTTAAATCGCAAGAGTGAACAGAAAGCCAAAATTGAACAATAAAAGCGGAAGCTAAAATGCATAAGTGCAAGACGAAAAGCTTTAGTATGTCTGTCTATATTCGTTGCTATTCTTTAATAGATACAGAAAATTCCAATGATCTCATTTTCCGCCGCGGTTTTTGTGTGTGCTAAAGCGGTTAACCACTGTAAGCCTGAATGCGTCCTACAAACTAATTACCAGTAGGGGAGAATTTAAGACTCTGAGCGACCGGTGCAGGGGCGTAGTAGGTTATCGTGAAACCGGCACCATCGGGGGTGACCAGGTAATCGATTCCGTTGAAGGAAGGGTAGACGACAACCTGAGCCGAGGTAGTCAGCATCGGACCCGTAAACTCGAGAAGCTCGTCGTTGTCTCCTCCAAAAGTTCCTTCGTAGACCAGTCTCTCGTTCTCTGGTGGTAGAGAGAAAATGGCAAACGAATTTGGAGTGATAGGGGAGAGGATCAGTAAGCTTACCAAGCTACTTAAATGTAATCATTCACATGTAAGAAATAAACTCGTTTATAAATAAAATCGTGTCATTTCTAATCATACTAACGAGGCTGCTTTCCAAGTCTCGTATCAGTATAGATTGTTGAGGGTGTGACTTTGGCAAGTAATGTATCTCGGTAGGCACGCGTGTTGTAGATCCACTACAAGTTGTTCTGATTTTTTTCTCTACCTTCAAACGGAGGAGAGAGACGGGGCAGTACCATTGGCCATGATGTCGGTAGAAAATGTTTAATGGCATATTTTTAATCCTTTCAATTCTTCAATCTAAAATTTACCAGATCTACAAGAGTATGTGTATGATATATTTCAAAATCTTATGTTAATCTTCCATTCTGTGGTCGTGACAAGAATCACAATATCGATGAACTCACCTGTAAAGACGATAGCTTTGGGAGTGGTCAAGTCCTTGTATGCCGTAAAGGCTCCGCTTGTTGATACCATGTTGACAGAGATGGAAATCTCACTATCATCTATATCAAACTCGCTCTGGGATAAGCTGTTTATTGTAACTTCTGCAGAATCAAAATATATATACATATATTATATCATCGACAAATGGTAGAGACTAAAATATCACTCCATAGCTGATACAGAAGATGATCTTTACTGATTCATAGTCTTCATCATTTTCATTATTTTTCATTTGTTTCTAAATTTCTGGACTATGAAGTGGCAATCATTTTTTTTACACCATCTCAATTCCTTCTGTAATATACCTACCACAATCATAATTGGCGAAAACAAATATTCTTTGTAATAGCTCATTATGATTTTTTAATATCTCTTCTGGGTACTAAAGGCATTGGGTAACATTGACTCAGCTTGAAAATTAAATTATTAATTATGTGACTGCTAGTATCATAATTACATGGTAAGGTCAAACATAAGAAACATGAATCTAATAATCAGATCAGTCCTTTGGATATTAAGATATTTATGTTTAAACCTAAAGTCAAGAAAGGGTACCTTCGTAAAAAATACAATTGTTACCCACATATGCATATCTGTTTTTAGTATTTTCTATTGCATATTGTCTTCTAAAAGTTTTCTACTATCTATTTCACGTTTGCTTGTATATTCCATCAAATATAATGTAAGGTTTCTTATTTTTCAACATTATCATTTACCCATTGTCGTTAAACTAACAAAGCGTAAAATATATGGGTTATAAAATAATTGATGTTATGAATAAATGAGCAACCTTTAATATCAATGTTTAAATCAAGACCTTCCTACACAACGAAACAATGATTATGGCGAACAGGGTTGATACAAAAAGTGTCGTATTGAGCGATAACACCATATTTTTTCATATTACTTTCTTCTTATCCTATTATTATAATAAGTAATATTTTCGTTATTATTAATGTTATTATTATTGATATTGTGGCCTTCCATATATTTTTGATGGGTCTCTGTATAATCAACCAATTATGGGCGTTTCTAAAATATAGTTACGGGTATTGCATGTTATACATGTAGAATTGCGACATCGATTTTTGTACCTGAATAGACGTAGAGGGTGACGAATTCCTCTGATAGTTCCGTCGAATCCGTCGAAAGGTAAACAGAATACGTTCCTGAAAAATAAATGATTATGAAATGTTATATATAGAACATATATACATAGAAAGGTTTTATTGAACAAATTCCATCGTCGCAGTCTTACAACTGAATTGCCATTGGAATACAATTGAAAAGTACAAGGATTTACAAGTTGAAAGTACAATAGTCATAGGACTATGACATAATATATATACAAATATCATATTAAAACTCTATATCAAAATTCAATGAGTATGGAAAGAAAGAAGGGATGAATGAGGAATAGGAGCAAGGAGCAATTAAGAATCAACAAAAAGGTGAGAGAAGAATGAAAGGAAAAGAAAGGAAGGGTAAGTAAGAGGAATATATCAAGAAAGATGAGGTGAAAAACATGTGTAATGAGCCTTCTATTAATTAGCTTTAAAATGTACAGATCCTCATGGCTTGTACAAACCACCAATATATAAAACATGTATACAAATTATTAAACTAAACGTTTGACAGGAAACATCAAGTATTGTAGAATTGTAGTTATGAAACTCTCCAGGTGGTCAAATTCTCACATATTGGTCAGAGAGAATTATGCGAAGAGCTCTTTTCTGGATCATCTCTATGTCATTGCTTTGCTGCACGGTGATACCAGAGTGCCACAGAGGTACGCAATACTCCAATGTAGGTCGTATGTACGATGTATATACTGTCAACAAATCTTTCCTTGGAGCATTAAAGAGCTTCAGAGATCTAATCAGATATAATTTCCTCGACGCTTTCTTGATGATTTCATTCACATGACTATTCCTGGATATTGCATGACCAATTAAACAACGATTAATAACAAATTAAAAATGACACCAAAGTAGTGCTTTACAGAAAAGTGAGAAAACCACCATTCACATCAATGCAGTTATTTGAATATCAGTGTAGCCATGTTTTACCTAATGAATCTCGATGCTCGTTCGTGCAGTTGAGCAGATATATCGGCAAGATAGATGTAATGGAAGGGTATGGAAGGGTAAGAAATGCATGGCACGAGACGAAAGTTTGTTCTGTATTTTATTTTTCTAAATCAGATCTACAAAGTGAAAATCAAATGAGATCAATGTTAGCCACAAACCTTCAGGAAGATTAGCGGTGCAGTTGAATTCGTCCCCAACCTCATCGCTGATATCGACCGCGCTGACCTGCTCACTGTTGCTATCCAGGAACTTACACTGTTTGGTAGTCGCATCTTGGAATCCGGCACCACGAAGTTTAACCTGTCAAAGTTCAACAGATAAAAAAAACATCTTATTTAGACTTTGTTATCCACACCGCCAATTTTTCATTGAAACTGAAACCGTCTACATAATTGATAAATATCAAACACAAAAGCAAATTTGCATGGTATTGCTGTTTTCCTTTTCATATTATTTCTGACCAATTTTATACACCATTTTTTGTCAGTTGATGTTCATCCTAGAATTTTCTGTCACATTAATTATAATAATATTGTGTAATACATATCATGTTAAATATTGCTTTTAATAAGTGGCGTATGGTGCACTTGGTCTAGTCAAAATACCGAGAAGAAAAAAATGTCTGAGAACTTGTTCATGTCATCTTCTTACATTCTTTATTTTCCTCTTTGCCTCCTCTATCCCCTCTCTCTCTTTTCTCTTTCTCTCATTGTCTCTCTCTTGACCACTCTTCATCTTCATGATTGGCCTCTGAGCTACTCATCCCCCCTGAACTTTCTAATGATATGTAATCAGAACTCTTACCTGATAGTCGGCGTTAGCTGGGATGATAGAGGGAGCTATATTGTCCACAGTGAAACAGGTACTACCATCCCCATCGCATTCACCACACGCGTCGGTCACTAGGCCACTGCATAAAACGATAAAATGATACAAAGTGGACGAAGATTTCAAACGCAAGTTGTATTAATAGAGCACAAATCAGCAGAATAATATAGAAAGCGTAATTCCAAAAGGGATTAAATTCACTTTTAAACCAAACTGAATTTTTAGATGTATATGTGGACCTGGCACATGAAAATTAAAATGCACTATATTGCATTCAAAAATATCTTTTGAAAGGTAGACAATTTCGATTACAAGTTCTGTTTCATTCCAAAAGGAGTTAAAATCCAAACTCGTCTTGTTTCAAAAGGAGTTACATTTACTGTGGCGATTAATAATTAATTTTGTTTATTTGAACAAGATCGTGCAGTTGCCAGTCGATACGATCAGTGCACATTTTCAATAGGTTTCAATATAGCAATACGGAGAGTAAAAGAACTAGGAGGGCAGAGAGAAAAATATTAGAAAGACAAAGAGAAATATATACACAGATAGAGATAGAGATAGAGAGAGAGAGAGAGAGATAACATATATATATATATATATATGGATAGATAGATAAGAGAGATAATATACACAAATATATAATACATATACATCAAACATATATAGCAAGAGAGAAGGATGCAACGCGTACATGGTGTATGCATAATTTACTCTTGTTTAGCTGTAAGGAGCGGATATATAAAATGCGTACCTATTAGCGACGCCATCACAGCCGAGGCAGAAGTCTGGTGCGATAGTAGTATTACAGACTCCACATGCAGACAGTCCAGCATCCGCAGAGTTTCCGGTGTTACCTCCAACACAGTAACCACACTCATTTGTATCGGCAACTGGGAGGAAAAGTGGTTGGATAAGGAGGTAGATGAGATGGGGGTTATTAAAAAAACTATACAGGTAATACAGTATTTAATTTTCTAAAATTCAGCACAACCTCATTTTTTGTCTACCTCTTGTTCCCCCTCGGGTAAGACCGAGACTCCCTCTCTCTGTCTCTCCCACACACACACCCACACAAAAGGCGCACACACAACACACCCACACCCACCCTCACACACAGACACCCATCCACACACACATACACACATAACGCACACACACACGCACACAATCTATATTTCTCTCACACATACCCACACACACACGCACCCATTCTCACGCACACATACATCTCATACATCCCATTTCGCTCTCTAGTCTATATTGAAAACAAACAACTAATCTGTCATTTTGGGCTATTATTTATCTAACTTTATCTAAGTTAAAGAATATAATCATTATCAAGATCCTTTTGCAACCTTTAATAAATAAAGGTACAATTCTGCTACAATAGCAGCACTCTCTGCCAAATCTGCGTAGGTGGATGCAAATCTACACCCTAATTGCACCCTTATGTCTTAGTGTGTATGGTATGATCTCGTGGTGTAAAGGGAATTAGCCTAATGATCAGCAACTTTTGCAACAATTTTCTTTTTTATTAAAACGGGTAACAAGAAACCTTGTTGCACAATGTTTTAAAATCGTGCTCAATTTTTTTTTTCAACTTACATCCATTGCAGTCACCGTTACAATCCGCCGTGGAGAAAATAGTCCCATCGCTGAATGGTAGCACACATTCATCACAATCATTGGTCACAAAGCTACCATTACAGATACCTAAGCAGTCCAGGAAAGGATCGCTTACATACTCAGCCACATTCGTATTGCCACCTGTTTGGTAAACAAGGGAGGATGAGAGTCAGTTATTAGGATAAGCAGAGGATGATGGTGACGAGGATGACGAATAATGCACATAATCCTCTCAATAAACATGTACAGTGCGTCCCAGAAAAAACGAAACCGAGAAGTATCGATGTTTTATCATAACTTAATCACAACCATAATTAATGAATGATACATATTTGGAAAGCTTAGAGTCTCCTCTTTCAGTTGATGCTACTCAGATGATGCATATTTCATGCATGAAGACTCTCGTCTACGGCTGATTGTCAACGAAACGGAGTTAAGTCTTTTGTCAAATCTGCTTTTTGCTACGGCAAGCACCCAGTGAAAACGAATTCGTTTGTTAAAATTATGGAAATGCAAGCACTACTTTAAACAAACAGAACTTTGTCATTCCTAGCTCATTTTTCCTGATTGAGGTGTCATATGAAAGGGCAGAAACTCAACTTTCTAGAAATGTGAATTTTTCTTCGAAATTCAGATACCGCCCGCCAAATGTCTTTTTGGTTTCCTTCCTTCAAATTGCTATTAATCACTCATGCGTGGAATATGCATCATCTGAGTAGCATCACATGAAAGATGAGACTCTAAGCTTTCCAAATATGTATCATTCATTAATTATAGTTGTGATTAAGTTATGATAAAACATCGATACTTCTCGGTTTCGTTTTTTCTGGGACGCACTGTATAGTCAACTCTATATGCATTCAAATGAAATAGCTGCTGCCATGTACCAGCAGGGTAGTAGCCACATCGAATTGGCTAAGGGGCCAAGGACTCTGACAAGCAAAAATATGTTGGGCCGATCTCAACTTTTTAGCATGCAACACCGCACTTGGTTACAATTTGATAGAATTGAAAGAAAAATCATATAATTAAATCATTATCGACTCTTTGTAAATGAAAATATGCATTTGATACATGTATTCTCTATCTATGTATATGAATGCTATCCGTAGAAAAAAACATAACTAATCTGTCCGAGTCTACTGCCATATATTTCGTTACTTTCGTTGTGAACAGCACCTAGGCCATACATCTACAAAACATTTCTATTTGAAGCGTATACATTAATACAATATTTTAAGCGTAAACATTAATACAATAAGGCTTATGGCAAAAGATGTAAACGGCTAACGATATCTCCGAAGGTGTGAAATATGAGCTGTGTAACAATGGTGACGATTCCCACTGGCGGGTATATATGTCTATTCACAAAACCAAAATTGAAATGTCAGGAAAATCAAACTTTTGAAAATGATGAAAGTTCCTAGAACAAAAATGAACGATCACATGAACACGTCCGGTTGTTTCATTTTTTACGTTGGTTTATGAGCATGTTTTGAAAGGAGAAGTTCATAGGAGGCTCTGGAGCGAATGAAGACTGAAACAGCAGTTGATTTCGTTCTTATATGTTCCTCTGAACAGTGGCGTACGCAGGATTTTTTCAAGGAGGGTGTTTAAAAAATTGAAAATCGCTCGGGGATTAACCCCCCTCCCCCGCGTACGTGCCTGCCTCTGAGACTTCATCATTCTGGCTTCATTGGAGAAGTGAAAACTGAGATATCAAAAAAATCGTCCAAGCAGAGGGATTTATCTCTCTAGAGCGAATGATGCACAGTCTGCTCTTAGAATCCATATCAAAATCTATCAAAATTCTACTCACCTACGCAGACTTGACAGGCATCGCGGTAAGCAGTACCGTCACAGTCACCATTGCAGTCGATGACCGCAGTGCCTTCCCCAATGCAGGAACCACATCGGTCTAATCCGAAGGTGCTTGGTCTGTTCGTGGCTCCACCGACGCACCATCCACATTCGTTCGTGGTTGCAGAACCACCGCATCTGAAGGCGCAGTCGAGTTCGGCGCTGCCGCCGCACTCCCGGGCGCAATCAAAACTGGCGTTACCGTTGCATACACCGGCGCAGTCAGTGATGAAGAGACAGACTGATTGAACAAACGAAATGAATAATTGAGAAAAATGCGTGGCAACCTTGATCAGCACATGCAGAATGATGAAACATCAGTACAGATCATTCTTTTGGGGAGAATGACCGCCTCTACATATACGTTCTCAAATTGAAACAATCGGTATAATTAAAGTGAAACACATGAAAATCATTAAACAAATGAAATTATATGCATAATAAGAACGTACATATGTTATCACGAATTATTTATGTGGTGTGGTTGAAGGTGCCTATGTTTACATCGTTAATGTAGCGCCTTGATCCTCTAATTACAGTGTCGAATCACCGACGAGCTTCTGGTGGCATATGGTGGCATTATAAAAACTGAATAAATCAATCGATAAATACTACCTAACACAACGGAAAATGTCAAAGAAAACCTATTAGAATGGTGACACCTCTACCCACGCTCTCTCTCTCTCTCTCTCTCTATGTCTCACTTTCTCTCTCACCCACCCCCTCTCTCTCTCCCCCTCTCTCTCTCTCTCTCTCTCTCTATCTTTCCTTCCCTCACTCCTCTTTCCCCCCTCTCTCTCTCTCACTCTACCTCGTTCCTGCGCCATGTCCATGTTTGATGGGTGTTCGGCAGTAATAACATATGAGAAAAGGAAAAAAAGATAACGAAGAAGAAGAAGAAGAGGAAGAAAAGAGGAAAAGGAGGAGGAGGAGAAAGAAACCATACAAATGATTATATCGATCTACATCTTGTATTTCTGTCTCGGAGCATCATCTATAACTTTTGGTAAACAAGTATCTTACTTTCGTCATCAGTCGAAGTTTCATTCCCGTTTCCAGTATTGTCTATTGGTGATTGAGTTGAGTTTCCAGTATTGTCTATTGATGATTGAGTTGAGTTTCCAGTATTGTCTATTGATGATTGAGTTGAGTTTCCAGTATTGTCTATTAATGATTGAGTTGAGTTTCCAGTATTGTCTATTGATGATTGAGTTGAGTTTCCAGTATTGTTCATTGATGATTGAGTTGTGGTCATAGCTTTGGTCGTTGGTTCTGTGGGTAACAAGATAAAGAGAATGATAATTTGTATTAGTAACATAATAAATCCTAGGACCGGTGTCAATCACAGATCATTTTGGCAACCATCATTTTTTTCATTCACCAATCCGCTAAAAGGCTTCAAAGTTTGAATCTCGTTTAGTTTAGTAATACATAAATTACGTCGAGAAGTTTACCTCGAATAAACTTACAGTAAAAATGTTTCCATGTTAAATGTTTAGTGACATAACTGTGATATACGAACAAACTAATTGGATTGAGGGGTGTGCCAAAACAATTTTCTTTTACATATATACATAATCATATAAATAACCGATCACATGCAGCCATGACACAGAATCTATATTTTTAAAATCCAAAATATGATACGGAAGCCAAATTGACATATGAAATACGTTTAAACAAAATAAGGGTGAACATAACTAAGATGTAAATGGAATCTTATGTAGATAAGTACCCAATTAAGAGTTATAATTACCTTGTTGGCTGGTACAGTTTATGCTTGAAGGATCGACTGCAAGGTAATGTAAAAAGTAAAATAGAAACATACAAACAATCAGTAATCTTGTGAAAGTCACAGGGGTATACTAAATGACAACTAGATAACGTTTTCCCCCGTGGCTTATAACCATACGACAGTGCAGGACAAAATCCATGTCATTCAAATACAGGTTAATATACGAAAGGTATCTAAAATTTTCACGACATCTCTAAAGCTTGTTAATTGAATGCTTGGGTGTAAATATGCCTCTCATTTTTCTTATACAAGATCGTGTGGAACAGAATGGTTTTGATCACGCAATTTATTTAATCTAAAGATTTTAATGAAGGACAAAAAAAAAGAGCTGCTAAAGGACAATTATTCACCACTTTCATAAAAACATAAAAAGTCAAAGAATACAATAAAATATTTCTTGCAAACATAGATACGCCAATAAAATGGAAAATACACTAAAGGAAATTACAAAGTGGTTGGATCATCAACAACATTAAAGCAACTTATAGGTAAATGATCCTAAAAATGAACACACCAAAAAAAAAGGGACAAGAAATAATACAATAATAATGGTAATTACAAACATAAAAAAGTGCGGTCGTAAAGTTCAAGCTTCTGCATCAGGTGAAGTTTTAGATTATGCTTAAAATTGTATAAAGATGCACACTGTTTAAGTTTTAGGGGTAGTTTGTTCCAGATAGTGGGTCCTTGGCATTAATGACGTCATTGTGTACAATATTTCTCAGTCAGAAGCCATTATAAAGAAAATGCTTTGGGATTCTCTTAATATGTTACGTGATTAGCATGAAAAATATTCCTATTTATTGTTTACATCAGCCGAAATGGATTTCTTTTTTAAATGAATATCTTGGACTGAACTGCTGAACAACACGCCTGTAATTATAAAAGATAAACTTTACTTTCTGATTTGACATACCTATTACTCCCGAGAAGGATTGGGCCACGAAACTGCACACGTGATTCACAGAATGGTATCCCAGGTACTGGTAAAGGTAGTTATTGAATTCTTCCATTGAAACATTAACCAAGGGAAGGATGAAATCGATGACACGATTGGCGGTACAGGCACACTTCTCAGGATCAGCCGTAAAACCAAGGATTTCCTCAATTACCGTTTGTGCGTAATCAGACATGTTGTCCGACTTGAGGTGAATGAGATGGTCACAGAGCTCGTGATGACTGTTCAATCCAATACTGTTCACAGCAATCCGGACTATCTCATTGAATTGGTTTACGCCAAATTCCGAGTCGTCGGAGTCCGAGAAGAGATCATTAAGAACTTGATCCCAACAAGAGCATATTTCTGCACCAAGCGGCATGAAGAGGGACATCATTTCCACAGCGAATTCAGATATCAGTGTCGGAATGTCCTTCCTAGATTCTATTACGCTGGTTACTGCTCTACAAATGTTGCTCTCGTCAAACGCGGTTAAATTATAGAGCATGTGTGTGGTTTGTAGTAGATATGCCAAAATATCTAAATTTTCAAGTGCCTCAAAAGTCACCTCGCCGTTATCGAGACAGATCTGAATGTTCGATAAATCTACAACGGTGTTTGTACGATTATCATTGGTATCATACATCTCGTCTTCTAGGATTGACTCAATAAGTGGGAAAAGTTCACCCATGCAGACTTGGTAAACAGCATCAGAATCGTCTTCAAGAACCAATTGACATAAATCATCAATCTCTGAAATATTTAACATTGCAGCCGATTCCTGCCACACGTTGCATGTTTTAGAAATGGCATCTCCAATGTGGTCTGAACGCATGATCATGGCAGCGAGTTTAATCATCTCGGTTGTTGCGTTCACGATGGCTGCAGGGTCAAATTCTCCTTCTTCTTCAACATTGGCAAACAAAACATAGAGAGGCTCCAAACTGACGTTATACTCGCCATCTTCATTGTATATTTGATTGAGCTTCCCGCAGAAGGCATCCGCATTCTCGAAGCCGAGTAAACTTGCAGCATCCTCGTCAAACCCGATGAGCTTGTTGATAATGTCCATCGTCACAGGACAGAAAGATGGGTCGTTGAAGAATCGGAAGATACTATCCTTCATTTTATTTGCTACAATGTCAAGTTGTGCATCATCAACCAATGCAAAGGCCATCTGGTGACAAAGGTGGTCCCCATCTCTGTAGCCTCCAATGTAACTGAAAATTGTACCAATGACAAAGCCAATCTCTTCTCGCTCATAGAAGAAGTCTTCTCCTCGGCTTGACCAATCAAAGCAGTTTTGTCCAGGAGTTGCGCACGGCGCTTCCAAGTCAGTCTCTGGGAGGTCATGAAATGATTCAAAATCACAGAATATGGGTGATACTATCCTACCAACGGCTCTTATTCCCCTTACCACAACGCTGTCGATTGGAAAGTTTTGGCTGACGGTATCATCAAAGAGAATACCAGTAAGATGAGAGCAACTTTGGTGAGAGTCGTGAAAGTCGAATCCGAATTCTTCACCTACCGTTTCGAGAATCCCTGTTAAATCAAAGTCAATTTCGTTTTCTTCTCCCTTTTCTTCATCATCATGATGGTGGTCAAAAACATCCTCAATCCACGGAATTATATCATTGATGCAGACATCTTGGAGTTCTGCCGGATTAAGGGCCAAGACTACTTGACATAAATCATCAACCTCAAACATAGGCATAGTAATCCCTGGACCAGAGTCCTGCCACATGTAACACGATTTGGAAATGGCATCTCCAATGTTGTCCGAGTGCATTATCATGGCAGCGAATTGCATCATCTCAATTGTGACGTGCATTATAGAATCAGACGTAACAAAGTGTTCCAGTCCGTGACTACGGTTTGTAAAGAGGTCTAAGAGAGATACAAAACTGAAGTTATAGTTGCCGCCCTGATGGTAGATTTTGGATATTTCCCCGCAGAAGGCATCCGTACTATTGAAGCCGATCATCTGAGCAGCATGTTCGTCGACACCCATGAGTTTTTCGATGAGGTCGATTGTGTCAGAACAGAATGGTACATCATCGAACAGTCTGTAGACACTGTCCCGCAATTTACCAGCCACCATATCGAGTACCGTCTCATCATCCAGTGCAAAGGCCATCTGGTGGCAGATGTGATCTCCATCCCTGTAGCCACCGAGATAGCTAAAGATGGTCCCGACAATAAAGCCTTCATCCAAACGATCAAAGAAGTAGTCCTCGCCTGGTTTTGTCCAATTGAAGCAACCTCGTCCCGGGGTTCCGCATGGGGCTTCCAAGGAATCAAGCGAACCGTTTCGGAATGACTGCAAATCACAGAAGATTGGTGATAGGACCCTACCAATAACTTTCATCCCTTTCTGGATCACGTTGTCGATTGTGAATTGCTGTCTGATTACGCTATTAAAGATGATATCAGTGAGGTGTGAGCAAGTTTGATCGAAGTCGTAAAAGTCGAAGTCGAATTCGGCGCCGATTGCGTTGAGAAGGGCTATGAAATCAAATTCATAGCTATCCAATGCCACGTATTTTAGACAATGCTCAATAATGCCTTCCCTTGAAACATCCTTGTATTCATTGTATGCCAAGGAAGTACAGAACTTTTCATCAGTATACGGAGACATTCGGCAGAGAAATTCAAGGGATGACATGTCCGATTTATGGGAAAGTATTTCTACAATAGAGAGCAGATAAATGAAAGCATCTTTTTCATCCATACTTTCATAATTGTAAAAATCAATCTCGCTCATATTGCTTCTCCTATCGAGAGAATTCAGTATTTCATCACAAAGCGCTTCACTACGGGTGACATGAGAGTAGTTTCCTGGTGCTAGGCCAATATTGGCATGAAGGCTATCTGCAAATTCAATACACCGGCTTCTGCTGCTAATGACACTGTACATGCTTGTAGTTATTTGGTTTACGATTTCATTGAACAGTTCAAACTTTCCCTCATCTCTCATAAGAAGTGCCCAACTAGAAACATTGCAGATCTGCTCAATATCATTGAAGCCTCCAAGCGTTGCGAATGCACCGATCATTGTATCAGGTTCATATTCGAAGAACGGATCGCCGCCAATGTCACCACTACCCTCGTCACCACTACCCTCTTCACCGTCAAAGAAAGACAGGCATTTACCAGGGATTGATCTAACCTGTTCTGCAACGATGACGTTTAGAACCACTCCAAAGATACTGCCATGACTGGGAGATGATGGCTGGTTGTATGAAATGAGCCCCGCCAGACTTGAACATATCCCATACTGGTCGGAAAATTCGGGATATGGGAAATCAACTTCAATTCCTGTACCGTCGAACATTGGAAACGACCAATTTCTATTCAAGTCCGGGATGAGTCCAATATTTTCGACCATGTTCGCAGTATCATCGAATATAGGGTTGGTCCAGTTAAAATCCAAATCTTCGATTGGTGAAAACGGGACAGTTATGTTCAGAACATCTTGTATGGGAGACGATGGGAGAGGCGGAAGTTCAATCGAGGGAATTGACAATCCCCAACGCTTTCGTCTTATTGGACCGTGGTCAATTTCACCTTCGCCTTCGAGTCCACCTTCTTCACCTCCAATGAGTGTTTCAATGAAGGACCAAGAACTCTGACAAATAGAGTAGGCTTCAGCATAGGATCCATTCCGGAGAGCCTCAAGGACAGGATCACAAAGCTCTCGCATTGCTCCATCGGTAAGCCAGCTAAGCTTGGGTCCCATCTCAACGCACAGGGAACCGATCGCATGGACGAGATCTTCAGCTTGATACATCATTCCTACTGTATATATGATGTCACTTATGTTAAGGTCTGGTAGAAGATATCCAGGGACGGTGAACGGTTCGATGATACTGAGGTTGTACGCTGGTTCCGTGGTCCATTCGACCTGCCATTCGGTGGACTCCTCAGCTGGGGCTGCCCCGGCGACCAGACAAGAGAAAATGACAACCACCACAAGTGCCTTCATCGTGGAAGAAGATGGTGATTGTGACTGTGGGTCACAAGGCTAACAGGTTGAAACTGTTGCACAATGCACGAGATACCTCACCTGCAAAAACAAGATAGATTATAAATGTAAGCGATTTGCGATGTTGAAAGATCTTCTTTAATACTATTTAACCTGTAAATTTGTTAATGAAGGGGGAAGCAAAACTAACAGAGTAATTCACTTAAATTTGATTTCGTGTGCCCTCGCTAAAATCATAGAGTAAGACGGTACGTAAAATATTATTATATAAATATACACTGTCAAAAGTTTTAACTAGTACCTCGAAAAGAAGGCATGGTATATTTGTTTTATATCCTGCATTACAAATTTATTAAAAAAAACAAATCTTAACAAAATTTCGACTCCCAAATGTACTCCAAAATAGTACTTCTACTCCCAAATAGTACTCCCAAATTGTATTTTTCAGAGCAACCTTAAAATAGTTGAAATATTTCTGGTCACGAGACGAGCTCGCAACCAATTAAAAACAAATACATTTTTGATGCAGAATATTAAACTTTTTTTTCCTTGTTAACATATTCTGGACTTGTGCCCCCTGCAGAAAAAGAAACACCCTGCATCCGCCACTACGTTATATTCAAATTGAATACATGTATGTGTTTATTTCATTAAACGACTAAAATTATTTAATTTATGTTCATGCAATCGTGAGACGCGATTGAAGACAAAAATGAAATTATTTTTCTTTAAACATGGTTTGTATTTTTAATCCAAAAGAACGTAACAATAATAAAAACCTGAATTAAATCACATATACAATTCCATGCAAAGAAAAAGGAAAGTTCACAGGAATTAAATTTCATAAACATTGCGCATGCCACCTATACGGTATTTATCAATGGAGGTCTCTATAATAGCGATACGCGCATATCGTGGACATATTGTGCGAGAATGGGAAAGCGTGTCCGTTTTTCTGTTATAGGGGTGAGAAGACATGAGCCCCTAAACGCTGGCGTACTGATGGGGGGGGGGGGGGGGGTGATGCATTTCTTATTCATAAAAAGTGATTTACAAATGTTGATGTTGTGACATGATTTTCCGGCATTTTTTCTCCATTTTTGTTGTAAGTCATACCTTTTTATGCGTTTGTCAGGCGAAATACGCTTATTTAGAAGCCTTTATGTCATGGTCTTCAAAGTGGCTGGGCTCGAGCCCCCCCCCCCCCCCACCCCTCCTTTTTGAAAAAGTATGTTAAAGAGAAAAAGAAAGAAAGACGGAGAAAAAAATAAGTGACCTGCCAATGTCACAAATAAGGTATAAAAAATGCTCATCTGACCGTAATTAAATGCTTAAAACCCCAGAGCTTCCGGGGGCTCCGCCCTCGGACCCCACCAAGGGCCCTAAGGCGGGCTCCTGGATGATCATCTGACCGTAATTAAATACCTAAAACCCCTGAGCTTCCGGAAGCTCTGCCCCCCTGGAACCCCACCAAGGGCCCTAAGGCGGGCCCCTGGATGCTCATCTGACCGTTGTTAAATACCTAAAACCCCTGATCTTCCGGTGGCTCTGCCCCCTGGACCCCACCAAGGGCCTTACAGAGGGCCCCTGGATGCTCATCTAACCGTAAGTAAATACCTAAAACCCCTGAGCTTCCGGGGGCTCAGCCCCTTGACCCCCTGCCGAGGCTCATGCCCTGGACCCCACGCCAATTTACGCTTTACCTGATCGATAATACTGTAATGTAACGTGTAAGACTGGTGGTGATGCAGATTTTTCGTCTGCCCCCCCTTCCGAACCTTTTTTTCTCATTACGTCACTGCCCCTGGAATGTTTGCCCCCCCCCAATCCCAAACTGCTTCCGGCGCGCCTGATTGTTACAACGGGTCGTCGATCACTCCATGGCCACCTCCCGCATGTAGACGATCGATAATCTGTGTCCCTCAATCACTGCCTGTTCAAATATGGCTTCCAGTGAAAGTGTATGTTTAGTGGAGTTTAACGTATTGCTATGCGACCAGCGTAAACAATCGAATAGCACTGGCCGAAGAGTTTTCTCTTGTCCACATGTTTTTCTCCGTGGTTACAAGCAATTGAGAGATGAAAATTCTAAATTGGTGTTAAAAATTGTCTGATGTCTGGATGAAATACAAATTGCTCTGAGACACTATGTAAATCACGTGGATCTACGTTCATATAATAGGAAAAGAGGGATTGATTGTGACCGAGCTAGAACGACAAAAAAGCAACCCCGGTTGCTAGCACTGGTTGGCACCGCTAATCCATTCTGAATACCCCACTCATACTAGCGAGACCGAAATCTGATTGACAATAGACTGAACAACAAATTAGATTGCCTCCAGGGTATGAATAGGTCAGTTTTTAATTAAGTATGAGGTTGCAATTATTCACAACTCAAACGTGAATAAATTAATTTCAATTTCGCCTCCCTACCCTATAGCATAATCTGTAAAACAATACATGTACATGTTACATAATACATAATATACCTGTATCCTGGGGAGCACCAAGCTCCGACGGCAGGACAACGCTATACCATATTGCTCCCCAGGTCAGGTGGCGTGACTCAAGTATGAGACAGGGTTGATCTGTGTGTTTGCAAGGGTATGGTTTCAGGGATATGCAGAGAAATGAGGGTATGCGGATGAATAATGATTTAAATTTCTTTCAATGTTAACTGATCAGTCCCTTCTCCGTAAAATATCTCAGTCCTAGTAATTGATTTTGATAAGAAAGGAGCTTGGTCATCTCAGCTACAAGGCATGAGAATAAATAAATATCGAAGTAGGTCTATATGGAAAGACTTCTCACATGTTTTTAAAAGTTATGTGATGCCTTATGTTTGCAAATTCATTAGTATTTAGACTGTAGAGTGGCGACTCCAAGATTCTTCCTTGGGGAGGGGGCACAAGTATTTAAGAAAAAATCTGACAAGCAAGCAATAAAAACATAAACAAAATAGTATGGGGGAAATGTATAAGAAAATAAAGGCTCTAACGATTTTTCTTCAGAATTAATCATAAATATTTCTTTTATCAATATCTCAATAATCGCAATCAGGATGCAGAGATAAAAAAAACATTTGATGGACAAGAACGATGTATAATCTAAATGTAAGTAGGCCTACACCGCGGTCGCTTTCTTCCAAACTGTAAATGAAGATGCCTAATAATAATAATAACATTTAGCTTTTATATAGCGCTTATCACAAATGTCTCTAAGCATCAACCCACCCCGCCCCCCCTACAAGGAGAAAAAAAATGGTACAAAAATGTCTCTGTCGAGCTCGATAATAATAGGGACTTTTAGATTTGCCGAACAACAACGTGGATTGCTACGATTGACGTCCTTTTAATGCACTGCCTTGAATGGACATCACATGTATCAGTCCTCGCATATATATATAATTATTCAACGTTTTCTCGACAGCCGATGTTACATATCTCATAAATGTGCACGCATTGTTTTATGAATGATGTTAGGAAGGCGTGGCAATATGTTTGACGCCCTAGGCCTGGGAGGGGGGTGGGGGGCTCAAGCTGGCTTCGCAAATAATGACGAGTCTGGACTGAAACCTTAACAAAGAAGGGTGCCAAATAATATGTTTAAAGAAGAATTGGTTGCTAAAAACATGTATAAACAGCAGTCAATTGTTTCGACAGCCGTGGTTACATTTCTCATTATATATGTGCACCGATGTGCACCCATTACATCAAGCATTGTTACATGAATGCTGTAACGATTGTCATTTAAAGGTCGGGGGATATAAAATCCAGATAATAACCGTGGCGGACGCGACAATGCGTTGCAGGCCAATCCATTGTTGTCTTTTCTGAACGCTTTGGTGCGCCTTTTCCTGTGTAGATGTGTATTAATGTTTTAATGTTCATTTTTCTACCTTGTTTCTTATTTTGCTTTTTAAAGATCTCTCCTCTCTCTCTCTCTCTCTCTCTCTAACTCTCTCTCTCTCTCTCTCTCTCTCTCCACGTCTCTCTTCCTCTCTCCTTACCTCTCTCTCTTCTATCCCTTCTCTCTTTCTCCCTTTTTTTTTCTCTCTCTCTTTTCTCTCTCTTTCCCTCTCCCCACCCCCTTCTCTCTCCATACCTCTCTCTCTATCCCTATCTCTCTTCTCTCTCTTTCTATCTTCATCTCACTTCCTCTCTCTTCCTCACTCCTTCTCTCTTCCTTCTCTCTCCCTCACTTCCCCTCCGTAATTCCCTCCCCTCTCTTTCCCTCTCCCCTCTCTCTTTCTTTCTACCCTCCCCTTTCCTGTCCCTCTCTTTCTCTCCCTCTCCCTTTCTCTCTCTCTCTTTCTCTTGTAATTTCTCTTCTTTTCGATTTCCTCGTCATATCTCGCCTTGGTCTAGCTACATGTAGCCAGCCGTTGAATATTGAATTGTAACCATATTTTCATGTGTGTAAAACAACATGTTTTTTCTTAATGTATATATTTTGGTTCAATTTTGTTTACACTATTCGATTTCATTGTAAATCAACCATTATGAGTTCCTGAACTTTACGTGTTGATGTTTTTAAACCGAATAAATAAATTAATTAATTAATTCTTGTTGATGTGCAGGGCTGCATACTACTCATATTTTGTTATTAAAATATCTAAATATATTTCATAGATTTTTAAATATTTCAAAAATAATTTTCTCAGACTTGGACCTGCTAAGCTCCACCCCCCAAAAAATTACATACCACTGTCTCTTGTTAGCTTACTAATGATTGACAGGTGATGTCACACGATGAATGAGATCTGGAGCATTCTTTTAGGGTGGAGCTTAGCAGGTCCGAGTCTGAGAAAATTATTTTTTGAAATGTTTAAAAATGTATGAAATATATTTAGATGTTTGAAAAACAAAATATGAGTTGTATGTAGTCCTGCACATCAACAGAATTCAACATATATTTGGATGTCACCCGACCTGTAAAGTTATGCTATGGTCACATTACCCAAAAGTAGGCTGCTCGGCGGCCGAGCGGCGAGTTTTTAACCAATTCTGCCCGGAGGCTGCCCGGCCACCGAGCGGAGGCCGCCCAGGCACCGCTCGATTTTAGGGCATCGCTCGGTCGCCGCTGAAGTTTTAGCGCGGAGTTAAAATTTGGGCGGCGCCTGCTCACTTTTCACTCGCCGTCCAAAATACGCTCGGTGCCTGGTAGGTCGCCGCCCGGGCACCGACCTAATCGCTGGGCGATGCCTAATTCCAGCAGCGACCGAGCAGGCTACTGATCGGCCGGTCGCTGCTCAGATTTGTGACCATAGCTTAAGCATGTATGCTGATGATACGATAATATATTGTTCGGCAAATGATACTATAGATTTAAATAAGAAGACAAATGAAGATCTTGAATATGTTAAAAAGTGGTTGATACAAAAGAAACTGAATTTGAATATAAAGAAAACTGAATACATTTTATTCGGTACGAAACAACTTCTGGGTAAAGTTAAAGGTACTGATTTAAACATTACTATAGATAATACTTTGTTAACTCGAGTAAGTAAGTCACCTTGGGGTAATTTTAGATGAAAGGTTATCATGACAGGAACATATCAATACTATTCATAAAAAAGCAAGCAACGGATTATATATGCTCAAATCTATACAAAATATAGTGAATGAATATGAAATGAAATTGGTTTATAATTCACTAGTATTGTCTCACTTAAATAATTGTGATGTAGTATGGGGTGGATGTGGAAGTACACAGAAAAACAAATTACAAAAAAAAATCATATTAGAGCAGCACGCAGTCTTCTTGGTATTCCTCATCGGATGAAAATTTAACAAGACTAAATTGGAAAACACTTGACAATAACAGAAAAAAAGAATGTAGCAATTATGATGCATATTAAGATTGTCTCAAAATTATTCCTGAATATTTAGTAGAAAGGTTTATATTTACTGAACATACATACAATACACGTTCAAGTCTGTATAATGTTAAAACAATAAGACCAAAGACTGAAACTATGACAAGATCTTTTAAATATCGAGGGGCCTTAACTTGGAATAACTTGCCACATGACTTCCCAAAACTTTGTATTACCTTTAAGCTGTTACATGTCATATTTAGAATATGAAGGCATTTGAAAAGCCGCTTTTCAGGGAAAATGTTTTCTATGATGTTCTTCCTCACTTGCATAATAACAATAAAAATGCTCTAAAATTATTTGTCACCTTTCCTCAGAACTCAACTTTCTCTTTTAAGGCAGAAGACACGGCAAGGCTAAATGTAAATGCAAAGTAGCCGTGACAGTATGTTTGACGCCCTAGGGGGCTTAAGCTGGACGCGCAAATAATGAGGAGTCTGATCGGAAACCTTAACAAAGAAGGGGGCAAATAAACATGTTTACAGAAGAATTGGTTGCTAAAAACACGAATAAACAGTAGACAATGGCTATCTTTAAAGTAGAATGAATTAGACAATTGGAGGCCGTCTCCGATAGATTTATTCTTGTTTGCCTACATTTGTAATGTATTATAATTATCACTTAAAGAAGTATGCACAATCTATGTCACGGATAAGCAATAATTATGAAGACAAAGAAAACATAGAAAGGAGTAAGCATTCAGTTATATTTCTTTGATTTTTCAGCTTTGTCTTACACGTTTGAAACGGATTGGTATAGCATGAAATAAAATTTTCAACAAATTATAATGATCATTCTCCCCCAAAAACAAAACGCTTTTAATTCCTCGATAAAACGAGAAAAACAAATCATGAAATAAACAATCGCTCCTCAAAACTCATATATATTTATTAAGAAAATAGTATGTTTGTCTCCAGAAAGATGAGAGCGAGGAGGAGAAGTAGAGGAAGAAGAAGAAGAAGAAATGAGAGAGAAAGAGGAAGGGGTAGTAAGTCACCCAGACAGACACGAAATAAGGATGAAGGGATGAACAGAAGAAAGAAGGAAATCAAGTCAAAAATATGTTATTGAATTGCTTTATCGCACAGTGTATTTTAATGATTAGATTCATGAATAGCACCACAATTAAATCATGGGAAGTACTATATCATGATAATTACAAGGACATTTGCGTTACACCGAGTTACGTCAGGATACAATGGACAAATTATAATTGTCGTCAAGGGGCATCTGTTTATTCCTGCATGACCCATTTCATAATGACAACACTAACATGGAAATTGTTATTTCATGCAAGGATAGCTGAGTGAAGCTAGAAATTTGGACATGATATGCTATCTATATATTATCGTGGATGTGTTCGCCCTATGATATAACACTCTTCTCCTGAAACCATCTAATATAATACATCATGGAAATGAAGCACAATCGGTTCTACTGGATTAAGAAGGAAACAAATCAGATGAGAGCCATGGTAGGGGGTTCTCATCGTCACGAATAGAAATGTATCTACACATGTGTAGCTTAGCAAGACTCTTAATCGGAAGTATCTACCCATCTTCTGTGGCAACAAATAAAATCGGACATAATTATGCATTGCATTATTTTGAATTTACTACCGTTCCCTCTAATATTCCCATTTTCCTATTTGTTTTCGTTTTATTTATTTTTTCTCTTCTCTTGTACCCTGTATTCTCTCAAAAGTTCTTCCTCTCATTTTTAAAATCTTTTTCTATTCCCCCCCCCCTCTATCTCTCATTCTTTGTCTTTGATATGATTTCTACTCTTTTGGGCTATCTAAGTTTCAAACTTTCTGTCATTTTCACTCAAAGTCTTCTTCCTACTTTCTCCGAACTTGATTATAAGTCTTTCTGTCTATCACTTTATCTCTCTTTCCCTTTCTCATCCCCCCTCTCTCTCTCTCTCTCTCTCTGTCTCTCATTCTCTATCTCTCTTTCTGTCTCTCTCTCCCTTCTCCTTCCAAACCCCTTCTACTGAAAAAGAGATAACTTAGCGTATAATTGGTCACAATGAACAACATTTAATAATGTGTATTGATCTCTATAGAACAATTAGAAGCTGTTTAAATACCGCACATACTTTGCGTATAACTTATTGGATGTTCAAAATCGGTTAGAATTGTCATTTGAGTACATACCTTTTTTAACAATATTTATTTTAAAAATGTAATCCTGTCATTGGTTGATCAATGTTAAAGATACAGCATAGGCTTAGGAAGATTTGTACGTTTGGGGGGGGGGGGGGGGGGCTCGGCCGCAGGCATCATCGAGGCGCGGGAGAGATTATCTTTTCTTCGCAGTCTCTTTATTAATTATGCAGGGGCTCATGGATGCTTTAGCCCCCCCCTCCCACAAATATTGTTTTGTGTTGGGGGGAGGCTCCGCATATACACCCCGGGGCCCGTGCGGCGAGTAAAAACAGACATTTCGGGAATTTCCGGCTGTGTCAAGCCGGCTACTGTACATTTCCCGCGGGCGCCGGGACATTTTTTAAAGCCGCTCCCAATTCTCCGGGCCTTTTATCTGACTGTTAGGCCGTAGAGAGGCCGTAAAGGGCCCGTGAGGCACCTTACGGGTCCTGTGCGGTCTCCGGATGGTGCCCGGACGGGGCCCTCACGATTTCCCGTAAATTCTCAATGTACAACGCAGATTTGAATACAGAGGCACGGATGTCAGAGGACACAGATCATTGCGCCGCACGGCACCTTGACGACCCCGACCGGACCCCGGGTGTCATGGGTTGCACCTGTTCATCGGACGGAGCCCGTACGCTTACCGGCCGGCACCCGACCGGCTCCCTTACGGGCGTCTTGCATTTTCACTCGACCATTTTACACCGGGCACCTCCCGGACGCCGCAGAATTATACGACCCCACATGCCGTAGAAATGAAAATCGGAAGGGTCCCGTACCGTCTCTAAAATCCAGGGAAGGCCGCCGGGTAGGGAAAATCGTACGGGGCCCGGTGTATATGTGACTTAGGCATTAGCAACGAAAATATGACATCGGCATACTTCTCTTTATTTATGATTTATCATGTCTCTTCCTGTATATTATGCATAGCAGCGGAGGCCTGTGCCACCGGTCACTTTTACCGCTACCGTACCCGCACACATTGAACATCGATAACTTGGTTTTTGAGCTCCCTCTACTTAATTACCCTATACCTAATAATCGTCACTATCATCCTTGATGCACCACCAGTTGCGAGTAATGATCAATATATTTTAGACCTTGATAATATTCTGTTCATTTGGAATGAACACAGATCAGTTAAAGGAAACTGTAATTTTCAAATCATTTACTCTAAATACTTCATACAAGAAGAATTATTGGCGAATATTCAAAAATAACATTTTAGCAGAATATGAAATAAATAAATGCCTTTAGATAATAAGATTGCGATATACAAGTTTGCTTTTTAGAAATCAAAAAAAAAAAATTTCTCGGATCTTTTAAATAACGTCTCATCAACGCACTTCATTCAGCATATTCAAATAATTTGTATCTCTTCTGTTTGAGCATTGAGTAATAAAGTCTACAAATCGATAAATCCGCGAGCAGAAGTAGCTTATATTGAGAAAGAAATTAAAGTCTCTTACGATTCGGCGTTATTCCAGAGTCGATGAAAGTGGTGCAATTATCACAAAGCAAATATAATTCCGCTAGTGTTTTATTGGCGACCTACCCAATCTGAGTAAACGCCAATGTGATGCAAGCTTGAATCAACCAAGACATGAAAACCATTTGCTTGGCATCGAGCTATGACGTAACAGACTATCTGCCCAACCAAATCCGCTGAAGGACCCGTTTCGCTTCACTGATAACGATACCTTCAACTACACCGGTTTCGCGAGGTTCTTGCATTTGTACTTAAATTAAAGTCGGGGATCACCGAATCGCAGTTCATTACAAAATCGTTTGATTATATGTACCGGTGATCAAAATTAAACGAAATAGGAACCGACAAGGGGGTGGGGAGGGGGGGGGGGAGTAACCTGCCACACCCATATTTCTTGAATAAAGCTATGTTTATGGCATATCTTTCTATTCAGTATCCCCAACGTATTCATAAGGAATTTGGAAGCAGAGGCTGCGCTCCGGGGGAGGGGAGGGGGGGGGGGGGGTGGGGGGGAGGGAAGAAGGGCGAGAACCCCATAAGCGCCTCGTTTTGCATAGGACAAGTGCACTTTTTTATTTATAATAAGTGTCCCTTCTCCCAAGTTCCTCTTTTCACCTCTGATAAGTACCCTATTCTAATCTGATATATGCCCCTTTTCCTTTGTAATAAATTCCCGATTCCCCTTAATTCTTATAAGTGGCCCATCAGGTGCGAGAAGTGCTACTTTTTACTTCTGATAAGTGCTCCTTTTACTTTGACATGTGCCCCTTTTCCTTAAAACAAGTGCTCTTTTCCGTTCTTATAATGCCCCTATTGCTGAACTTCACAGAAAAGGCCCGGAGAAAAGGTAATCAATTGCGCTTTCATTTTAAGAATATAAAGGTTTAGACAATGTAGGAGTTTTCAAACTCAAAACTGAGACATAGTTATCGTACATGCTATGGCAAGATGTTGTTTTCACCCCTCATCTCTCAAAAAGAACAACATAGATTTATCATAGCCCTAACAACTATATGCCCCTAATTAAACCAGAGCAAATTTCCTCATATTTCCCCAAAAAACTGGCTCGGTTCGCTAGCTCATAATTCAAATTTCATCGTATTTTTGACGGTCTTATTCTTTCTTTCATTATGAGATTGTGCTTTACAAGCCCATCAGGATCGGTTATTACATCTAATAAAGAGAACTAATGGGTCGCAATGTGACCTCAAAGCTCAGTAAATTTTGGTTCACTAATTCGCTCACTCGCAAACTAATATTTAGACCGCAGGGCGTGCCTATTCGGACCGCCTGGGACAGTCTCCAGTTGCCTTATTTTAATTAAAAATACCGTATTTTGATAATGTCAAGGAATTTTAAAGGATTTAAAAATAATTAAAAATTAAAATCAAAAGGAATGTAAGAAATCCTGAAAAGTGAAAATGTTCACTATTTTATTTGTTGAGCTCTAGAAACAGTGGCGGTACCCCCCTTTTATGACGGCCTAAACAAAATAAAGGAAGGAGGACAACCAACAAAAAAAGAGAGGAAAGGAAAAAGGAAGAGATGGGGAAGGAAAGAGAAAATATATTATAAAATAAAAAATTTGCTGCTCCGAGTAACGGGCCGTATTACGTATAACGGGCGTCATTTATACGTATTGCGTGAATTGACGTATACATCACTGGCTGATCTGGGGGGGGGGGGAAGAATCAACCGCGGCCCTCCTTTTTTGATGACCTAAACAAATGGAAATGGGAAACGGATGGAACGATGGAAGGAAAAATAAGAAGAGAAAGAGAGAATAATGTAAAAGAGAAGAAGATAGAGCGTGGAGGAAACGGAGGGAGTGTGAGAGAGAGAGAGAGAGAGAAAGAGAGAGAGAGAGAGAGAAGAGAGAGAGAGAGAGAGAGTAAAAAAAAACCCGAAGAACTTGAAACTTAAATTGACACTTACAGATTACATTTCCGATGAGTTGGCTCGACATGTGCCTAAGAGGTGTGTGGACGACAACACAACAATACGACAACAACAGTTCCATACAATTGTCTTTAAGAGAGAAACAAGGTTTATTTCTAAAATGAAATAAAAAGGGCTCCGCTCCCGAGACTCCAGGCCCCCCACTCAGTGTTATTTAGGGTACGCATATGCTCGTTCCCTCTTTTTGAAAGCACCCCCTATCTGAGGACTGCCAACATTTCCGAACCCCCCTTTCGCGGGCTTTTCGCGG